>OZ038501.1:23142442-23157442 GCA_964036315.1 Acanthosepion esculentum | reverse complement strand
GAATGTAGAGACTTAAAAAAATAAAGAACAATGATGCAAGTGTGCACAAAGATGTAACTGAACGCACGGTAGTGACAGAAAGTAAGCAGTTAGGCAAATTTAAGTTGATTTTGTAATTTTATAGTTGAACTTTAAAAAAATTAATCTTGCTGTGTTAAAAAATGTTTTGCTTAAAGAGAAACATTAATTGAATTGTTGAATTTAAGTTCTTAAAGATAAAAACATTTTGTAGTGAAAAAAATTCAGTGTTGCTGTGTATATGGATATGGTGACTAAAATGTTTATAAATTTTATTAAGATATTTTTTCTGGGGGGTGAGGAACATTAACTTTAATGAACAATGTGTTTTGATCTATGATTTTCTACCATATTTTATGCAACTTCATAATTCCTACAACTCAAGGTGTTTTTGCAGAGAATTGACATTAGTTCCATCAAGAGAATTCTGTAACAATTAAAATAAATGGCAATCCAAAAGTGCATTAATGTGGCAGAAAATTTGTTTGGCCACCAATGAAACAAGATTACTTCCTTCAATCTGATGATCTAATTAGAAACAGTACTCATTTGAATCAATCATTTAGAAGGAATTGCTAATAGAGGAATCCTTTCCAATATCACCATATACATAGCAACAACTTTTTTGGATGAAGACTAAACTTTGGGATAATTAGTAATAGTTTATTGTGTTTGCTTCATAATCACTTGCATTCCACATTATTGTAAACTATCCACTTTTCATAACCAGTGACAATTTGTTTTAAAACAGAATATTTGTGACATTTAAATTTATTTATGCTGGTCTTTACAGAACTCTATAAATAGAAAAAAAATTCAATATCCTGCAAGACTATAAAGGAAATTAGAATAGGTTTTTACAAGAAAAATAAAAACTTTTAGTAGGATGGAAATATGAAGTTGCTTTAAAGACAGCAGCAGAAAGCGGAATAAGAAAAAATTTTATTTACATTGTTCAGAGCATTGTCCTCATCTTTATAGTTATATTCATGACATTTCGGCTATTGTATGCTCCAGCCTTCTTCAAGTGATAACTATTGAAATTTTGAACCAAACCCTTTATTACATCCACTGGGGTAGATTGTTCTAGTTCCACATACCATTTTTGGATATCTTAGATTTCAGTTATTTCCTTCAGTGATTCAACTCTCCAAGTTTTTGTTCACTTCTGCTGCGGCCAGGTATTGAACTCACAACTTAACAAGGTCAAGTCACTGGATTTCTTCAACCAACGCTTTTATCTACTGGGCCATGTGGACAAAATGAAAGGTTTGGTTCAAAAATCCCAACGTATATCACCTGAAGAAAGCTGGAGCATGCAACAACCAAAACATTGTGAATATGATAATAAAAATGAGGATAACAGTCCAAACAATGTAAATAGTGTAAATAGTTACAAGACCTCATCTCAGAAATATAGACATAAGTTATTATCTATATACATTGTTATGTACATATTCCAGATAGATGCAGAGATATATATGAATAGTTTGAAAACTATTAATTCCCTACTAAATATATTTGTGCACAGTGTAAATGTATCTATATATAATTGTTTATATAGTCTTGCTTTAAAACTTAAGATATATAATTGTCCAATTTTTTAAATTAAAAATGTAATGTTGTTATACTTACAGCAACCCTAACCCCAACATACGTCAAAATAAGACTTTATACTAGTTTTGAAAGTCTTTCAAAACCATATGCTCGAAACATGTGTAAGAAGGTTTTACTTAGCTTAGTCTGGCACAAGGTTGTAAATTCGGATCTCACAATGGTCAATTTGACATAAAACTGAGTCCTTGATGTTATTGGTACAGAGAGGCAATCCCAGCCTGTGGCACCTTTGGAAAATGCCTGTAAACCATACCATTTCGACCCAAACCCTGTGAGTGGAGTTGGGTAGATGGAACTGGTTGTTGAAACGTTGTGAATATGGCAATACAGAAGAGGACAACAGATAGTTGCAATAACTCATGTCAGAAATATAGACAGATGTTGAAGAAAATTTTGTTCAATAAAGTTAATATGGAAAATGGGAAATTAACTTTTTTTTATTTTTACTTAATAAATTAAGGTTTTTGGCCAACCTAATAATATATTTTGGTTACAAATACTGAAAGACTTGTAGCTGTTTGCAACTTTGAAAGGAAGCACAGACTTTGAGACAAGAGAAATGTGTTGTGGTGAATGAGTAAAGGAGAGAGAGAGAGAGAAGTGGAGGAAATGATTTGGTGACATTTGAGACAGAGACATCTTTACCTGCTCCTTCTTTTCCTTCTGCAGCATGGAAGTGAAAAACAATGTCAGAAAAAACAAACAATTATATTGCAATCCTTGTGTGGACACAAACAAGACTGGTCACTTGTTAAGCAAAGTTCATTTTAGGCTAAGTCATAAAACAAATAAATGGATGCAAAAGTTATCAGTTATTTGTGTCAAGCATTCTTGGAGAATGGATCAAGTGTTTTGCTTTAACATTTAGCACTCTGCATCATTTATAAATATTACTTCCCCCTTTACTGTACATGGAATCCACTCAAAATGTAGTGTTTTATATATTAGTTCTATATATTTGAAATTGTAGTAGCCTGGCTCTCAATTTCAGTCAAAACTGTTTTAGGTGTAGTGATAGAAGGACTACACAACCAAGAAATTCAAATTCAACTTGCATTGACAGGACTAACATTTTTGCTTGTCACCTACAGAGTGCTAAAAGTTAATACAAGGATTAATCAAGATAAAAGGGTTGGATTGATCAGGAATGATGCATCATACTTTAGAGAATATCAGTCGATAGATTTTATTGAATTATCATTAGCCATCAAATATGGTTTTGATATAACACAATAAATTACCTAATATATAAAGTTATATAATAAACTGATATGTAAAAAAAAGATCCTAATATATAAAGTTATATAATAAACTATATGTAAAAAAAAATCCTAATATATAAAGTTATATAATAAACTATATGTAAAAAAAATCCTAATATATAAAGTTATATAATAAACTATATGTAAAAAAAAAAATCCTAATATATAAAGTTATATAATAAACTATGATATGTAAAAAAATCCTAATATATCAAGTTATATAATAAACTATAATATGTAAAAAAAAAAAAAAAGAATAAAAAAGTAAATAAATACACATCAAGCTTTGAAAGAAAAAAAAAAGATTATAATATTTAACTATATTAGAAGCTTTTTACTTTCTATAGAAAAGGTTAAATGTGATTTATTATGCAAAGACACTAGAAGAAAACTACATTTCAACAATTTCTGAAAATTGAACTCTGGGAAGAAAAAAAAAACAAAAAAACTTTCTAATACTATTATTGAACTTTCCATTTATGACAAAGTGTATTGAACACTTTTCTTACAGGAAACTCACTAATTTCTTTAGCTGCTAAAAGAATATTTAATGGTTTAACTTACCAGACGCTTCAGTCAACTCATTGATGAGAGTTGAAGGCAACAAAGCTTCCATCAGGTCATTGAAAAACCCTTTTAGGGCAGTGGCTACAGCATTCACTTGAATGTCTAAAGACTGGATGTCCACACTTGGATCTACAAAATAAGCACAATATGAGTTCATATTGGAAATATTCATGCTACAAACTTTCAATAAGAAAACAAGACATGTACACACAATTTCAGATCATGATATAAATCCACGAATGACTCTCTTAAATTTGCAGATAGAAATAAAAAAAATCTAATTTGCTAAAAATATGTTACCAATGCACAGCAACTATCATGTAATAAAGAAATAAAGTACAATAAATTATTTAGTCAAGATATTAAGTACAACAGACATGATGAATTGACATTTAGAGTTTTCTATAATTCAAAATTTGATAATCAATTTATACAGTCAGTGGACATCAATGTAATTTGAAAAGGCATATAACTTGAGTCAATCAGACATGTAAACAAACAAAAGAAAATTTATTTTACCAATGGCAGAACTAACACATTTCTTATATATTTGTTAAGTAACCAAAATCTGAAAAGTCCCTGAAGGACATTGAATGCATTCAACTCAAAACCACAACAAAAAGACATCATAGATAACAGCAGTTTATTAATAATATTTTAAGTGACTAGATTTTCTGCCTTAAGTGAATGCGTATTTTAGGAACAATTCAACATTTATATGAAGTGTCAAGAATTTGTTGAATGTAAACTCAAGACAAAAACTATCTTTCTTCATATTTTTTGTGGGTTTAATTTCTTTCTTGCTATCAAACTGTATGGATGTGCATGTAATTCAGCAGTTATTGATGTGAGAAGTGGAATCGGTGTGTCAAGTTCAAATTACAGTGAAATTTGTTGCATTCACTTTCACACAAATAAATTATGAATCAATCTCTTCTCCAAGTTATGGATTAAAGAGCAGGGTAGATTGGCTCTCTAGCCTTGGCTGGCAATGAGCCAAGCAGAAGAACAAACCAGTTAGGCACGGGACTTGAAAACTACTCCACCCACCTTCCCATAAAATCTTCCTACAAAAATAACAGTATCAACACCTAGTTTGGTGAGGTTGTGGCACCCAACTGGGAGGGGTGCTAATGGTACTGAGGAGGAGGAGGAGGCATTGTTTAGAAAGAAAGTAGCTTGATTTCTAATCATCATTTAAGACTATCCAAAAAAACATATTTAAACTTTGGGTTGAAGACAAAATCAATGTAGAGTGACAATTCTAAGACAAATATCTTTTGTTTTGTTGTATGTTAGGTGATAAAGAAAAGAATTATGAGGCCAGGAATAAAAGAAAAATGGTACTGAGGAGGAGGAGGAGGCATTGTTTAGAAAGAAAGTAGCTTGATTTCTAATCATCATTTAAGACTATCCAAAAAAACATATTTAAACTTTGGGTTGAAGACAAAATCAATGTAGAGTGACAATTCTAAGACAAATATCTTTTGTTTTGTTGTATGTTAGGTGATAAAGAAAAGAATTATGAGGCCAGGAATAAAAGAAAAAGACAGGCAAAGTTGGTGCATTTCAAATTATCTGACCATTCAAGAAGAACCCTGAATGTTTACTATCAGCCCCACCTAAAATATTGTGCCCTCCTCATTCATGTTACAGAATATGTCCTCTGAATAAAATACAATACATATGTCTGAATGTCTTTTGACAGAATAGAATGTTTTCTATCAGCCCCACCTAAAATATTGTGCCCTCCTCATTCATGTTACAGAATATGTCCTCTGAATAAAATACAATAACCATGTCTGAATGTCTTTTGACAGAATAGAATGTTTTCTATCAGCCCCACCTAAAATATTGTGCCCTCCTCATTCATGTTACAGAATATGTCCTCTGAATAAAATACAATACATATGTCTGAATGTCTTTTGACAGAATAGAATGTTTTCTATCAGCCCCACCTAAAATATTGTGCCCTCCTCATTCATGTTACAGAATATGTCCTCTGAATAAAATACAATACATATGTCTGAATGTCTTTTGACAGAATAGAATGTTTTCTATCAGCCCCACCTAAAATATTGTGCCCTCCTCATTCATGTTACAGAATATGTCCTCTGAATAAAATACAATACACATGTCTGAATGTCTTTTGACAGAATAGAATGTTTTCTATCAGCCCCACCTAAAATATTGTGCCCTCCTCATTCATGTTACAGAATATGTCCTCTGAATAAAATACAATACACATGTCTGAATGTCTTTTGACAGAATAGAATGTTTTCTATCAGCCCCACCTAAAATATTGTGCCCTCCTCATTCATGTTACAGAATATGTCCTCTGAATAAAATACAATACACATGTCTGAATGTCTTTTGACAGAATAGAATGTTTTCTATCAGCCCCACCTAAAATATTGTGCCCTCCTCATTCATGTTACAGAATATGTCCTCTGAATAAAATACAATACACATGTCTGAATGTCTTTTGACAGAATAGAATGTTTTCTATCAGCCCCACCTAAAATATTGTGCCCTCCTCATTCATGTTACAGAATATGTCCTCTGAATAAAATACAATACACATGTCTGAATGTCTTTTGACAGAATAGAATGTTTTCTATCAGCCCCACCTAAAATATTGTGCCCTCCTCATTCATGTTACAGAATATGTCCTCTGAATAAAATACAATACACATGTCTGAATGTCTTTTGACAGAATAGAATGTTTTCCATCAGCCCCACCTAAAATATTGTGCCCTCCTCATTCATGTTACAGAATATGTCCTCTGAATAAAATACAATACACATGTCTGAATGTCTTTTGACAGAATAGAATGTTTTCTATCAGCCCCACCTAAAATATTGTGTCCTCCTCATTCATGTTACAGAATATGTCCTCTGAATAAAATACAATACACATGTCTGAATGTCTTTTGACAGAATAGAATGTTTTCTATCAGCCCCACCTAAAATATTGTGCCCTCCTCATTCATGTTACAGAATATGTCCTCTGAATAAAATACAATACACATGTCTGAATGTCTTTTGACAGAATAGAATGTTTTCTATCAGCCCCACCTAAAATATTGTGCCCTCCTCATTCATGTTACAGAATATGTCCTCTGAATAAAATACAATAACCATGTCTGAATGTCTTTTGACAGAATAGAATGTTTTCTATCAGCCCCACCTAAAATATTGTGCCCTCCTCATTCATGTTACAGAATATGTCCTCTGAATAAAATACAATACACATGTCTGAATGTCTTTTGACAGAATAGAATGTTTTCTATCAGCCCCACCTAAAATATTGTGCCCTCCTCATTCATGTTACAGAATATGTCCTCTGAATAAAATACAATACACATGTCTGAATGTCTTTTGACAGAATAGAATGTTTTCTATCAGCCCCACCTAAAATATTGTGCCCTCCTCATTCATGTTACAGAATATGTCCTCTGAATAAAATACAATACACATGTCTGAATGTCTTTTGACAGAATAGAATGTTTTCTATCAGCCCCACCTAAAATATTGTGCCCTCCTCATTCATGTTACAGAATATGTCCTCTGAATAAAATACAATACACATGTCTGAATGTCTTTTGACAGAATAGAATGTTTTCTATCAGCCCCACCTAAAATATTGTGCCCTCCTCATTCATGTTACAGAATATGTCCTCTGAATAAAATACAATACACATGTCTGAATGTCTTTTGACAGAATAGAATGTTTTCTATCAGCCCCACCTAAAATATTGTGCCCTCCTCATTCATGTTACAGAATATGTCCTCTGAATAAAATACAATACACATGTCTGAATGTCTTTTGACAGAATAGAATGTTTTCTATCAGCCCCACCTAAAATATTGTGTCCTCCTCATTCATGTTACAGAATATGTCCTCTGAATAAAATACAATACACATGTCTGAATGTCTTTTGACAGAATAGAATGTTTTCTATCAGCCCCACCTAAAATATTGTGTCCTCCTCATTCATGTTACAGAATATGTCCTCTGAATAAAATACAATACACATGTCTGAATGTCTTTTGACAGAATAGAATGTTTTCTATCAGCCCCACCTAAAATATTGTGCCCTCCTCATTCATGTTACAGAATATGTCCTCTGAATAAAATACAATACACATGTCTGAATGTCTTTTGACAGAATAGAATGTTTTCTATCAGCCCCACCTAAAATATTGTGCCCTCCTCATTCATGTTACAGAATATGTCCTCTGAATAAAATACAATAACCATGTCTGAATGTCTTTTGACAGAATAGAATGTTTTCTATCAGCCCCACCTAAAATATTGTGCCCTCCTCATTCATGTTACAGAATATGTCCTCTGAATAAAATACAATACATATGTCTGAATGTCTTTTGACAGAATAGAATGTTTTCTATCAGCCCCACCTAAAATATTGTGCCCTCCTCATTCATGTTACAGAATATGTCCTCTGAATAAAATACAATACACATGTCTGAATGTCTTTTGACAGAATCGAATGTGGTTGGGGAGGGAGCAAAATTACCTTCTTGAAATTTAGTTAGTAACAGTTCTACTTGGGCACGGTTTCCTGGGACTCGGTAGATACCTTCTGCAGTCAGACCTAAAAGTAATAGGCAAACATTAAATAAGAATTATTTGAGGAAAAAAATATGTGAATAATAAATTATTTAATGAAATTATCTTACTGGATAATTGTTGGAACTGATGTTAACAATTCTAAAACCCCAAAATGTATTATTAGAGGAAAAAAATGTGAAATTTAAAAATAGACCAATGAAAGAGTTTTTTTTTTTTCATAGACAAATTTAATATAAAAATTATTCCTTCCTTGGACAAAACAATGAATGATTAGGTTGAGGCAAACATTCCATCTTTTGTATAATGTTAGGAAAATCTATAAAGTGTCTTTGAAGTTTATTCAGCTCTTTTATTGTTTGCATAATTAGTCATTTCTATATGAACATGTAGAGAAAAATATCAGTCAGCCTTTGAAAAGGTTTCTTTCCCTTCTTGTCCAACACAGAATAAAGTTGTTAGTGACTGGGGAGAAAAATAGTCATTTCTTTGTTTCTTTTTTCTTTTTTGCAAGAATCCAAAATGAAGAAAATCATGTTGAAATTCAGGACAGCTTCCAACCTGTCAATTTAAACGGAATCTATTGGATGGGAAAAAAGTGTTTGGTAGAATCCAAAGGAATTTTTTTATTACAAATTAATGCAACTTGGAGAAAGTGTTTTTGCCGAATGCTACAATGGGCAATTGGCTCATTTGAATGATTCATTGGAATAGAAAAGACCTTTTCATGGGTATGAGAGTTAATGCAATGTAGTAAATGATCAGGGAGATAGAATATGGAGTTCTTTAAAATATGGTGTATTATTCCCCAGACCTATCACCAACAAACTTGTTTCATTCCATCCAATATTCCTTATCTAGTCAGTGATTCCAAAAATTTCAACACATTTCTCAATAAATGAATGGAATCAAAACCAGATTTACTTATATGAGTGAATAAACAATTTTATGAAAAAGAAGGTGTAAGGTCAAGAAAAACCAGGAAAAATAGTTTGAAGATTGAATAATGATGGAAGATGGAGATTTTATTTAAAAAATACTGAAAATTTTTGCATCAAACACACACAAGTCCATAGCCTAATGTTGTAGAAAACATTATTTTATATAATTTATTTTTTAAACAATCTCCTTCAATGCATTTAATTCAGTGACAAATATTAATCATATACATTCAACATTATAAAGTAAAAATTTCAGATCAAATTTCAGCTAATAACTGTGTCAGACTACAGACCTATTTTTAATTACTGAATATATATATATATATATATATATATATATATATATATATATAATGTGTGTGTGTGTGTGTGTGTGTGTGTGTGCAGACAGAAAATAGGCCAAATTTCAAATAGTCTCCTTTTTGGCTATTGGTTATGAATGGGGAAGAAAAAGTAGAGGGCTGATTTTAAAATACAAAATTTAAAATTAACTCAGCTGAAACATAACTTTATTTGTGAAAACAAGCATTCTCAGAAAGTGATAGAATGGCAGTAAATTTATTGAGAGAAAGTGGTAATTGATAAGGAATACATCTGTTGAATAGACAGAGTGTGGCAGAATCTTGATGCATGATTCTATCAGTTTGTGAAGTATGAGGTCTTGCATTATACTGCGTGCAAGCTAATGATCATCAATTGAATCATGAGCTTTTCACTTTTGCTTCTTCTTCACTTTGCCAATTGGGGGTCAGATGTTTTCCGACTGTTGTAAGGTCTACCTTCAGCTTTGATTCTAATGCTCAAGTGTTTGTTTCTAGATTAGCCTCTACTGCTGCCCTCAGCTCTTTGTTGTCAGGTAACAACTTATGGCCACAACTAGATTCAAGACAGACATTTTTGGAATCAATGAAGCACACTTGATTCTGAAGCTGATTACAGTCCACAAGCCCAAATGATATTGTATGGTGTTTCTATCAGTGCAAGGACAAAGTCTGAGATCATGGAGCATAAAGGCATGAGAATTGCTTTTACTTATCTTTGCTTTGATAGACAATTAAAAGATACAATAAAAAAGAAAAGTAATCAACAAATTCAAGCAACGACCCAAAAGAAGGATCCACAAAGATTTTGGATGATATATAAATAATCAGAATCAGAAGGGGTCAATAAATAAAAAATTAAATAAAGAAAAGTAATAATAAACAAAGCAACAACAACAACCATTTACTTTGTTTCAACCTAATATTTAAAATTCGCAAATGCTTATTTGCATAGGAGAGCTAGGAAAAAAAAAAAGAAAAAAGACGAAGAAAAAAGAAAAAAAGAAAAAAAAAGAAAAAAAAAGAAAAAAAAGAAAAAAGACGAAAAAAAAAAGAAAAAAGAAGAAAAAAAAGAAAAAAGAAAAAAGAAGAAAAAAAAGAAAAAAGAAAAAAAGAAAAAAGAAAAAAAAAAGAAAAAAGAAAAAAAAAAGAAAAAAGAAAAAAGAAAAAGAAAAAAGAAAAAGAGTCAATTTTTGTCTGCTTACCTTCTTCTTCGATAAACTGTACACATTTTTCTACAAACAAAGGAACTCTAGGATACCTTGGAGACATTGTATAGTCTTCCAATACAGACCCACTTTGTGAAGCACTGGAAACTTTGCCATCTTTTTTCTTGATCTTCTTTTGCAACTTTTGTTGTTCTTTCAGTTTCTTCTCCTAAAATTACAAAAAACAAAAAAAAATAAAATAGAGATATATTTATTCATAGAATAATTCATGTTAATTAAAAATTAAATTTTTTTTTTTTTCTTGAGAATTTTACATATCTATCAAATGAAGCATCTTTTTTTTTCAAACATGGGTTCTTTTATTTATTTGCTGTTTTTATATATGTCCATTTTAATATTCTAGCCAGTTTTACAAGGTTTCATATTTAAAAAAAAACATCTTCATTTCATCAAGAAGAAAAAACATGCACAGCTGACACTATTTACATTATTCAAACTATTGTCCTCAACTTTGCCACCATATTTATTACAACTTTTCGGCCGTTGTACACTCAGGCCTTCTTCAGGTGGTTGGAATGGCTAACTGAACCCTTTATTTTGCTCACTGGGGTAGACTGTTCTAGTTCCATGTGCCATGTTTAATGGATGTCAGTTACCAGTTATCTCCTGTTAATTACCCTCTGCAAGTTCTCCACTGCCTTAACTGGGTATTGAACACACACTCTTTGGGTTCTGTCACTTGATCTAATGCCTTTATCCACTGTGCCATGTGTCCTTGAGGAAATATAGACAGATGCACAGCTGAATTTCAATAACCATGAAAATCACTGTAAGATAGTATTTACCCTGTTTAGTATGGCGTATGATAAACCCTCTTTGATATTTAGTACATCTTATGTTAACATTCTTTATAATAAAAAGAAATAATCAAAATGGTTAGCATTATAAAGATAATAATATAAATATTAAAAGTTTTTGTTATAAGTCATTATGAGGAATGCTATTATAAAGCCGTTTTCTACTTTAGGAAATTGTTGAAAGCTTCTTCAAATTTTTTATTTCATCATAAAAAAAACAAATATATTCTTCGATATTTTGGACGCGTGAACCTTAAAGAAAACAATCATAGCTAATGCTATATACATGTCTATTCTAATAAACAAAGTTCTGAAGAGAATTACTGAATGAAAACAAGACAGTCTATATGGGCTGATATCTGAATTAAAAATTCACTCCAGTAATTCATGAAGTTGTCAAAGGAAAAACAAGACAAGCAACCAGCAAACCCACTGAAAGGAGGGTGGTATAAATTTAACCCTCAATTTTATGTGTGTGCACTAAGAGTGTAATTACTGTTAATCTTGTTTACAGTTGTCTCTTATGCGTGCAGCTAAAACACACACTTGATAAACAAATTCATTTCTACTGTCATTATAATGGAAAGCAAGGTGTTTGGTTTTCATTTCTGGTAGTTTATCTTTTTACCAGTTATTGTTTGCCACTTATGATTTACTTATATATATATATATATATATATATATATAATATTTTTAGTTTTTAAAAATATGATTCCTTCGCTACATAAGAGTTCTCATGTTTCAAAAGCGAGAGCCGAGACTCCTAACATAATTTTTGAAGTTATGTAGAGTTAAGGTGCCTGGACCCGCTTCCTTGTCAAGCGAGAATTTGGGAATAAGCTCATATTTGGGAATATATATATATATATATATATATATATATATATATATATATATATATATATATATAATAGCTTAAAGTTCCTAACCTCTTCTTTTTGTCGTCTCTTCTCCTCTTTCTTTTTGGCTCTGTCTGTTGTACTGTCTTTGTGACGGATTTTAACATTGAACATATCCTTCCAATTGCCACTGTCAGTCAGATCTCCATATTCATCCACTAAGGTGCCATACTAAAAATAAATAAAGATTAACAGAAAAAAAAAATAAGCCTCCAAAAAACAGTAGATAGTGTGTGTGTGTGTGTTTTTGTTAAATTAGTCGTGTTAGCAAATCTAAAATGATACAAACTCAAACCTTTGTACAAGTATTTAGGTGTAATAATAAGAAAAAAAATATTTGACAATAATTTTATTTTTTTCAGGAACAGATATAAATGTGGTAAGTATTTCAATATTGATTATTTATGAAAAAAGAATTTAAGTAAACCAATGAATCAAATTTTTGAAAGGATATACAAATATTCTACAAGATATCAAAAGAGACTGAACTCTTTTCAAAATAATAGATTAAATCTTAATTGAGAAGAAGCTTGGCTCCAATGGACAGAAGTAAGAAAAGATCTTTACCATATAAATTATAATGCTTTGCAGATTTGAGTTAAGATCACTGGTCGAGATAAAAAAACAATACTGATACTCTTAGAAAGATTCACTGGCTACCCATATCTGTGTGTCTAGTGTACAAATATTCTTATTAATTCATTAGTTAATCTTTTGTTTGGTATTCTTTTGAAATGAAAAAAAAAGAAAGTCCATTTTTTTTTGGTATTTTCTTTTATTTTAACTAATTTCTGTGTCTTTATTATTGTCCTACTCCAATGTTTCAGCTGCTGTATCCTAAAGGCCTTCCTCAGAAGACAAGGAGGATCAAACTGAAACAAATACAATACCAGATTGAGACAGAATTTGTTTTATTAATGATTTAAAATCTTTTCTACATTCTTTTTCTTCAGATTTTTTCCAAGAGAACTGTAAGGCTACATTTCTCCTATGATAATAAAATTTATATTTACATGTGGTCAAGTGATATTGGTTTGTAACTTTGGAAATTATCAAATAAATAAATTAAATAAAATAGAAACTACTTCAAGTTATTGATGATTAAATAATATTAAAGCACCAAACTAGCAAAAACCATTACTTGAATTCAGTTGATGCATTTTAAAGCTTGAATGAATAAAGTTCTGACAATAATGACAAGAACAGGATTATTATTATTATTATGTTTCTTACCTTTGAAAGGGTACTTGAACTATATTCAACTCTGGGACTAATGGTCTCATAGGGATTTTCCTCAAAGTTACGATCTGTGAAGGCAACATAAAGAATTAACAAATACCACAAACATGACAATAATAACAACAATAATAATAATAAATGGACTTCATCACAGTAATATATACCTGTGTTGAAGGCAATCATAGTTACCTCCCCTTTGAACTACACAACTATAAAAGAAACGGTTTAATCTCACTTATGGGAGGTAGATAAGTTACATTTAATACAGCTTCACTACAAACTTAAATGTTTGTCTGTTTTTCTTTGCAATACTCTTGAATGAAAAGTAATTAAATCCCTACCATTGGTGAAAAATGGTAACAAGTTACTGACATTTCCAGAGGAGAATGATACAATAAATAAAATCAATGATGCTACAATTTCTTTTTTATGTGACAAGAGCATGATCCCCCTTCCTTTCAGGAAATGAAAATTGTATCAGGATAAGAAATAAAAAAAAAAAACCCACCAATTTGACAGATAATTCAAAGAAGGAAAACAATTTCAAAGAAGAAAAAAAAAAAAGAAGAAAATGCAACAAATTTATTTAAAATATCTTATTTTGTACTTGACAATCATCACAATAGATATTCTTAGGGTTTTATATAATTTTATTTGTACTTTACAAAAATTAAATGTTCCAAGCATATTTTAGGCAGTGACAAGTAATTAGTTTTGTATAACAATTTATATCCAGACCTTTGATTTGCTTTTCTCTAAACAATGAGAAAATTATCAGTTTTAGTTAGTATTAAAGTGTATCAAAAGTATTTTCATTTTTTATTAGACCTTGACTCCAAAACTTATTTCATGTATACACCTGAAGTGCATCCATGACTATATTATTCATATTATTATTATTATTATTATTATATACATCATGTCATTTTCAATACTATTAGGCTATACCTTTCGTTTTAGATGTCATAATAACAATGAATACAGGTTTTGAGATTCTGGCAATTTTGAGGCATCTGGGCCTCAAAGCCAGTGAAGCTGTTTGCAGAATTTGAAAAGTAGAAGGATAGGAATTAATATCTGCACAAAACTAGTTGAAGCATTTTAAAGATGGTGAGTCATTTTTTGAAATAAAGACCAAAGATGAAGTAAATTTTTTAATTATGATGCTTTAAAAAGAATATGGTAGGGAACTTGACAACTAGCATAGAAAAACTTTCAAAAGAACTAGGAAAATTGAAAGATTCCATATATAAAAACAGCTTCAAAAAACTCAAAAGGTTTCTCTAAGAATGGGAAAACGAAAATACTTTTGATGTGTCACCCACTTCCCATATTTCTTTCAAAAGAAATTCTTAATATTCAGTCTTTCACAATTTATGATGACATTTGATACAATAAAGAATTTAATTCCACCAATATGACACTTTTAAAGGTTATTTAAAAGATAGCTAAACATATTTATTTGTAGAAATGATATCATTGATTTTAAATGTAGTGTTTTATGTAATTGGCAATAC
>OZ038501.1:23084864-23132364 GCA_964036315.1 Acanthosepion esculentum | reverse complement strand
ATAGAGTTAGGGTGATAGAGAAAGAAAGAGAATGATATAGAGGAGGGGTGAGAGGGAAAAAAAGAGAATGATATAGAGTAAGGTAAGAGGGAGAGTAGTATAAAAACGTGTGTATGTTTGTATAAAAAGAAGTGTTAGAGTTGAGAAAACATTAAGCTGACCAATCAGAACAAGCAACAAGGCCAACATAACAAATAAAAATATAAAATAAGAACATGCAGTGAGATAGACATTTTGAAATACTCTTAGCTAATGTGGATTGTACAAATATATAGAGAATCAGGTAAATGCAAATCAGATTCCAAATATTTGGGTGCTTTTCTGACACACCTGGAATGAGGGTCTACTATTCATCGACAGTGAAAAAAAAAAAAACTTAATAAAATCACATGGTAGACACAGCCACTGATACAGATCATGAAACTTTTTACTCCACAGAAATTAGGCACAAGACAATAGAAATAAAAGGTTGATATTCACACAGCAACAAGATTTATTGATAAATTAACAAAATGCATTTTTTTGTTTGATAAGTCATCATAAAACATTTAGTAAAATTTGTTTTTGAACTTTTGTACTCATCCTAAAATCAAAATTTACAGTATGCAGATTTTGGATTATTATTTTTTATGATCAAGTTTTTTTTGTTAGGCATGGACTCAATATGCCAGATAAATTTAATAAGTAATGATTGAAAAATATTGGGAATATCAAGTTCACTTTAGAAGGTTTGTTTCTGATGAGACAATCAGATTTTACAAAATGTTAAGTTGAAATGAAAATATAAAAAGACATTAGCAGCAGAATTAAAAAACACACACTTAATTTTAAATATGATTTTCCACAATAACTTTATAATGAATTAACATTGACTCACATTAGGAAGAGGGTTAACTACAGAATTAATATCTTCATCTTTTAGATCACAAAGTGAGAAGTAAGGCAGAATAACAACTAATAATATATGACCTCTGTCAGCAACAGAGGTCATATATTATTAACATGAAATTTTTAAAAGCAAACAATTATTCCCAGATAAATATTTCACAATCTCATTTTTCATATATATATATATATATATATATATATATATGAGAATGAAAGTAATATATAAATTCTAATGTTCACAGCATTGTTCCAAAAGAGGGCTTGACACTGATAACATTTCACATACGGCTTGCCTACAAGCAGGATTGTTCATAACCATTTTCGGTTCTCACCCGTCGAAGTGCAATTGAAATGCACTGAAACAAAGTTGCATCTTTGTAGTGAGTAAAATGGTTTTGTCCATATGATAAAATTATAATAAATAAATAAATAATTTTTTATATATATATATATATATATATATATATATATATATATATATATATATTACTTTAGAAATCAATTGTAAGAACAATTCACTAAAAATATAAAATTAAGCTGATGGATCATTCTCTTGATTTGGTGGAACAGTTAACCATAACTCTCAGGGTTCAAATCCCAGAGAAGCTAGGGATTACTATTGACTCTTAATATATTTTCTATTATTTCTTTCAATGTTAACATTCATAAAATTTTCGTAATTGATTTTGGCCAATAAGTTCTCTGACCATCTTCAAGTGACATGTTATCAAGGCCAATTAATTATAAATGTAAACATTCAAAAAGCTTTTTCAGTTATAATCAATGATCTTTTTCCAGTGTTATAGATTTGATATATTTAATGATATCAGATGACACCTCCCAAAATCCCCCTAAAAACAACAAAAAAAACAAACCACAATATTGTATGTAAAAGTCAAATATAATTTTATAGAAATTTTGTACCATTAAGTAAAAGGAAAAATTATAGAAAATATTGATATAGAAAATTAAAATAAAAATATTATTTGGTTGGCATTTCTTTAGTTATATTAAATGACCAGCTAGATTTATGATATATAGAAAAATATATTTCCATGAATAGTCTTTTTTACAGAGGAATATTTGAAACAATTTTTCACACTTCCGTTCATTCATTTAGCTATTTTTTGATTAAATTATGTTCTTACATCTAATTTTGGAAGGTTTTTATTCAAAAGGATTTTAACAATTTAATCCAGTTAAACAAAAAACACATAATTGATGCAATTATTGATAGAAATGTAAACACTGACTTTTAAAATTGCTAAAATCAAGTATGAAATCATAAAAAATATTCTTGAAAAGCCCCAGAATTTTTTTTTCCCCCCCAACAATATTAATAAAAACAATTCATTTGTATTTATTTTTAAAAAGGCAGGATATCATCTAGTGTCCAATTCTTTGTAGAGATTGGTTAACATGTATAAGATACTAGCCAATCTTCTTCACTCATGAAAAAGATTAGAGATTGCCAGTTGAAATCTAGGAGCCTTATAAGTAAATATCTGACTAATAAATATTTCAGCCATTTTAATCATTTCACTTCCTAAGAGTAAGATTTCTTTATAAACTGTGATTTGTGATCAAATACAAATGATAGTAAAAAGATGAGGATATTAGTTCGAAACAAATTTCTAATGCACTGTGTCACAATATTCAAATTTTTCTATAATTCTCATGCTGATAAGGGGGTAAACAATAAAGAATTGGAAATGCCAGTCAAAGAAATAAATTCAAGGCAGGATGAGATAATCAGATATTTAGATTCTACAGCTATCTTCCAAGCCTGTCTTGTAGTTGTATCTCACCAAATGTATTGGTAAGAAAAATAAGTTTATCAGTAAAACAAATTAAGTGAAATAGACAACTGGTTATTTACAATATTTATATGCAGACTAATGTCCTCATCTTTGTTGCTGTTGTTATTATCACAATGTGTTGCCATTGTGCCTTCCAGCTTTCATCAGGTACCTGCCAATCCATCGAAATTCCTTGAAGGTTACCCAGATCAGAAAGTACATAATGAAGGTTCGGGAGGGGTTGCACAACTGCTGAAATGTTATGATAACGGCAACAAAAATGTGGACAATAGTCTGATTGTAAATAATGATAATTCTTCCTTACAGAAATTCAGACTAGAAATGGTTAATATTTTTCTGTTTTTTATAGCAATAATGATTTAATTCATACTAATCTCATTTAAATTATTTCAGATAGAGTCTAACAGGGTATAATTTCATTAAATTTAGTGCAGTTACAGATAGTTTTAATAAGATGAGAATGATTTTGAATATTATTTTCATTGTAATCAAGTATTAATAAAGAGACCCGCAGTTTTTTCAAGAAATTTTAAGATTGAGTTTGCAAATGAAGGCAATTTTATAGGCAGAGATATCAGTTTAAATGCAACTAGCTTCAACTACAGATAGGCCTTGTTTAACATAATTATAATGATTTATAAAAATAAAATCTTTATTTTCATCGATGCCCACTTGCTAAGAATATCTAGTTATCTATTTTCACACACACACACATTATATATATATATATATATATATGATAAAAATATAATTTTAAGGTATGCTATATTTATAGGTAAAAGTGCTTGATATCAGAGAGAGCATAAGTAAATCTAAAAGTGGGCACTGAGGCCAACACCGAGTGGCGACAGCCTGTTTCATGCTTCAACTCAATCTTCAGGCCTACACACACACATACATACATACATACATACATACATATATGTGTGTGTGTGTGTGTGTGTGGGCTGGTCATGTTGCAAGGATGAATGACAACAGAATACCTAAGGTCCTCATGTATAGCCAGCTTGACAGTAGACAAAGGACTGTTGGATGGCCATGGCTCAGGTATAAAGACAAGCTAAAGAGAAAACCTCTCAGCTGTCAATGTGCCTCATATTAACTTCAAGCGAGTTGCCCTGGATTGAAATAACTGGAGGTATTTGTGCCAGGGTAGTATCAGACATTTCAAAATCAGTCATATTGACTGGCTAAGAGATGAAAGACAACGGTGAAAAGCATCATCAAATATTCCTGTTGCTATGTCCTGGGATCCTTACTGGTGCACAATATTTGGACTTGTACGCAAGTCACTAGCAGGACTGAAGTGTCACATATGACACAAACATTAAAAACTGAATGAAGTTGTTGGGTACTCATATGTTGAAATCGACAGGAGAGGCCATCATATAAATAAACCTGACTGTGAATGTATAACCACATTCAACATAAACATCACATTAGTCCAGTTAAGTCCTAAAGGATGAAACATGTAACAAAAACTTTTTCCATTTTGTCATAGATTTCCCTAAAATATATATAAGCAGTGTCAATTTTTGTCTATATTTCTAAGATGAAGTATTGTAATTATTTACATTATTTATATTGTTCTGACTGTTGTCCTCATCTTTATTGTCATGTTCATGATGTTTCAGCCGTTGTGTACACTGGCCTTCTTCAGGTGATTGGAATTTTGAACTGAACCCTTTATTTCGTCCACTAGGGTAGATTGTTCTAGCTCCACATACCATGCCTCTTCTGGATTCCTCATTTATCTCCCTTTAACTCAACTTTCCAAGTTTTTGTTCACCCCTGCCATAGCCAGGTACTGAACTCACAACTCTTTGGGTCAAGTGACTGGATCCAACCAATCCTTTCATCTATTGGGCTATGTGTTCTTGAAGAGGTATGGCACATGGAACTAGAACAATCTACCCCAGTGGATGAAATAAATGGTTCAGTTTGAAATTCCCGTCACCTGAAGAAAGCCAGAGTGTACAATGGCCAAAACTTTGTGAACAGGACAATAAAGATGAGGACAACAGTCCGAACAGTGTTAATTTTTGTATTTTAGATTTCGAGATTTCCCAAACAAAATTTAGTTTGGGTAAATATAGATGCAAATCTATATGAATCAGGTCCTAGAGAATTATAAACAGATACAAGTTTTTGGTTTTGGTTTTCTGAGTGTAATTCTCTAGAAGCTAAAACATTTTCTTTATTTCTAAACCAATATGATGACATGTGAGTCTGTAAATTCCCTTTAATAACTTTATTATCATCTCCATAAAGTACAAATAAAAAGTAATTTGTATGAGAATCTTAATTAAATGGATCTCTTAATTAAATAGACACAAAGTAGACAGAAATACCTTCTTCTATTACTTTGATGTCACCAAAATATATTAGATTCATAAAGGACATCCAGATTGATATAGAAATCAGAAGAGGAATCTTCATTAAAAGTGAGATATTTTATGAAAAGTTGAAATAGACAGCATCAACACAACCTTCCAAATATGAATGATTTAGTAAGAGTGATAATGTTGAAAAAGTAATCAAATTTATTGTCATTTTTCAGTATTTTTTTGAGCTAGCAACAAATAGCAATAGTATCTTCCTTTTTTTTTTTATTGGGGTGAGGGTTAATGAAATGTAAGCAACTGATTATAATTAAAAAATATTTTAATAATTATATATATATATATATATGAGAAATAAAGTATTATGATTATTTACATTATTTGGACTGTTATCCTCATTTTCATTGCTATATTCAAAACGTTTTGGCCAATGTATGCTCCAGCCTTCTTCAGGTGATTGGAATTTTGAACCAAACCCTTTATTTTGTCCACTGGGGTAGACTGTTCTAGTTCCACGGGCCATGCTTCTTCCCGATGTCTCAGTTATTTCCCTTTAATTCAACTCTCCAAGTTTTTGTTCACCACTGCTGTGGCCTAGTACTGAACTCACAACTTTTTGGGTCTAGTCACTGGATCTAACCAACATATTTACCCAGTGGATAAAGAGGTTGGTGAACCAAAGCCATGAGAGTTGAGTTAAAAGGAAAATAACCAAGACATCCAGAAGAGGCATGGCACATGAACTAGAACAATCTACTCTGGTGAACGAAATAAAGGGTTTGGTTTGAAATTCCAATCACCTGAAAAAGTCTGGAGTGTACAACGGCTGAAACATTCTGAATATGGCAATGTAGATGAGGATAACACTCCATATAATATATATATATACATATATATAACAAAATGCAATCCTAGTTGGCAAATTACAACTGTGATAAAGCTGGTAATTAAAAGTGCTTAATACGAAGTAGAGCCTATAGAATGTAAGATAAATAAAGAATAAGAAATAAAACTGAGCCAACTCAAGTTTCACCTTCAAAATTGAAGGATCATCAGGCCAAGTTCAATAAAGATAAAAATTGAACTTGTATTGATGATCCTTCAATTTCAAGGGTGAAGCTTGAGTTGCTTCAGGTTTTTATTCTTCTACAATTATCTTTCATTATATATATATGTATATATATATATATATATATCTATATCTCAGTCAGTGGAGAATTTTCTAGCTAATGGAATTGATAATTTTTTTTTCTTTTTTGATGAAAATAGAATAAATATGACAATGTCTTGTATAAATGAAGGTGAATGATGAGCGACAATGCAGGTAACAGCTTCAATGTTGCACACAGGGATGAACAGTATTGTGGTGTGTGTGTGTGGGTGTGTGTGTTATAAAGGTGTTGAAGTACTTACTGGGAGGTGAGCCTACGTTATCACTGTCAGACAGCGGTGGACTAATGGTGCAAGTGCTGCTCTCCATGGTAGGAGAGGAACGACATTTCTTTTTAAATGAACGGGGTTTTCTTCTAAGGAGTAGCTCATCACCTGTGCCCTCACTGCCTTCTGAAGGCGACTGGCTGCGAACTGGTGGGGAAGAAGAAAAAAAAAGATATACGTGTAAGACTTACCTGGAGCAACTAGTGATCTACAACACACACAAGTGCACGACGAAGATGTGTACGTAGTTGTGTCAGTGATATTATTATATATTTGTATGTGTGTGGTTAGATGCACATATGTGACTGTGCATACTGGTGTGTGTGTGTGTTTTGGTAAGTGTCATAACACACACAGGTGCATGCACAAGGAGAGTGTTATCAGTTGATAAAGAGAAGAAAAATGTGGACAGATTTTTGGTGTGGTATTTATACAAGATGGAAAAGACAAGGGGAGATAAGCATGCAGGCCTTGTACTAATAAATGATAGCCAAGGACTTTCAGAATGGAGTAAAAGGGGGTTTACAGAACCAAAAAGCTATAAGAATCTTTTTTTCTTGAAGGAAAAAGAAAAAATATCAGAAACCTTAATGAGATGGAAAAGGGAACTGAAACAAAGAATCTTTTTAATCAAATACTAAAGTATAATTATGTTGATAGTGTAAGAAGAAATGTACATAAAAATTAACATGTATAGAGTGAATCAAAATCAAGGTGGATTTAAAAAATATAGTCTTGTGTATAGCATTACACACACAGTGTCAGGATATGAACATAAAGTATATCTAATTTATACAGGAAATGAAAAATAAAACAAAAAAAAAACCCTCCAAAATCAAGAAATATTTGTGAAGACTAATGCAAGAAACCAAAAACAATAAACGGAAAAATTACATATAGTTGGGGTGGGGTAGCTTTGGGTGGTAAGAAAGGGTGCACTGAAAATTCTTCACTTGACCCACTTTTCAAAAATCTAACCAAACATCAGGATTTATTTTGCAATCCTTCTTGTTGGAGTTGAGAACTTTTCAGCACTTTCTCATGTGTGCATGTACACACACACACACAAATGATGTCATCCAAAAGTTTGGAAATTTGAATAAACTGATCCATCTGTTCCTCAGTTGTCCAGTGTTTTCTGCGTCTCACTGGATATTTCAAACATCAAAATTACGTCACTAGACTTTTTGAATTTAAGTACAGTACTGGACTGTCATCAAGATCTCCTCAATTTATAGTTGAGCTGGTTAGATGTAGCCATAAATGCTATGCTAACAGTTTTCTCGCACTTCTTGCTTGTGGAAGTCCCTTCTGGCTCCAGGCTTTTCAACCAACTTTAATGTGTAAAAATTTAAATGCAATATCAATCTATCTCCTGTCCTCCTGATTATTTTTTCCACTTCCCGCTAATTATTAAAGTTTCTGTTCATAATTCTTTCACACCCAGTGTCTTAGTGGCTTTATTGCCTTTTTTTTAAAAAAAACCCCAAAAAACAGAAATATATGTCTACCAGCCCAGAGGTCAAAAATCTTAATAAAGAAAATGAGATCCTCATCAGGAATTAAATATGTATTTCCTGTTCAATTTGGGAAGCTACTTTCAAGCCAAGCATGTTTTACCATTAAACAATGGGGAGCAATCACAACAAAGTAAGTTTCATTTACCCTATTTAAGAAATGCACACCTCTCATTAAGACATTTCAAAGTCTACATCTGCTAAACAATGGATTTTTTAATTCAAAATAGTTTTTTCTATATAATAAATGTGAATGTTGGTGTGTCACACTTTTTCAATTAAAGGAACACAACTCTCTAACTTTCAATAGCTCAAGTTACAGAAACTTTGGATTCCCAAGTTTTCATTACTGCCATTGTTTTTGGCAATTTTTTTGACTCAATTTTTTGTGAAAAATTTTTTTGTATGATAATTTTTATAACTTGGAAATAAATTTGGGAATAATAGAAATTGCGAAATCCAGTGAAAATCACCCATGAAATAAAAATAATTGTTTGTACAGAAAGTAAAGACCTACACACATTGTCTTTAAATTAAGTGGTGACCGAAAAATTATTGTTGAACTTTTAAAAGGTAAGCTTAAATATTAATGCAATACTTAAATGCAGCAATCAATTTTGAGTTCTTCTGTAGTTTATTGTTGTCTATCGCATACAGCAACAGTATGTCATGCAAAAAAAAAAAAGAAAAAAAATCTCTGCCAATAGAGAACCAGATTGCAATCAAAAAGGGTCTAGGCTGCAGTGAGGAAAAGAAAGTCCCGTGCAAATGAAAATTCAGATCAAACAGCAGCCAGGAGAGATTCCAATGCTGAGAATATGCAAAGACTTAGGGACTCTCAAACTTCTGAACAAACTGAAGGCTCAATAAAGGGCCCTCCGCATTAGCTAGCATAAATGCCACCTGATAGGGTGGCTTTTAAGCTAGTATTACTATAACTGTTATATTTTGCTGCCACACATATTTGGGTAGACATCCCAGTTTTTTTTAAACAGTGGCTTTAATAGACATAAACTTCAAAATTCCCAGGGAGTGATATGCATTTTGTAAATGAGCTTTTCTTTGGTATGATGGTTTTCAGTAGCTTAATGGTACAGCACACTTGGCTTGAAAGGGATTTTCCAGATTAAGAAGGGAATACAGGTTTGATTTTTGTTGGGAAAGATTTTCTTTTATAAAATTTTCAATCTCTATTAACATAGGATTAAAAAAATCCATTTTTATATATATATATATATATATATATATATATATATATATATATATATATATATATATATATAAAATGTAAATCTATTTAAACTCAGTGGGTGAAAAACTTGGATAGCACAATTTTCAAACAAATTAGCATTTGAGGGGGGGGGGGTGAGAAAGAAAGAAAGAAAGAAAGAACCAGAAACCTCCAAACTGGGCAAAAGAAATTGTCCAGTACCTTAAATTCCTGGTACAAAGAAAAAAGAAAAAAAAACAGTGAGTAATAAGTTAAAATGAGGAGTGCTCAATACACTAAGTAGAGCAAAAGTAAAATAAATAAATCCCAATGAGCCAGGTACTACCTACCTAGGTTTCAGCACATGGAATCATTTAGGAAAGACACATATATAAAAGATGGATTAAAATAAAAGGGATAAAAGAATAAAAAAGACAGAAATTTGATACAGAATCTCAACAAAAAAAGAAGAAAAAAAAGAAGGAAAATTAACTTAGAAATCAAGTAGATTTACTAGAGAAATTACAATTATGCCCTGACTAATGCATTAAAGTTTATAATGAATGCGAAAGAAGAGATTTAGAATATTTAAAGTGATGAAGAAATACTATTAATGTCAGTGTGACAAAAAAAATCATGAAACCTATGAAAAAATATAGAAAAAACATTTAAGTATAAGAACAAATTGGTGTACATCTATATAAATTGACAAAAATATTTTCAATGTACAAAATTAGAAACATATTCACAAAAACAGATTTAAAGATCTAATACAAAATAAATAAAAGGGAAAACTAAAAAAATAAACAGAAATATAAAATTCACAATTGCGAATAGTTTATATTTTACTTGTAAAGCACAGTATATATTTACAGGAATGAATAAGTTATCCGAGAAGTAACAAGCAAAGATATTAAAAAACAAACAAAAAAAAAAAAACATTGAAATATGAAATAAAATGAAAGCAATACAATACAGTAATATTTACCTGGATAACAAGATGAAAGCAAAGAAAAACTATTTACAAAACTGACAAGAAATTAGGAAGGTAAGTAACATATATGCAAAAAAAAAAATAAATAAATAGAAAATAAAAACACAAAACCCAATATATAAGTCTTAAGAAGAAGGATGTCAAAACAGAAAGACAATGTTTACAAAAATCTAAAACCGAGGAAAGGGTAACAAACAGTAATTCAAAAATAAAATAAATGCAGTTGAAACAAATTTAAGATTCAAAACAAAAATTGATAAGATTTAGAAACGGAAAATAAAGAAAGAATTAAAATAGAAAGAGAATTAGAAAACAAATAGAGAGATATAAATTCGAAATTCACAAATCAAAATAAAAGGCACAGATTTGTAGATGAAAACTGAGACATGAAGTGGAAACAAGGAGGAAATAATGCAAAAGCTAAAATGATAAACTTAAAAAGGAACGAGGATGCAAAAACGGCTACAAAAGATTCACAAAGGGTATAATGAAGAAATGCAATGGACTAAAGACATTTAAAAAAAAAAAAAAAAAAAAAAAGTAAGAGTTATCCATCAACAATGATTTGAAATTCCACACTACAAGAGCAAAAGAATAAAACAAAAACAACACCAAAGCTATAATTACCTGGTACCCATACTAAGTCTGGCAGGCCATAATGTTTGTGTTTCTGCTTGTCTGTATCATCAAGTAAGATAAAGATAAAGATGAGTTGAATCAAGTAAAGAGGAAAGAAGACTTGATAATGAAACTCAATTGACAAACCAGGCTCCAAAAAAAAAAATAAAAATAAAAAAGTGGGGAGAGTAAATCGTCCAGGAATAGGGGAGATGAATAAATGAAAAGGAGAAAATTAAAGATGTTTAATAATTCTGATAATGTTCCGGTCAATATGGAAGAAGCAATTAGTTCACATTTGTTAAGCCGATTTGTAGACGCATGGTAAACTTGTCAATCTAATCCAGTTTTCTGAAGAGAACAGTAAAAACTATCTTCAATGGTTACACAAAATTGAAAAAAAAAAAAGGCTTCATTCCAATCAGAATTTGACCAGAAAAAAAGACAATACCTGATAATCAAAATCTTTTGAAAATTTAGCTCTTTCTCGGCTGCCATGGTTATATTTGCTTACTAAACAAACTGATAAAAACATTAAGCACATTAAACTGTTGCCAGACCTGAATGGGAAAACAAAAAAATAAACAAATGCAGAACAGCTATGAAAATAGAGATCACTGGTAATTCCTAGTAGCTTGCTAAGCAAAAATTATCTGGTCACTGTTAATTAACGATACTTAAATATTATAGCTTGCTGACAATTTGATGAGAGATTTATATGAATGTACAAGTTTATTAACATATGCATGTGTGTTTTGGTTACTCTTTTGTAAAGATGTTTAGTGGCTATAATCACTATTACCAAACATCACTTTTTTATTTAAAATATACTTTTTCTTTCTCAACAACAGCAAAGTAATTTTAAGCTTTATTTTTCAGTTCAAGAAAATTTAAAACATGAAAAAAAAAAAAAAAAAAAAAAAAAAAGCAATTACAAATATTCAGTCTCTGAATAAATCTATTAATACTTCCAAATTGAAGTTCTTGTCTGCATTTTTCTTCAAATGAATCGGTATTTTTTATTTTTTTTACTGAAAAGATTGTCAAATTAAGCATATTTTTAATCCAGATTTTGCTGAATGAAAAGAAAATTTGATTTTCTACACTAACATCTCAGACTAACAAACAAACAATATTCACTTTGGTGCATTGAGTGATTCCTATATAAAGCTTAAAAACACTGATTAGGAAAACTGGTAAGAAACAAATTTACAGAATTCTATAATGGTCACACACACACACACACATTATATATTACATTACATGATAATTTTTCATAAGTTTTCTATTATGTAATTAAATAGTTTCAAGGGAATCATTATAAAATTGTAAATTTAATATAAATTGCACGCTTCAATACAATTTTCAAACCAGGATTTGAAAGTTACATTGAAGCGTAAACTAAGAGTCACCATACAGTGTTGGTCCCTATGTCCACACTGTCTATACCTGTAAATGCTATCTCTGACATTGACTACTCTTCTCCTAAAAATATAGCAAATTCTAAACATAATGAATTCATACTAATTCATAATAATAAACATAGTTCAGTTTGAAATTCCCTGTAGGTTACCCTAATTGACTTACATCTGATGAAGGCCAGAGAGAACAGAGGTTGAAACATTGTGATAACAACAACAAAGATGAGGACAATAATCCGCATGTAAATAATGTAAATAAACTAAGTTTATTTCCCATGTTTATGCAAGAGTTATTTCATTCTTGAAAAATATGTAAGCATCCATTTATGGAAATCATAAAAAGACAAAATGTTACATTTTTCTCATTGGAAAATATCACCAAAATCACACTAAAAATGTATTTTTTTTTATTATCAATAATTTTATCTTAAAGCATAACTAATTTTTACAGCCATTATCTTCAAGTCATGCCTCTTAAGATCAACAAAAGTTACTAAATAGAAAATACATAAAGATCATGACCACATATTCAAATACAAAGAAAATAAACATCTAAAAATATTATAAGATCCAAATCCTATTTTGATCTGAAAACTTCAAAAATTAAATAAAACATAGCCTCCAAATTAAATTACACAAATAACGAAATTTGATTGGTTAAAAAATATCATGTCATGTCATCAACTACGTCTGACCTTAATCTAATCTGATCAAAGGTACAGTTGTGCCAAAATTTAAAAATATTTTCTGGAGCCTATCATGTGACTTATATTGCTTATATATACAACAAACAATTAAGAAACAGAGAGTGGGGAAAAATCAGCCAAAAAAGCTACACACTACATGACAACACTCATCATAACTGAAGTCCAGACTATAAGTTAAAAATCCTTTTTCACATAAACACAGTCTATTTCTTTCATTCAATGCAAACTAAACTCACATCGGCAAACAACGAAGCAACAGGCACTCAAACATCAAACACAACGTAAGTCACGTATACACACACTTTTTCAACAAACTTTGAACTGTTTATTTTGAATACAAAATTGAACTGAATTTTTCCAAATTCACACAATTTATCCTACAACTTGCAGTCTATCAAACTGGAAGATTACCTCACATAGAAAAATCTAAAAAGACAAGTTTATTTCACTATTTTAAACAACACTCATAACTATTGATTTGTACATTTGTTATATAAAAGTCTAGTTATTTGTACAATTTCTCTTGTCTGAATTTTCTTGTTTCTGCTTATTATTATTATTTTGTGGCATTGTGTCTAATATAAATTAGTGAGGGCAACTGACCCCCACAATATATTTATAAAAGAGTGAATGATAAATCTTTCGTGAGAAGAACTGGAATGGATAATCAGGACAAAATATACAAAGATTGTAACAATAAATAAACAGAATCATTTTAATTATGACCTGACTAGGTAGGAATAAAAAAGTCACTTTGTTGAAATTTGTGTTTTATTTGAATAGAATGGAATTATTAAAGTTATGTTGTATTCAGATACAATACAAATATTATTTACATTTACACAGACTATTGTCCCCATCTTTGTTGATTTTATCACAATGTTTTGGTTGTTGTGCTCTCTGGCCTTCATCAGCTAGCCTTCAGGGAATTTCAAACTGAACCCTTTATTTAATCTATGGCGGGATAGATTTTTCTCGTTTCACTGCTGATGACTAGGAGAGATTGCATCTAGTACTTATTTAGTACTGTTCAGTTACTGATCACCCTGTCTCAACTGAGTTCAACTCCACGCTGACCAATACAAAGAAAATGAACATCTAAAAATAACTCAACAACAAAGATGGCCACAATAGTTCCACATGTAAATAATGAGAATTCCTCATCCCAGAAATTCAGACAGAAAATACAAATATTTGAAAACTGAATTTAGTAGATTAAAAATAACTGTTAACTTTTAGTAAGGCAATAACCAAATGTACAAATAACCAAATGCATTTTCAATGATTATTTAGAACATGCAAATGAACTTCTTCAAATATTTGACAATTGACATATGAATGTATTGAACAGGGTAGTAGCTTTCAATTGAAAAAAAATAACACAAGGAAGAGTCCTTGCCATAGAAATATGAACAGATTTAAAAACAAACTGAATTTTAAAGAACATTAATGGGAAAATAATAAATAAATTTTTATATATCAACAACAATTTTAGGAAAATCTATGACAAAGTGGAAAAGTTTGTCCTTTAACCTGATAAAGTTCTAAAGGACAGAATGAATCACACAAAAACTTTTCCCACTTTGTCATAGATTTTCCTAAAATGCTATCAAACATTGTTTTACTTGAG
The DNA here is from genome assembly GCA_964036315.1 of Acanthosepion esculentum. Lineage (NCBI taxonomy): Eukaryota > Metazoa > Mollusca > Cephalopoda > Sepiida > Sepiidae > Acanthosepion > Acanthosepion esculentum. Next base: position 23,117,780 of record OZ038501.1, on the reverse strand, counting down.
TTTCAGCTTTTTCACAAGGTTTGGTGAGAAGATTTTTCTTTTTTTTCTTTTAATAGACACTTACAATGTTACACAGTGAAACCTTGCATCCTAGTAGCTTTATTGCCTTGCTTAGGGTGAAATGATTAAAAAAAAAAAGTTGAAGGAGAGTACTTGGAATTAAGATTAAAGTCAAAAGGGGTTTGTGATATAAAAATCAACAAGAGTCATGCAGATTTTCTTCTGACAGTTTTATGGAAAATGATTATCTAAGAGTTAGAATAGTATTATTTTCTTGGGAGGGGGGGATGAATGCTTTATAAAAAAATATGCAATTTTTACCCACCAAAAATTTATTAGACAAACAAAATGAAAAAATAAAACAAAAACAAACAAAATAGAAACGCAAGATTAGTATTTACGGGAGAAAAAAATTCCAAATTTTTAAAGATTCTTTCTTTGGGTACAGGGAAAGAAGAGGAGGAAAAGTATTTACATGCTGACCAGATCGGAGCAATACAATCAGTGAACCAATATAGATGAAAAGATATTTGTGGAGGGAGAGAGAGGAAGAGAGACTGCATCAGCAGCAGTAAGAACAGCAGTATTAGTAGTGCAGCCAAACCAGCAAGAGAGTAAGTCAGCTTTGAGAAGAGACCAAAGAGTAAAAGTTGCAAATCATGCCCAGAAATGACCAAGAGTCAACTGTTTGGTGAAAAATAAAAACAGATAATGGGAAAGGCAGGGAGAAAAACAAAGAGTTTTGTTTTTTTCTATGAATTAAAACAACTTAAAATTCTAGACAAAAGTCAATTCAAAATATGCTAAAACATTTAAAAGAAGGAAGAGATTTTGATGTTTGTTTACTTTAAATTTTTGTTAGCTTGAAATTAAAAACCTTATTACATACAGTTATGTATTTATCCACACACACAAGGTGTGTGTGTGTGTGTGTGTGTGTGTGTGTGTGTGTGTGTATAAATAAATGTATGTATGTGTTAAAATACACAATGTATAGGGTGCAGCAGGTATTTGAGAACACACATTTAGTGACCATAAATGAAAGAAGATCTAACATAATTTTAGCATTCTCACTTCTCTTTAAGGTGTATCAAGTGCCTTAACATGGCAGCTTCCAATCTGACACAGGGAATGAAAAGCTATATTCTGATGGCACTAGTCAGTGTCTTGAATGTGTCCAGTCCTTCGTGTTCAAGGTAAGGAACAAACTGGAGGCCTCTGATGGGCCTGTGTCATCCATGTCCAAAAGAAAGAAACAGAGCTACTTATAGTGATATACACAAAGTTCCTGTTGCCTGTGATGATCATGGGAATCATGAGCAATAAAGGCCATGCCATACCACTCTTCTTCTTCCCACAGGGCTTCAGTATGAAGGACACCACCTTCATGAAAATCCTGGACATAGTGATCAAACCCTGAACTTAGCAGGTGGACCAGTGGAGACTGTACACGTTCCAGCAGGACTCTGTGTTCTTGGATGTGGCTGGCTGAAAATTTTCATAAACATGTGACCTCCTAGTTCTCCTGATTTGAATCCCCTGTTTAAAAAAAATAAACATATGGGACATTTTTGAGAAGGCAACCAACCACCAGCCTCAAGGACCATATTGAAGGCTATCCTCATGAACATGATGGCCAACATGAATAAGTACCACACCTGATTAAGGTAGTCACTTTTGAGATTACACTGAGGCTCTATCCTCAAGGTTGAGTTGTTTTTGGGTTTTTTTTATCAATTTGTTTTTCTATTTGATGTTGAACATGTATAAAATGTTTGTTAAAATATAATTAATTTTTTTTGTTTTTTTTTTAAAATATAATGAACTATTTTTTTCTTTATATAATAATGTTCTCAGTTACCTGATTCATTTTGTATATGAGTCTACATCAATAAATTTATGTACATTTCATCCATGTGTATGCACATATAAATATACATACAAAGATACAGAAACTCACAGAGTATATACACTTTGCATGCATATTATATACTGACACACACAAAGTAATAAGTTTGAGTTCATAAAGCAATCCTAGTTTTAGTAGAACAATAAAACTGCAAAGAGAAATGGTCACCTGGTGAGTAATCAAATACGAATGCTAACCATTGTTCCAAGGCAACTATATACACGAAAGTAATAGAGTTTTATCTCTCTGAATATTTTTGGTGTTGTAATGAAAATAAATTGTGTCTACTCAACAGAAAGAGTCAGTATTGTTAATAATCATGTGATCAGTTTTTGACAAGCAAAGTACAAGATACACAACTGCAAAAGAACAAATATCCAATGATTTTCTTTTTAAATTAAGACCTTTTATTTTTATTAAAATGTAACTTCTGATCCAGATTAGGTTCCCAAAATGCTGACAGGAACAAGTATACATTTATAAATATTCTTCTGAAATTATAGCATTTTGAAAAATCTCTAAGCATGCTAAATAAACCTCCAAACAGAAATGAGAACTTGGATAGCTTAAAACCAACAGGGAAATTAGTTTGTTACCATTATAAAAGACAGAATTAGTAAGATTAAAAAAACAACCTTCAATACACCTAACAAATGTAAACAGTCCTAAAAATTCCTTTTTCCAGCAGACAACATTAAAGGAATGAAAATAAATGGATTAATAGTTCTGCTACATTTTTTTCGTTTTTTAACAAAGATCATCTTTTTGATATCATAGAAGATAATTATAAAGTTCATAAATTCTTATAAAAGAAAAAAATATTGAGAAATTGAGAAAACCTTTGCTCACACAAGGGAAACATTTTTGAAACTTAGTAATTTTTAAAAATCTGTACATTATTATCAAATTGTTTCAGTTACTGTAATTAATTTTTTTATTTTCATTTTTTTATGAATAATTAATTATGCCGGGCAAAGATTTTTAAAATTACTTCAGAAATATATGGTCTGATGGAAAAGTATATTTTATTTTTAATCTAAAAAAATTCAACAAACATTGACTAAAGGCAGATTAGAAAGAGAGAGAGAAAGAAAGAAAGAAGAAGAAGAAGAAGCATCTAGGAACACAAAAATCCAGTTGATGATGAAATAGAGTTGCACTGGCTTTTTTTTTTTTTAATTTTCTTTTCTTTCTTATTGTCTTCTGGGTTTTCTGTCTCTCCGGAGTCCAATATTCATACATGCATAGAGAAATTAGGCAGGAGGCAGCAAGCAACGTAGCGAGAGGCAGAACCAGAGCCAAAGGGGGATTTTGTGGACTCACCTCGGTGGTAAAAGTACCCCTGCAAATGCCTCTCATCAGGTTCTAAGGTCATGTAGATATCATCATATCTTTGAGTGTGGTGCATTTTGTACGGGGTGGGGTGACGATTCACTCTATAGCCAAAGCTAGACATTCTATCTCGTTCTAAAGAGCTGAATTCAGAGTCTTCAGAATCAGTGGTGCCAAAGACTTTCCAAATGGAAGAAGAAGAAGAAAAAAAAAAACAAAATAAGAATTTTGTGGACAATTCAGTGGAAGTTATCTGCCCTTGAATATGTCCAAAATGATGACCTCGGTGATTGATGAGTTGCCGAATTAAAATCTCATGATCAGAATGAAATGAGAGAAATGCATAAATAGGGGTGAGATTTTAAAAAAGGTTTTTAGAAATTATGTTTTGATAATGGAAGAACTTAAAAAGAATAAGAAGAAATTGATAAAAGCTTTTCTTGGAAAACCTGATCAAATTTGCTTTGCTTTAGTCATGATCCCATATCAGATAATAAATATTGGAATATAATTATTTAATCTGTGCATTCTATACATATTGATATCACACACAAATCTGGAGGGTGGATAAGTTCTATTGAAAAAAGCATTTTGTAAACACCAAGAATCAGAATCCAATCAAATAATTTGTTTGTTCAATAATCTGAGTTTATATGAAAAACCTAGTTAGTTGAAAAATTTTAAATCTAACTTTTAACTAAAAATTAGTTCAGTTATCAAAATTACTGAAAACTGAATTTTTCCTTTTCAGAAGGTATTTTATTATATATATATATATATATATATATATATATATATATATATATATATATATATATATCTATATCTTGGGTCATGAAAAGACCTAATATTTGTAAAAACAAAATCCACTTTATGCTTTCTAATGACTCTTGCAAACAAATGAGGACCTAATCCAAAGGTCCGTGCTAAAAATTAATTTTGGAATATAAATATTTGTAAATTTCAAAATTAGCTGTCAAACAAACTTACAGTTGAAAAAAAAAAATACTTATTCAAGATTTACTTTCAAATTAATAGATAAGGTTAGAAGAAGAAACAGCCAACAGATATTGTATTAAGCATCTATTAGCATTGTCTCTTCTCACACAAAATTTATTTCAGTAACAAACAATATTTAAATCTGACAATTAGATATAACAATAGATAAAGAGATTTGCCAAGATATTTCTTTAAATGACTCTAGAATTAATGAACAAGAACAAATATGTGATTGGTATTTTTTTAAAAATGTAAAAATAACAATGAGAGTTTTGAGAAGAAAAATGATAGATTGCTGATTGCAATAATCTTTGATAGTGGACGAGAAAAAAGTAGCCATGATTGGAACAGTCGACATTCAGATACCTTAAAACTTAGACAATGTTAATATACCACTTTTGTCCATCAGTATATTTCTTATATTAAACTTTTTCACATTGCAATATTATTTTTTATTATTTCTGATGTCTTTCATTAATTATGGTTTCAAATATATATTCCATAATGTTCAAGGTCAGATAATTTTCAATGTGAAATTACAATGATTCAGTATTAATTCTAAATATTATCAGAGAATTGTATTTATTTCTTACATGAATGTATTGAAACACTTTTTACATCAAAATGAATCTATGTATTAGGAAAATGTGTTTTCACTGAAAGAAGCAATATATTTTCTTTGGTTTCAAATAAGAAATATCAATTATTTATATATTTATAATAATTCCAGAAATATTAGAAATATAGTTTGAAATGTAAGAAAAGAAAAGAAACACTAATCTTCAATCTCACTGAGAAAACTGAATCTGATTACGATAGTGTAGTGTCATTAACAAGTGTAGCATTTGATTCTCATTCACACGACTGTCACCTTCATTGATTCTTTCAAGTGATAACTTTATGACAAAAAAGATTAACTTTATTTAAATATTTAGAAGATTCCCTACAAATTGATTCAATTACTTTGGTCAATGAGATCAAAATCTGAAATAATTTTTACTGAAAAGGAAATATTTAAATTCTTATAAAAGGAGTTCCATTTCATCACCACAGTGAAGAATGTGGAGGAAAACACAACAAAAAAAGAATGTGGGAAATTAAAATTCCCAGATCAAAAATAAAGCCAACAAGTGTTTAATAACTGCCACTAACAAAACTATGTGGCTGTAAAAAAAAAAAAAGGAAAAAGTTAATTTACAAAACAACAAACATCCTTTTTGCCTACCTGTGCCTAAAGTAAACAACATAATATAGTTTCTTTTGGTCTGTCTGTAAACAAAGTAATTGTAAAAATGAAAGTTTTAGGCATATTAACATGGAAATAAGTCATGTAAATACAAGAAGTAAATTTCAACACTTAAATTCATTGCTTTGATAATTCTATAAATTACTATTTTTTCTGCATTTCTCCTTTCTGTGATGCTTAGACAACTGTACAATTCTGCTGCAGGCCTATAAGATTTCCTCTCATAGAAGAGTCTGCAACAGGTATAAAGAAAATAATGTTTGCTTAATAGACAATATTGCTATAAAACATACTTGAGGCAATTTTACATGATTTTTGAAGTTCTGCATAAATATGTCAAATGGGCAGGTAAAGTAGAATCGGTGGATCGAATTCAAGTTCTGGCAGAGTCTGTTGCATTCACTTTTACACTAATGCCCTTGAGAAAGATATAAATCTATCTTTTCTCCTCCAAAAAAATAGCAGGATAGACAAGGCTATTTAGCCTTGGGTGGCAGCCAGTCTAGGAGATGGACAATGCTGAACTCAAAACCATATAGAAAGTAATGGGGAAAACATTTAAATATTTTTCCCAAGATGTCATAGAATTTCAGAAATAATCTGAATTAAAAATAGGAAAAGGAATCTGTGGAGAGCAATGATCATCAACATCCTGCTAACATCAGTGTGTGTGTGTGTGTGTGAATAAAAACCATCAAAATTGGTAATGCCAGGTGTTCAGGAAAAAATAGGAAGTAAGGCTAGATAAATAGACTTCATCACCTGCAACTACTGACATTCATAGCTCAAGCAGTAGGGTGACTGTTATGCTAGACTACCCCACTCCAAAAAATGCAAGTTTGAGTTTTGCCAAAAGTTTATTTTATATTTCCAATCTATACTGTTAATTAATAGCTATAGAATGATGGTCTGACAAGTTGCAATAAAAAGCAACTGAAATTGAGATGAAAGAAATATGAATAATAGTTTATTTTTTTCATCGAATAATGATTACCAACAAGTGTATATTTTTTCAGAGTTAATTTCATGAGATTTCTATATGAAAAAGGAAATGACTCGATAAGAAATTTATCACAGCTCCAAGATTTGGAACTTACCTTTGTGTTCCTTCTTGCGAGTGGATTTGATACGGTGGACCTTGCCTGCAGGTAAGGCATCTTCGACTAGAGCATAGTCACTCTCAGGAGGAGACTGGGGAACAGCATCCTGTAAAAACACATACACAGGTTTCATGGCAATATCATCTAAAATCTCATTAAACAATTTATAAACATAAAGGAGCAGAATTTACTCCATCTAAGTAGTGTTACTGTTAGTAATATATATTTTTTTACATTATTTTTTACCCAATACCAGGCTCAAGAGACACTCAAGGAAGAGGGTTACTGAATGAGATTGTTTAATGGATGTAAGTATTGTAGATTATAAGACTATGTCGGATAGATAATGGTTGACCCTACTTAAACATAATTATATACAGTATAATTGCTACTACTATATAAAAAAAAATCAAGGTTTATAGGTGTGTTGATGCTGTTTGTATGTGGAATTGATCAATTTTAGCAAAATTTTATGCCTGGCCTTTGTTTTTTTTCCCCCCAGAAAGATTACACTTTAAAAATAATAATAAAATTTGAACCATAAACAACAAAATCCAAATTTAGTTATTGATTTTTGAGGTAATGATTCCGATCATACTAAAGAAATAAAGCATGCCCACACACATTTTAATTCTTAAATATTAGAAATGGAAAAAAAAAAAAAACAAAGGAAGTGAAGTGATGATGATGCATTCAAAGACATATTTTTTTTTTTATAGTTTTCCTTAAAACTCAAAGGGCTGATGAGAAGAAGAGCATCTGGCTGCAAAAATACATTATAATCAATCATTGCAAGAGAAAATCCATTCCTACATTTAAGAAAGATGATACAAGAACAAAACATTTATGAAGAAAGATTATGTTGAGTCTTTATTGCCTGCCAGAGGTCTCCTTCTTGCAACAAACCTCAGGCCAATGAATTAAATAAGTAATAGCTTGTATGTCTTCTGACAGTTGATTTTATAAAAGTGTTTGAATATTTCATATCCATAACCAATCTTGAATAGAAAATAAATAGCTGAAGTAATTTCTTCTAAAGTAAATCATAGACTTATTGTTGGTTTGTAATTAAAGTTTTCTTTGACCATTGAAACAAGTAGTATGAAATCAAAATAATAAAGATGAAGCCCTAACAAAAGCTGACCTTTATTTTGTAAGCTTGATTTACACAGAAACCTCATGGTTAGACAGAGCTCAAACCTTTAATTATATTGTTACTCCTTCTCTCCAATTCTTTCAACCATATTGCTTGTTGACTACCTAATAGAAATCTTAAATTGTTTGATAAAGAATTCAAACAAATTAAGATTAAATCCTAGTTATAGAAAAACATTCTCAGTACAACAGAAGTAAAATGTTTTATGATATTAATGTAAATTAACTTCTTTCTTTTTTTATTAAAAGGTTGGCAAAATATCTAAGGTTGCATTTCTTATTTTTTATTAGAAATAAATCCAACAAATCCTAAAGTTTTCTAAGGTTAATTAGGCACTTTGGGGTTTAACAGATATGGGATAAGTGAAAGGAAATTCTTTAATAACATTGATAAGAATAAGAAAAATGATAAAGACAGGTTTTAACAGCAATTGGTAGAAGAGTTAGCAGTGGAGAGAATATACCATTAACCCATTTCATTATTGATTGAACACTGATGTAAATGGCCAGAATATATATATATATATATATATATATATATATATATATATATATATATCCTTAAAATTAATCTATGTCTCTTAGACCATTCATAATATTATTAAAGTAGTAACATACATAATATTGTTAATACATATATTCATGAGTATAAAATATGTATCTGTCTATATTTCTGAGATGTGGTATTGTAACTATTTACACTATTTACATTGTTCAGGTTATTGTCCTCATCTTTATTGTCATATATTTGATGTTCCAGCTTGTTTTGCAGTTTGGCCTTCTTCAAGTGATATACATTGGAATTTCAAACCAAAGCCTTTATTTCATCCTTTTAGCTGAGTTGTTACTAAAGGGGAGATAAGTGAAACTGAAATATCCAGAAAAGGCATGGCATGTGGAACTAGAATAATCTATCTCACTGGACTAAAACAAGAGTTCCGTTCAAAATTTCAATGTATATCACCTGAAAATGTTTGGAGCATACAACAGCTAAGACACTGTGAACATGATAAGATGAGGACAATAGTCTGAACAATGCAAATAGTATAAAATATATGCTAAGCATGATATATATGTGAACACTGTCTCACAATTTGATGTTATGATAACTCTTAAGCATAATAACCTGTTTCCAAGGTAAAAAGAAAAAAGAAAAAATATTTCCCGTTACAACAAAACAAAAAAGAACAGACATGTTTTAAGATATTTACATAGTCTTTATAATTCTCTACACAAACTTTAGATAAACCAAAGAAAGTAAAAAAAAATTATATGCGTGTGTTTTTGGTGAGGCAAAAAAGATGAAATGTGCACCAATTTGTTTTAAGTGAGGACAAGGGAAGGTTTCTCGTAACAAAAGGAAATATCATTATATATATATATATATATATATATATATATATATATATATATATATTAGTTCATCACCCAACAATAACAACAACAAAAACATACTATAACTTCAATTTCAGACACTATTTAATCCAATCTGTGAGTGTAAGGCTGACAATATACAAGTGCATAGACATATACGCATACAGCCATACATACCTTAGTTTAACAATAACAAGTAACAAAAAAGGGAGATAATCAGTACCAAAAAGGCACATTAAATCATATGAGTTTTAAACACCACTTTATCAGTTTTAAAATAGCATATATTTTTTCCTGCCAGATGTTCTTACTACAAAGCTGAAGTTACTAATTCAAGTAAATGAGCTTCATCTATCAAGCAGCTGAGATTAAATATCATTCTTCCTCTAATTTAGTAAACTATTGTTGGTATTTGAGATATAGACTAAAGTTTGCTTTTATTTAACAAGCTATTTTTGGAAAGCTGCTACAAATAGAAATTTAGAAAAAACTTCTATTTTGTATCTTGAAAAAATAATATGTGAAGTCTTAATTCCTGATTAATTGTATGTTTAATGGCACCAATGCTGGAAATCATAAATCTATGATTTGCTGTGAAAAGAATCACTGCTGAAAGCCTTGAAAAAAATACAGCTTCAAAACAACTGATTGGTAATATGTTTCAGCTGGTTATATTTTAAATATCCTTCTAAAAGAGATTTTGAAAAGAAACCTACAGAGATGCCAGCTTTTAGAAACAGCTTACTTGAAACCAAATGTTTTTACTGATACTTCCAGCTTCAGCTACAGTTCTTAAATGTGACTAAGGAACATTGTTATAACTGAAGCATCTCCTATGACCTGTAATTCATTATGTAATGTATTGAGGGGACTTCAACCAACAGCCACCACATCTTTTCCACAGAGCTAGTATCATTTTTGTTAATACCTTTTCAATAATTGTCTATCTACAAAAATGTTCAATGTTGTCAGATCTTGTTCCAATCTTTGGCAATGATACACAAGTTTCCCAAACAATGTTTCAAAAGATTATATTTTCTCTTTTTGCCTTAAAATCAATTGAATCATACCAAATTAACTGATTTTGGTAATAGTTGAATCAAAACCAAATTTAGGTTGAAATTTGTTCAGCAATCTCAATGAGAGAGACACAGACAGACACATTGTATACACAGGTTAATATTCCTGTAATTAATAAATTGAAATGACTTCAAACTAATTTGAAATGTAATTGTTAAATCTCAAGGCAATCCATAAAAGAAGTATTTTTACAATGCTCAAATACTTTTTCAACAAGTCATATGTCGAAAAGCTGGAGCCATAAAACAACTTATCGACTATACCATACCAAGTAAAGACTACTACTAAAACATGTTCAAATTTTTGAGAAAAAAATTTTTTTTTTCCACTTAGCTTTCATGCTATCTACATTAATTGTACCTACCTTGGATAATATAGGCTACAGTTGCAAAGATAATCCACTTGAAGACGCTTTGTATTTTGTAGGTTTAGAGGGGAATACATATAACATAGAACTACCACAGACAACACATAGCAGACAAACAATATTTAGATTGACCTTTAGATTAGAATTTGACTTACCACAAAGATGAAAGGTCCATGTTTGTGAGTTATTAAGAGAAAAGAAGGCACAGTAAATAATCATGTTAGTAGTTAATAACAACCATTGGATACAATACATAATTTATATATAGGTGAAATATAATAATCATTATATATTAGAGGACTGTGATGTAACAGGTGACTAGAAAGTACTAAAGGTTGATTGTGAAAAATGCTTTAATCTCATAGATGATAAACAGAAAACATATTGTTGTATTACAAAATATACAAGTTTTTCTTTTCAGTGTTATTTTGATGTTATAACTGATGATGAACACAGACAAGGCTGTTATAATAATCAGTGAAGTAGACACTCATTGATATCTGACAAAGTGTATATCAGAACAGAAGATATCAAGCAGCATGATTAAATAGTATTAAATAGTTCCTGCAACTATTTTGAAATCTGCTAAAATAATGATCATGTATGAGATGTAGAAAATTATATATATATATATATATATATATATACACACACACACACACACATACAGTTAGATATTAAGATGTCTGCTGAAATGGAGTCACTTGGCAAATCATCTATTATATAACAGTGATTTAATCCCTTAACAGGTTAGCTTGTTTTTCCCCCCCCTAAGTTTCAACTAATTTTTCTTTTTTGTTTGCAATAAGCTCATGCATAAATATACTTTGTCTTAAGTGATTTTTTAGTAAAAAAAAATACTCTAAATGGATTATACTGAGTTAAGTGATCCATATTAAAAAAAAATCAATTAAATTTATATTTTCAAGAGATTATTTATGAATCTAAAGAAAAAGGTTGAATTAAAAACAAAGAGAGAAAGTTTATTTCATCAAAAAAAAAAAAAAAGGAAGTGCTTAGAAAATGTTGACTTCATTTTCAGGTGTTTATTCCCAAAATAAGGAGTGATACACACGTTCTCCTTATTTCTTTTACACCCTGATAATTTTTTAACACTTTTCCTTATCTATCATGTTTCTGTGCACAGACCAGGCACCTTCCAGTTAGTAAATCAATATAAGCAACAATACATTCAGAATTACCACATGTCTACTAAAATCCCAAACCATTGATCATGTACGATAGAACGGAGGGAAAGGACACCACTGCCAGGCATATGATGTAATACAGAATTAAGATACACCAATCAAGACCCAATTTTAAAAGTTAATTACTGGATGTGTTAACATGGTATAATCCAAAACATTGAAAAGAAATTAATAAAATGCAACAATCCATTAAAGATGATGAAAGATAAAATATGATCATGTAATATGTTTGCATCTGAAAACATGTGAAATTTATACTGCAGTACACAAGATGCATTTTGTATGATTCATATTATTTGAAACAAATACTACTTTTGGTAGAGTAATAACCAATGAAAGAGTGGAAAACATTAGCTGTCACATGTTTTTAACTGTTATCTTTCATATTGTATCATCTTAAACATTTAGCAATATCACTCCAAGACTTTTGCTATTAAGAAATAGATTTTTCTCTAAATCAACTCACATACTACAAAAATTAGGAGTAAAAAGAAAACAGAAAATTTTCTACAGTAAATTGTTTTTCAAGTATGCATAATGTACTGCAGCAGCAGCAGCTACAAAGGTGGATCAATAAGTCCATAGCCTGACAGAGTTATCAGCAGAATGTTAATCCTAAACTTTTTACTACTGAACCTTTTTGTTTATGTAGAGAAGTATTAATTGTCAGCGAAGGAGATCAAGTTCAAATACAAATATCAATTGTGTAAAATAAATGGTTTGTTTTTTTAACCGTTAGACTGTGGACTTATTGACTTATCTACATATGTAGTGTGTTAATTCTATGAAATAAAAACACTTCACAAGTTTTCAGATTCTAGACACATTAATGATCTGCAGATGAGGTAATAACATTTTCCAATTTATTTTTCTTTGGATTTATAAAAAATTAAATACACAATGAAATAACAAACAGGAAAATGTTCCAATTGAATTAATATGCATGTAAAAATCAGTTTTTGTATTTCACAAAGCAATCAATAAAAAAATCCAGTAAATGAGAAACTAGAAACAAAAGATAACTTTGAATGGTTTGTGCTAATGTTAATGCTGCTGTTATATATATGTCTGTGTAGGTGTACACTGACATAATTTTATGAGTGTTTTTGAAAAAGGTTTTAGATACAAATTAATGAATATTGTTATGTAATTTATAGAATACTTTAAAATCAATTTTTGTAAAAAAAAAAAAAAATGTTCAAAAATATACTTCTTTCTTCAATAATAATGTTTTTTTTAAGAAATAGATATTTTATCAAATATGAGATCTTTAATTAATTTTAGTTGTAGTTTTTACAAACTTTGATTTTTTTTGGCTTAAGAAAAATTTATTGAAGCAAGGGTTCAAAGTTCACGTATCATTTAACTCTTTTAAAGATTTTGATATTGACTATTTTTAGAAATAGTTAATAAAAGTTACCAACTTAGTCTATACTCATTGATGCAAACTTACAAAGTTTTTAAGTATAAATTATTGTATTTTCAGGTTTAAGAAATATGACAAACCATATTTTAAACAGTATGATGCTGTAAAATTTGAACTAACTACAGTTGGTACAGAACCTAAAAGACTTGGTTAAAGTGGTGAGCTCTTTGACATTTAGTAAGAGTGTAAAAGATTTATATAATAATAGTGATTCTAAAATTCAAATATATATGTACACCATGAGGCATGATAGATTTTACAAATTTATTAATGTATTGGCTGCAGAGAATATGGAATAATTGGCTGGAAAGTTCAAACCAAAACACTATATCTTTTCAGATATTGCAAAATGAACTCGTTGTGGTAAACAGAAAAACTTACTTAGAGTTTAAATCATAAATTTTATTTCTAAATAGTTATCAGACATATAATCAGTAATTTAGTAGGAGCAAAAAGTGTTTTTGTTTTTTACACTTATGTACACTTTTTCACAAAACAATATTCAAGACTATTTTGTCATTTACTGATTTTAATATTCTATCAGTAAACCAAGTTCGGTTAATAAAAGATATGTTCTTGATTATATCTTCATTAATATGACCAAGTATAAGGCTAACCATTCTCTTGTACCACACTTAACAGACTAATTATAATTAAAATATGTAATTTTAACATAACTTTTTTTAATGAATGATATTGAAACTAAATCAAAAGGATCACCAAGTCAAACAAGTACTAATTAAGATTTAGTTTTAAAACCAGTGTAGGTACTAAAATATACTAAGATAAAAAATTTTCTTACTTTTTAATGCATATTAAAAAAAGAAATCAGTTGTTTGCAAATATTATATATACATAGTTTTATTATTACACTCTAATAAGAATATTATTTGCTAAATCTTGTTTTTTACCTCTTACTTTGATATCTAAAACAATTGTTGCTAAGTGTAAGGACAAACTGATAGCTGCTTGTAGAGTAAAATCATGATTTTTTTTTTTTCAGCTTTGGAGAAAAAATTGTAGGAATGGAATTCCACTAATTCTTAAGATGCAGAAAAAATGATTCTTAGAATAAACTTGATACCATATGGTTGTTCAGCAAGAAATTCTGATGTGATACTTTTGCAATTCATTTTTCAGTTATCAATTTTGATTCATGAAATATTATATAATTTCTAAAGAATGGATTTATTTTTAATCTGACTTTTTTTCTTACTTCAAACATTTTTAGTGGATACTCATGTTTGAAATAGATGCCCCACATATATATGCAAAAATGATAAGAAACCAATTTCTTCAGAGGAACAAATATTTTCTTAGTAAAAACCCTATGATATTTCACATTTTTTTAGCGAAAAATATATGCTTTATATAACAAGAAAATAAAGAAAAACTACAATTACTGTTTCAAATAACACCCGATATGGTGCGAGATCCTAATTTAGACAATAAGTTCATTATAATTCCTACACAACTGAGAGCACTTTCAGCACAAAACATTTGCAGCAAGCTACAAAAATTTTTTTAATAATATACAACAAGCAATTCATCAATTAAAAACATTAAATTAAAAATTAAACAATAAAAATAAAAAATAAAAATTTCAAAAGATAAGAAAAACTGTAAGAAAACAAAGATGACAAAAAGGACTTTTTTCTTTTATTCAATATTAAAATAAATGAACAAGAAAGTAATACCAAGATTATTTTTTCTCTTTAAAAATAAAGTAACTGAAGAGAAAATAAACTGACCCCAAAATAATAAAATAAAATAAAAATCTGTCATACAAGAAATAAAATACAGCAATAACATAAAAGCAATTGTTGTTAAAAGAAATCAGAGAAAAAAATATCAGATAACACAGACAATATTGAGATTTATTTCTCTGTGTGCATGTGTATATATATATATATATATATATATATTATATATATATATAAATATATATATATATATATATATATATATATATATATATATATATATAAATATATATATATATATATATATATATATATATAAATATATATATATATATATATATATATATATATACACACAGACAGATAATCACACTGTGTTTATTAGAATATATAAGTATAGATGCTATTATATATAGATAGATATATGTATATCTATCTATACAGATTAAAGAATTCAATATCGGTGATAAGAAGCTGTGCTGAAGAGAAGAGATGGTAGCAATAGCAAAAAATACAGCAGCAGCAGCAATAATAATAATAATAATAATAATAATATTGGTAGTAATAGTAGTAGTATTTGCTGTAAGAAAGTGGATTACTTTTGGTCATGCACAGACAACAGGGAGCCAAGTCGTTAGCAACAAGGCATGCAGCCAGCTTAGTTAAGGCAATCGCTACTCAAGAGTCACCTGCATCAGGGAGAAGAGAGAAAAAATCCCTTGACAGGTGACACTAATACACTACACAATGACAAACAATAAGAAATAAGTGCAGAAAAGTGGAAAAAAGGGAAAGATGGAAGATGTAGGAAAAGAAGGATATTGAAAATAAAAGAAGGTAGGAATGGGAAAACTTGAAAAGAATGAAGTGAGAGTTGGAAAATATCTAAAGAAAAAAAAAAAAAATCATGGAAGGAGGAAAAAGATTAAAAAAAAGGAAAAAATAAAAAGGAACAAGGGAAGAGCAGTTTGAAGTAATGAATCAAAAAGAGAGAAAAAAAGAAGTAAAAAAAGGAAGAAAAAAAAGAAATGATAGAGTGGGAAATGAATGGAGAAAGAAAGAATGGAGGAATAAAGAGAGAGAATGGAGGAATAAAGAGAAAGAAAAATCAAGAAACACAAATAAAGAGACAAATTCTGGATAAAAAAATTAAATAATACTGGAAAAAAAAAATGTTAAAAAGTAGAAAAAAGAATAAAAATAACAACAAAATATAGACAAAAGAAAGAAGATACACATAATCTGATGTGACCAGCACTTGAAAAGCTGGCCTGAGAAAAAAGTGAAAAAAAAAAGAAAATATAACAAGGGCAATAGTGACAAATTTAAACGATATGCAGCGTTGCATGCAGCAATGTGTACAGACTAAATTGGCAGGGGTTTTGTTAAGTCTTCAAGAAACTATTCAATATTTCTATTACAGCTTTCAACTGACAGTCAGTCACACAGACAGGCAGACAAGGCAAGGAGGCCCAAACCTGATTTACAACTGCATGGTGTGAGAGACAAAGGGAGGCAACCATGCCTACAAAAATGCTTGTCCCTGCATTATTTTGAATTTGGTGCTTTAAATTTGAAGTGATTATTCTACAGTGTTTGTTTTTTTAATATAGAAAAATAATAAATAAGTTTTAAAAAAATATTACAAACATCTTACACTTTTGGTAGGTAGAGTAATAAAAGCTTCTTTTTTGAGTATAAGAATAAAATATATATAATTTATATGTATAAACCATTGAATATTCCCTAATACAATCTGTGGGTGACTAAAAAATCTGAACCTTCAAATAGAATTACATAAAATAAAAACCTGGGTGGCTAGAAGGGAATGATTTGTGCACTCTTTTCTATATACTGAATATGCCTCAAATTCCAATGTTTGGCCACAATATGGGGTCCAATATAGAATAAATATTTTAAAACTGTTTACTGCCTCAGCAAAGGCTATTCTTGCAAGTAAATGTGAGAATATTGCTTCACCACCTGAAAGGATTTAAAACTTCAAGCATATATAATAGAGCAACTAAAAAACACAGGAAAACCTTTTAGTCAACTACATATTTACCAAACACTACAATGGTACATTTTTTTTTTTTTTCATTTTAAAACAAGTTTTCTCAAAGTGTTGTGTGTGCGCATATATATATATATATATATATATATATATATATATATACATACATACACACACTTTAAAAAATTAAATAAAATTGTTGTTAGTGGATTCACAATAACATTTATTCAACAAATATAGCTCTTGCATTATTAAGAAGTACATGTTTAATATAGAAATATATTTTAAAGAGTGAGACATGTTTGAAAGTGTTATTACCTGCAGACTAATACATTCTACGTTATTTGAAGGTAGATATTGATCCAGGAAGGAGATAATGATTTGAAAATTCCATGGGAAGTTAATCAACACATATCTAAACTTCATAAAATAAAACAATAAGGGCATTTAAATGATCTTATAAAAAAATCTAGAGAGAAGGAAATGGGAAAAACTGATTTTATGAACAGGAATGAACACATGGCAGAAAGGATGAAGAATTAATAGACCCAAGTGATTTTTTTTCTTTTTACCATGTCTCATATTGCAAACGTATTGTTTAAACTTTATGGCAAGTTTCAGAAAATAAATTACACTAACAAATATCTTAAAGCAACTTCTCAAACAATTATAACAAATGCAACACTGGCCGCAAATATATAATATTGCATAATAAGAAATAATTTCAATTATGCAATAAAGTTTATTTAGTTTTGTACCTGACCATAATTGGTGGAGACTCAATTTTCAATTTATTTTGAAACTTGTTTTCAATTTTTATCATTAAAACTCATCAGAAAGAGAAAAAAACAAACAAACAAAAAAGAAAAAGATTAGCTTTACAATTTTGAAATAAAATTTTAATAAAAATGTTTGCAATATGAACCAACATAAAAAAGTGCTTTGTTTCCTTTAAAAACTGAGATGGTTTTAACAATATGATAAGGAGAGTCATAAATAAGTCTCTTTGCAGTGTTGTAAGGTGAATATTGATAGAGGTTCAAGTAACATGAGCATAATAATGGTTTCAAACAGAAAAGAACAGTAGAGGAAAGGAGTAAAGAGAATGCTCATGAAAATGCACCATGGAATTTCTATAATCAATCAGATAATAACTACCTTTTCTTTTTGTAATTGTAAGGCACAAATTACAGTGAGGAATTTTTAAAATCACTTAAAAGACAATACAAAGAAAAAAAAGCAAATTAAAATACCCAGCTCCAAAGACAATTAAAAAAGGTAGCTAATGTTTATTAAGCAAAGAAAACTTGTGACAATAGATGACAATTCAGACAACAATATAAAGAGTATAATAGCATTCAAAGAGTAGTGATTGATCCTTGAATGAGATAATCCACTTTCAGCTCAGGAGGGAGACTAGGATTATCCTATCAGCTTTTGCCATTATAGGAGCAAAGAGATTTCTTGAATCTTTTGACAACAACGAATAAAGATGATTTATATAGGGTGACAAAAAATAATTACAATAGTTAAAGATTTTACTTGCATGTCTATTAAGGAGTGTGATTTTAAACTTGTGAAACCTTTTAAAAAGCAAGGTTAAATTGAGCTGAAAGGAATTTTGTAAGTAACTGCTATTTTAAATTTAGCTAACCATATTCTAACAGCAATAAAAATCTAAAAGTAAATATTATAAACAAGATCAAATAAACTTCATATTCTTTAAATATTCACTAATAATATGAAAAAAGAATTTAATTCCAAGACAGTTTAAAAATAAGGTCTTTCAGGTCTCAGAACACCTTCTAGATTAAGCCTCATTTAAATCTAATTATATGCAACATTCATAAATTTCTGTTATTTGTTAAACAATGACTGGGTTGATTTTTATGCAAATCTTACTTGACCAGATTAAAGAGATTGGAAATTCACACAGTTAAACATTAAGGCAATTTTAAGGATGAATAGAACTCTAAACCCAATCATAATTGGCATTTGAGAGAAATCAAGAAGAGTAAAGTAATTTTACATTCATATTGATATAAAATTTATAGTATCTTTTTTTTTATTAATAAATTCGAATGTTATTTTCTTTTCTCCTGATGAGATTGATTGGCAGTTGAAGTTTGAAAATTTGAAAGAAATTAATCAAAACTCAAAATCTTTACATTTGGATGAGAATAGAGGTAAAGTTGCCAATTGCTAATTTGAGAGAAATTATCAAATATTTTCATAACCAATTAAAGAACAGGAAACCTATTCAAACACGTTAACGACTTTATGAATCATCAAGCTGCAAAGATCTTTTCTTCTCATATCAAAACTGGTCTTCTTTACTAACAAAGATAAACACACTTCTTTCTTTATTCTTGTATTCTTTTATGACCAACTATGAATAAACGGAGATTGATTTAACTATGAATTTCTTCAATAAATGAAAATAATTGTAACTTTGTTATAAATATTTGGTGAACAAGTTCATCCTTTCGCTGCCTATCTCAAGCCAAAACAAAAGATGTAATTTTATCTTAACCTTTTATTAAAAGATTTTTCTGAATGTACAAGTTTAGACGATGATACCTACTGATGATCAGAGAATTTATGTGGAAAACCATTTTTGAAACAGACAACTATCTCAGAATATAACCATTATGTAAAAATAGAATTTTCCTTTAATTAAAATCCTAAAAAATTGAGCTTTGTTGTGAACAAAAAAGAGATTTAATCAACCTGATAAAGTAAAATTCAAATTTGTTCTGGATTTTTCTAATGAGCATTGACACAATCTGCACCAATTCCAGTTTTTTGGCAAATTCTTACAGATATCAACCAAAGAAATTCTTAATTTAAATAGACCTAAAATAATAGCAATGATTCCATTTTCTTTTAAATTTTTTTAAAGTATAATCCATTGATCTCCAAACTTTTAAGTACAAGGGCCACAACACATATTTTATGCATTTTCACAAGAAAAAAAATCAGTTTTATAAATAAATGAATAAAACTTTAAGCAAATGAATAATTTTAGCTTGGATCTTTATTTTTTTTGTCAATCAACCAACCTGATATTAGTTAAAACAAAAAAGAATTGTAACAATTATAAAGAAACAAAATGCTGTGACCTATGGAAATAATTCGGAGACACCCTGATCTAAAACAAATTGACTAAATAAATTATCAAAACTAATATTTCAAGATGTTGCTCACCAGATAAAATGTTGTGGCGGTCGATGTGGCTCACTGTTGTAATCTATCTTCTTTAGAGAAAAGTATAAAATAATTAATCTCTAATTTTCACTCTATTAAGTTTTGCCAATGAATATGCATACAATAGATGGTAGAATAACAATTCTTAATCTCTAAATAGGGTAAATTTTGCAAACATTGAACAGTTGAAATATCCATGACCTGGTTTTAAGTTGGTATTTTTTCTTTTTTTTGGTCAAGAGAGTTACCAATATTGGAACAAGAACTGTAGAGATTCCAGCAAATACAAATATTTGTTAAATGATTATCTGAAGCAATCTGCTATGTACTTAAGTCCACAGTAAGTAATTAATTATTACTGATTAAGTGTAACAAAAACAAGTAAACTGAAAAAGATCCTTTGAGCAAAAAAGTGAGAGGGTGCATCTTTACTCTCCTCTAAAATAGACAAATGTTCAGTGTTTTTTTGGGGGGGAGGATCTTCTTCGGGTTTTTTTTTTTTTTAACAACTTTTCTGTCAGTACAGATACACCTAACATTAGAGAATGAATAAAACTTAAGTATAATAGGTAAAAACAATAACAAAGATAATGACAATATTAAAAAAAAGCAAAAAAATAAACATTGAATATAAACAGCAACTTGCCTCAAAATCTCAGACAAAACACTGCACTGAAATAATTTTAAAATAAAGTCTAAAGGAAGAAATCAGATTATGTTCATATTTCATGGACATGGCCTCTGAAAATTAAAGAATCATTGTTTAATTTGCACCTTAAAATATTCTCCAAATATGACATCTCATCTTGAAGAAAAAAAAAAAAAAGAGATTAAAAAAATATATACACAAGAGCTGGTGAAAAGTTCTCAACTCGACCCACTTCCCAAAATCAATGTTTTGATACTTGATCATTGAAATGCTGATTTTGGGAAGCGAGTTGGGAGGGAAACTTTTCAGCACCCTACCCTGTATTCAAAAGTGGATTCTTTTCTGCCATGAAGATAAGCAGAACTGTTCAAGTTGAAAGAAACTGAAACAATTTGCAAAGAGGTGACTTATATGAACAAGGCAATCAGAGGGGTGAGGAGTTGAAATATTGAGAGAAAATAAGAATTCTGGGGTGGGTCAGGAAACTAGAAAGAGTGGAATCAACTGGATAACCCCTGATCACTAAATGCTAAGAACAAATCAGAAATATTTCAGACAAGTGTGCCTTCTGTTGCTAACCTTTCCTTGTCCTGTGCTAGTTATTCATGTCTCCTTCATTATTATTATTATTATTATTATTATAATTAAAGCCATTACATTGATGTGTGTATATATATATATATATATATATATATATATATATATATATACACACACACATGTATAGATAAAGATATATATGCATCGATGTGAAACTGTGTGACGTTTGTGACAGGGTTGTTGTCATATTTATATATATATATATATATATATTTGGTTTTTTTTTTTTTTTTTGTGTAGTTATTTGCCACCTTACCTTGACTGTACCATAATCAGCTATTTCTATTGGTTCAGGGACAGCGAGTGGAGCCTGGAGACGGCCACTAGTGGGCATGTTTCGGGCGTTGGTAATATTTCGTGTGATCACCTTCGCCACAGGTTCATATTGTTTCCTATTCAAAGGCTGAAGTTAACAAAACAGGAAGAACACAATAAACCAATGCAATCTGGGGTTAGAGAGGGCGGCGAAACAGCATCACAATGTTAATAAGAGTTAATTGAACAAAATAAAACAGCAGATGGACATCCACTAGGAATAGTAGTAGTAGTAGTAGTGGTGGTGGTGGTGGTGGTAGTAGTAGTAGTAGTAGCAGCAGCGGTGATGGTGATAGTGGTGGTTGTAGTAGTAGTAGTAGTAGTAGTAGTAGTAGTAAGGAAGGACCCCTCTGTTGTTAACAGGGGTGATGATGGGTAGTGCTGCTAGTAGTGATGGTCATTTGGATTGTACCAGACATGGAGGGAGTCAGTTAAATAGAAAAGATAGCATGCAACATGTTTCCATAGCAACTGGCACAACAAGCTTGACATTATCTTCATCCTCCTCCTCATCATCATCAAAAGACATGTTAAAAACTTTAAAAAAAAAAAATTATAGGCAATAAATTAAGAACTAAATTGTCTACTTATGAAAGTACTTTACAAAAAAAAAAGAAAGAAAAAAAAGAAAGAAAGAAATGTGAAAATAAAATGTATAATAAAAATGATAGGAATATTCATGTCTTATTTTTGATTGATGAAGAACTCTAATAAAAAGAACCAATAGGAAGGAATATACAAGGAGTTAGAAGGAAGAAGAAAAAAAAAGATCCAATCAAAGGAGAGCAAATAAGTTCAGTGACAAAGGCAGAGGATGGTGAAAAACAGAGAAAAAAAAATGAAACTCCTTTGTATTCAGTCATGACAATGATGAACAAATAAAAAACAAGAAATTTGGATAATAATTATTTTGCCTAATATAAAATCTGAATTGACAATTAACACAAGATCAATATAATTTGATATATATAATATCAAATAACAAGACAAGATCTTATAAACAGTAAAATGTAATTGCAATTGGGAAATAAATGATCTAGGATTAGTTTCTAAAACATTCATTTTTTTTTTTCAGTTAAAAAAAAAATAAAGAGATACCCAAGAACAGTTTTATATGAGAGGCTTGAGAGAATCCTAGTTAATAAAAGTTAGTAACATTAACTTTTTTCACAGAACTGTTTATTAAATAACTTGCTCTGTTTCCACTGTAATCAAATGTTAAAATTGAAACACTTATTTGAAGTATGAAAACAGAAAAAAGGGAACAGTGATCAAAATATGATAATAAAAATTACTTTTAAAAATGTGTGTACTGAATATGCAAAAAATAAATAAACCTCAAAAATTTTCTATTTCTGACATCTTATTTTGTCATTAACAAGGGACAGTTCATTATTTAAAACCACTGAAAGATTATAAAATCTATTTGTTTTTCAGACAAAGCAAAACAAATAAAAAAAATAATGATAGAATCATGTTGCTGTAGAAAAAAAAAAAATCAAACTTTAAAAATTCATTAAAATGTTTTAACATTGTGTTATTTAATTATCAAATCATAAAATTCATGGTTTCTTTTTTTCTTCAGTCACACTTCAAACCTCCTGAACTTTAAGTTTCTCCTAATATTTCATTTTAGCAAACATGTTCAGACAAATTTTCATTTGATACTTCAATACTGGAACCTATAATTGCAACTTCTCACAAACATGCATACACAGGTTCAAAGTATATATCTGTTTAGATTAATATTCATTTTAGAACATAATTTTAAAAACTATTACTGTATAATCTTAAGAATATATACTCAGTAATTTGAAATGTCATAACAAGAATCTATTTACTGTGCCTACAAGCACCTCAAAGTGCATATTTATCCTCTCTAAAAAGAAGACACTGCAAGGGGGGGGGGGGCTCAGATACCATACACATCCAAAAAAACTGAGATGGCTTCTATGTGCAAACAAGTTGGACAGAAAAAATTCTCTAGATACAGCAGCTTATTAATTTTTAAGAACAAGGAATTTGTTTCACAAGTGACTATAGACAGGTATCAATACTGGCACACTTAGCATCCCAAGTTGAATAATGGATGAAATGGAAGGTTCCAAAATGGATCAGGGTTTTCAGGGCAACCATGATTTACTCATGGTGCCATGTACACCTTGATAGTTATCAATTTGCTAAGTAGATAAAATGCTGTGTCACTGCCCTTAAAATAAATTTATCCAAAAGTATAAATTCAAACCTAAAGCAGTGTCTCATACTCACAAAAACACAAAATTAATCATTTCTGAAGTTTATATATATATATATATATATATATATATATAAGTTTTCATTATTGTGATTGTTTTTGACAATTTTTATTATGTGATATTTTGTGACAGATTTTTTTGTACGATAAGTTCTTATAACTTAGAAATAAATTTGGGAATAATTGAAATTAATTCTGAAATCCAGCGAAAGTCACCAATGAAATAAAAATAATTGTTTGTACGGAAAGTAAGGACCAATGTACGTTGTTTTTAAATTAAGTGGCAGCAGAAGAATTATCATTGAACTTTTAAAAGGTAAGCTTAAATATTAATGCAATACTTAAATGCAGTGATCAATTTTGAATTCTTCTGTAGTTTATCATTGCCTATCGCTAAAAGAAATCTCCGCCAGCAGAGGACAAGGTTGCAATCAAAAGAGCCAATGCTGCAGCAAGGAAAAGAAAGTCCCATGCAAATGAAAACCCAAACAGCAGCCAGGAGAGCTTTCAATGTTGAGAATATGCAAAGACTCCTGAACAAGCCAAATGCACAATTAAGAGCCCTTTGCAGGAGCTAGCTTAAATGCTGCCCAATAGGGTGGCTTTTAACCGTTTATATACACACACACATATATATATATATATATAAAGAAATATAGTCTTAAAGTGTGCTATATTTATGGGATAAAGTGCCTTGCTGTTGACCTCAGTGTCCCTATATATATATATATATATATATATATATATATATATATACACACACACATATACATACCCCCTTCCATACACATCTTTCATGTATGTGTAAAAAAAAAAAAAAAAAGAAACCCAGGAAACAATTTTGTTATCTTTTCTGGGTTCATTTTTTGTTGACTGTCATAAGTAGTCACATTTATTACAAATTTTCTATGTAGATCAGCTGCTATATTAGAATTTAAAATATCACAATGTATCTTTCAAACATTAACTTAACCTTCAGATATATATATATATATATATATATATATATATATATATATATATATATATTAAATAATTTTAAGCTTTTATCCAATTTTATGTCAAACCATAAGACATTAATAGTAGTCTTGCAGTCACTCATTCCTGTGCATGAATTCAATGGTTCTCTTTGGAATTGGTACAGACTTTTGTTTCTTTTTGGAGTTATCTTTAGAGCACTACTCCACATCTCCCCCACTCACTATTTAGCATTTCTGTGTTATAGATAAAATAAACTGGTTTTATATCTTTCCTAATGCACAATACTAATAACACTTTGATTATTCAGTATCTGCCTATATTTCCGAGATGAGGTATTATGTACATTATTTACATTATTCGGACTATTGTCCTCATCTCTGTCGCCATATTTATTACAACGTTCAACCATTGTATTCTCCAACCTTCTTCAAGGACACATGGCACAGTGGATAAAAGCGTTAGTTAGATCCAGTGACAGGACCCAAAGAGTGTGAGTTCAATACCCGGTTAAAGCAGTGGAGAACTTTCAGAGGGAAATTAACAGGAGATAACTGATAACTGACATCCATTAAACATGGTACGTAGAACTAGAACAGTCTACCCCAGTGAGCGAAATAAAGGGTTCAGTTCGACATTCCAACCACCTGAAGAAGGCCGGAGTGTACAACGGCTGAAACGTTGTAATAAATATGGCGACAAATATGAGGACAATAGTCCGAATAATGTACTTTGATTGTTGATTCCATTTTTAGAATTAGTACCAACTACAACTATCACATGTCGATTATCAAGTTGTAAGTCTTTTAAAGCAAGTTTCTTATATTGATTACGTAGATACAAAGTATGCATTTTTATAGTCATACTAAGAAATTTAAAGTATAATAGTTAAAACTTATTCTGAAGCAGGATTATTATTCACTTTATTTTTAAGTGTTTTATTTGTTTGTGTTTTTTGATAAGCTTCAAATTTTTTTAGCATTGTTTTTTTTTTATTATTATTTTATGACTAGTTTAATTCCCTATTACTATTGCCTTTAATTCCCTATTACTATTGCCTTTTATTCCCTATTACTATTGCCTTTTATTCCCACCACACAGTGAAAAAGAGAAGTGGCAAAACAACAACAGCTTTGTGTTCTCCTTAATCCTTGTTTCCATGGCCAAAGTGATTAAACTGAGCTCCCAACTTGTGAGATGCAAGTCTTGTTGGAAGCTACTACTTTGTCTCTGAATGTCTACTGTTTGCTCTCAAGAATAAAGAGGTTAACAATCAACAGTTTCACTCTGTTAAAAACCAACAGTATTAAAATGTAGTAAAGCTAGCAATGAATGAATAAATGTTTTAAAATTTTATTAAATACATAGCTATCAGAATATAAACCTAAAGGAACAAAACAGAAATACTTTCCTTCATGAGAACAATATTGAATACATGCATATTACTTTATATACAAATAGATTATTTTATTACACGTGAGAATATTGTTGTTTGGGATTATAATCTATTGCAATGATTGCTATTCAAAACAGATATTTTGGGAGGTTCGTTTCTTATATCATGATAGGGATAGTCTTGAAATATGGGCAGCTTTTTAAAAAAAAAGAAAATAAAAAGGAAAAGGTAAAATTTCAATAATAATAATAAAAATAATAATTTTCAGTTCAATAGTGAACAAAATCAATTAAAAAATTTTTTTTTTTACTATTGTTACTTGATTTTGTTTTGGTATTTACGCTTTTAAAATAAAAGTATCTTCCAAGAGCAATGATTTTTATAGATCCTGTAATTTTGAAATACATTAATATTAATTTTTTTAGACTACTGATTAAATTACAGCCTCTCCATTCATTGAACTTTCTCAGTTGCAGAAGAAGAAGCAATACAAAAAGAAAACTCTTTCCATTTAGTGCCTATAAATCCTTTCCTTTTACTATTAAGAACAGTAAAAATGGTAGCAAATATACAGACAAGACCAATCGATTACACCAGTTGTCATGCGATATTTGATATGCAGGATTGCTCTCTAAATTTTTTTTTTGTCTTTTTGGTCATTTTTCTAATCAAAGACATCTGCAGTTTAGATTGATCAAACTTATCCAATTTAGTACACCGTATATATAAACATTTAGTTATTTCTTAATTTTATTACCCGTTAATGATGTTCCTTATCATTTACTATTTGTACCTCCCAAAAATAGTAGTGTGTTCTATTACCACCACTTCATTGGACAAAAACATATAAAATTAATCATTTCTAAAGTTTTATATATGCGTGTGTGTGTGTGTGTGTGTAAAGTTGAATGAAAATTTAATGGAATTATACATAAATGACAATTTAGAAAACTTCTACTTTTATGTTTCACCAATTATCTGACATCATCAAAAACTGACATTGGTTTATTGGTAAAATTTGTGCAAAACAGAAATTTTCAAAATTGCCTCTATATAAATTACAGAGATAGAGTACAAGACTAAACATTTCTAGTTAGTATTTAGATATGACTTTCTTCCTATGCTGCTTAAATTTGTCCTTCAAGTGCTGGTTTACTTATTTTTTATATTCTTTTCAATATTTTCTGTAGATGTGTGAGAGTTTTACAGACACTATCTTAAAAGAGAGAGAGAGATGTCTTCTTTCTAAATAGTTTGTAAACCCGAGGAAGTCTAGAGAATGGATTAGCCAAAAATATAAACAAAAAAGGATGAGATAAATAATCCAAACAAGTCTTGAAACAATTATATATGTAATTAATTAACAAGTGAATTAAAAGGGCATGACAAAAAGCAGTTATGCTAGTGCCAAATGTTAAGTAATGAAGTTTAATAAAAGTTTGCATTACAACATTTAATTTAATCAGTGAGCCAATGAAATCAAGAGGCAAGACTAAACAAAGCCAGGAGTGAGTGAAAAATGGTTGGGTGGCAGTGATAAAAGCCAACAAAATAACTTGCAAATGTGGAATAATAATCTGATAAAAAAATCAAAAAATGCCTGCAGCCAATTCAGTCTTTTGCTTAAACTTTTAACTTTTAAATGTTGTATTTGACTATCAATTCTTTCAAACAGTATAAAGTACAAGAGTCATTTGATAGAATGAGAAGGAAGCATTCAATCAGTAATTTAAAATGTTTACAAAAAAACAAAAAAAGGTTTCACAAATAAGATATACATTTTAGCCTATTTCTTTCACTCAATAGATTTGAAAATTTTCTGAACAAATGCATCTTAGTTACTTTCAAACTTGATCTCATATCTTCACATTCATTTATTGTAACATTTCACATATTAACACTTTTACTGCTGCATTATTAGAGCATTGTTGCCCGGCTAGGCTGACACATTTTAGGAAAAATAGGAAATTGTCATTTACTGGAAATAAATGAGTATAAAGACACTAACAATGATTTCTCATGGGTGGCAATTTTTTTTTAGTCTTGATAGGATACTTATTAGTACAGACAAAACTAAATAACACAATAAAAATATGTTACAAAACAGGTCATATTGTATGTTACTATATGTCTATGTTGGTTTGGAAATAGTACTAAGTGCTAGTTTATAACACAAATGCTAGGGACTGACATTTCATGACATCTTGAAAACATACAAACATACATACATATATATATATATATATATATATATATATATATATATATATATATAAGGTCATCCCATAAGTTCTGTCCGAATTTTAACTTTTTGTTAAAATGAATGAAATTTAAAGAGTATTTTATAATGTCTAATGGAGCTGAACATTACTTTTATGTTTAGATGCATTTAAACTGATCAAGTTTTATTTCAGAGAACAATAAAATTAAATTTTGTTTGATTAAAACCCTGTTAACATGGAAGTACCCAAGAATCATTTGAGGCACATAATGCTTTATGAGTTCAAGAAAGGAAACTCAGCAGACAAGGGGCTAGAAACATTCACTCAGTTTATGGAGAGGAATGTGTGAATGAAAGAACTTGCAGAAGATTGTTTGCAAAATTCAGAGGTGGAGATTTCACCCTTGAAGATGAAGATCGAACCGGACGTCCAGTTGAGTTTGATGAAAAGCTTCTTGAAGCAGCCCTTGAAGAAAATCCTGCTTTATCAGTTGAGGAATTGGCAGTGGTTCTCAGTTCAAACCATACAACTGTTCACCGTCATCTTCAACAACTTGGAAAAGTTCCTAAACTTGGAAAATGGGTGCCTCATGAATTGTCTGAAAACAACCTCAAATCCCAAGTTGACATCTGCTCTTCTCTCCATTCTTGCCAACTTGTTTCACCTTTTTTGGATAGACTTGTGACTGGCGACAAAAAATGGATCTTTTATCAAAATGTTAAGCATCGTAGACAGTGGCTTGGTAAAAGGGAAGGACCCCAGCCACAGTCGAGAAGGGAACTTCATGGGCAAAAGGTTCTTCTTTCAATCTGGTGGGATTGCCAAGGAATAATCCACTTTGAATTCTTACCACCTAATGCAATTATTAATGCTCAAATATACTGTCAGCAATTTGAACCAAGCTTTGAGGAAAATAAGACCTGCTCTAGTGAATCGAAAATCGGTGATGTTTCATCAGGACACGTCACAAAAGATCGAAGAACTTGGTTGGGAGAAAATTCCTCATCCACCTTATTCTCCCGACCTTGCTCCTTCAGACTACCATTTGTTTCATATCTTACAGAATCATTTGGAAGAAACACCTTTTGTAACACAGGAAGAGGTTAAAACTGACATTTGTGAGTTCTTCGAATCAAAGCCAAAAGAATTTTACAGTAATGGAATTAGTAAGCTTATTAATAGATGGAAGGAAGTCATAGATAATCAGGGAAAATACATTGTTGATTGAATCTGTAATTAAATGTAACATTTGGTCACTTGTTTCAAAATTCGGATAGAACTTATGGGATGACCGGATATATATCTGAAAAACTATATATATATATATATATATATATATATATATAGTTTTTTTCCTACACACACACACATACATTTCATATATATATATATATATATATATATATGAATGAACAGTAGGAAATGTAAGTTTTGTACAGATGTATAAGTCCACAGCAGTGGAAGTGTTAACAATGAACTGTGTCCAGTGATTTTCAAATTACATTGCTTACATATAAAGAAGAAGTTAGTAATATTCATAAAATAGATATGAATTATTATATTTTATAAAGTTTATTCAATAAAGATTAATTTAGTATTTTCACCCAATACTAAAAGATTTAAATAGATCTGAGCAAAATGGTTAAACAAATCACTTTTAAAATTTATTTAATAAAGAAAATTAAACCATATTTTATGAGTGCTATTATTAAAACAAAGATTGAAATACATTTTGCTTCAATTAAATCTATACAAGAAGCCCATTAGATATTAATACTACCAATAATTAATGCTATACTGATGAGGTATTAATGATACCGAGTAACCATGAATTAATTATAAAAAGCTTCTGGGGATTGAACCAATGTTCATTAAATTTTCTTCGTCTAACAATTGAACATTAATTTTAGAAAACCAGTCAGTCAAATAACGTGACATTACAACAAAATATTTTCTCAAGTCTATTCTCAACTAAATTTGACTAAATTTCAAGAAAGCCTTAAAACAATTAAAAACAACTTTCAAAACATTTGAGCAGCATCTGAGAAAAGGGAAATAAAAGTGCACAGAGAAGGAGAGTAGAAGAGTGGGGAGAAACATTCAGACTGAAAACATTTAACTTCTGTTTTGATAAAGCAAAATTTTAACCATTTTAATCATTGCAGAAGTGCAAACAAAAGATAGAAATGTTTACTGGTGGCAAATATAAGAAAAAACAAAACAAAAACAACAACAACAAAGGGTAAGTTAAACAGAAATAACATTTATGAAATATTTAAGTCTTTTGTATTTCAGGAGCATAAATCTAAAATAATGTACTTTGTAGTTGACATGAATACATTAAGTACTAATGTCATTGCATCTGGAACTTTTTACATTTGCAAATATACACTAAGCAAGAAAGCCCAATGAAAACTGATAGAATAGAAGAAAATAGCCCCATGTTCCTTTAGGAGAAATTTCAATGTTGTGCCAATAGATTTTTCAACGGAAAAACCAAACAACTATAAAACCATTTCTCATTAAAGCATCATGTGATGCAAGGGACAAATAGACTTGAAAATTTTTGAATATGTCGACAGTTCAAACACATTTTCAATATGACTGTCACAAGTAATTTTGAAAAAGGAAATGCTTCTCAACCAATATGATAAAATCAAATTTGTATTTCCTTCAATATATTAGATAATCTGTAAATCAAAATTCTCTTTCTTGACATAATGATCTTCAATGAAGAATAAAAAGTAAATTTAAATTTAAATGCTCAAACCTACAACTAAATTTAATACAGAGACTCTTCAATATTGCTCTATAGGAAACTGAATTCCAAGATGACAATATTATTAAAAAAAAAAGATGAAAAATTGAACATATAAAATGACTAAATTGGTAAATGGAACTAAATAGTAATTTCAAACTAGTTAGCCAAATGTTATTTTCATTCATATGCTCAATAGAAAAACAGTAATCTTGAAATTGCTCTCCTTAAGAAAATACATATAGATGCATTTTCCCATGTTTCTGGAGTTTAAAAACAAACCCAGACAATAAAAAAAGGAGATGAGTGTCATTTAATTGGTTAATCTAATCTCTAGATTTGTAGAAATATCCACAAATAGAAAAGAACTGCATCAATTAGTCTTTAAAAATGAAGCAAAACTCAAGCTTTAAATTCCTTAGAACTTAAGTGAAATTGACAGGATGAAATAATATTTGTGAAATAACTAAATAGCCTACGGTGAAGAAGTAATGATAAAGTGAGATATTTAATACTAAGGAGAGGTTTCCTATCAAGTGTGAATAAGCAGGAAACACAGGTTAAAACATCTGCAAGGACTACATTGTTAGACAATACCTGCACAGACCAGCAGGCACAGTTGGCAGGAAAGGTGCCAGAGAAATGTCCAGCCACTATCCATGGTCGCTGAAGAAAAGACGGGTGGCCTCTGACCCACGCAAAACAATGAGCAAAACAGTGGATGCCACGATGAAACTGGGACTGAAGAAAAACAAACAATAGGAAAGCACAGGACAGAAGACATCAAAGTATATATATATATATTTACATATATACTTTTATATGAGTAACTGAATGACAAAATGGAAAAATATCTTATGTAATTCATTTTTGTCCTTCAAGAAGACTTCAGATTTCTTCAGGTCTAAGGAAGTCCTCTTGAAGATTGAAACATTATTGCATAGGATTTTTTTCCATTTTACTCATTTTTAATGTGATTTTATATATCATATTCTTCCATACTTTTTATATACTCAATAAAGAAAACAGAAAAGAGAAGCAAAAAAACGGACACGCAGATGAGGGCGAAATGTAGAGGCAAATGAAAAGTGGGGAATGAGAGAGAGAAAGAGAAGAAAAGGAAAATATAGGGAAACACAACAGGGAGAATTAGGATGAGGAAAAGAGAAGAAGAGGGAAACACAGATGGAAGAATGTAAAGAACAATAACTGAAGAGATCTATCTACTGGTGAAAGAGAATCAAGCAATGAAATAGACCAAAGAATTTCAAATTCTAGTCACAACTTTCTGATCTAATAATGGTATGAATTCAATCACCCTGCCACTATAGACCATCGCTTATCATCTTGCCCATCACCTTGTCACAACAGACTTTGCTGCAACACAGAAAATAAAAAAGAAAAGGTGATGTGGTGCAAGTGTCTCTCCACATTTCAATGTAAGCATAAACCTAAAATAAATGAGAAATGGGGTAAAAAGAAAAAAGAAGAAAAAGAAATGATTTCTAGTCTTTATAAACATAAAGAAATCAATGAAAGACTGCAGGATTATACAATGGTAGAAAGAAGATGGGTGCAAAAATCTAGGCAGATCAAAACATTAAAAGTCGTCATATTTGTAGGT
>OZ038501.1:22864864-23079864 GCA_964036315.1 Acanthosepion esculentum | reverse complement strand
TAGCCTCACACATGTAAAAAGAGATATCATATAATCTATATGCAATAATAATAATCTTAACCAAACTTTCAGTGGCATGTGAAAAATTCAAACAAATTCCAAGACACATCAGTTTCAAACAATGAGTTCAATAAACAAGTTCAATCAGTGGAAAAGGTTAAACAGAATGATGAACTTTAACCAAAATATTATTTAACAACTTTCATGTAAATACATACCAATTACTTAATATCAAAATAAAAAAAAGAGTATTACATTTTTCTATTATGCTCTTCTCATCAGTAATGCTATTTACTTATCAGTCATATTTTAATAGGAATAGAAAGAAATCTGATTATGACATGTTCAGTTTAAAGTAGAATTAGAAATTCTAGGCTTCCAAAATTCTCAAGGATTAATTTGATATGCAAAATGAGAAGGCAAGATAAATTTTGCAGAATAATGACACTCTCAAAACTGAGAGGTAAGAGGTGGACAGTATTGTTTAGTTAATATTCTATACAAGGATAAACCTTTTCTGAAATTCTTTAGACTTAATGATTGTATTGATTTTTAAAAAAAAAAAGAAAAAAGCTAACATTTTTTATATTCATAAAACACAGTAAGGTCCCTCACAAATTCATTTTACTGAATGTATATCATAATTTGATATGGTGCAAAGAGGACCTTTAGAATTGTCGACATGAATGGTTCTGTTCACAATATTTTGCTACTTCCAATTAGTTTGAAAATATTTTTTTCAGTTTTTCCTACATGAGGCTTTGAATTTTTGTCAAAATGTATTTACAAAATATTGATAATGCTGTCAAAAATCTGTTCAAAAAAATAAATTACAAGATGTGAACGAAACATTGACCCAATTATAGAAAAACAACAGATCACTAACAGTGTTAAAAGAATCACCAAAGAGTGATCACCACAAGAAAACAACAACACCACTAAGTATGACTGAAAGCAATAAACACCAGAAGCCAAGAGAAAGAGAGAGAGAGAAAAAGAGATGCGATGCCACTAGAAAGATTGAGCCCCAAAAAGATTGATGGAAACAAAGCAGTTAGCTAAAACAAACACAGATGATAAGAGATTAGTCAAGAGGAACCTGAAATGGGGGTTGACACATCCAGTTTAACCCCCACAACAGTACAAATTATTAATGTGTTTGCTGCAAGCAAATACATCATTAGTATT
Source organism: Acanthosepion esculentum (assembly GCA_964036315.1). Taxonomy (NCBI): domain Eukaryota; kingdom Metazoa; phylum Mollusca; class Cephalopoda; order Sepiida; family Sepiidae; genus Acanthosepion; species Acanthosepion esculentum. Next base: position 23,078,676 of record OZ038501.1, on the reverse strand, counting down.
AGTCCTATTGTTTTTAATATATGAAAAGGTGCTGAAAAATTCTTGGTTTGACCAAGAAGAAATTTCAAAAAACATTCTGATATTTGGTTATTTGGTTAGATTTTGGGAAGTGTGGTTGGCCAAAAATTTTTCAACACCCCCCCCCCTCATATTTTATGCACTGAATTTACCTTAGTTTTTTTCCTTCCTTAAAACTAGAAACTCTTTAATGAAATCTGAAAGGGTTCTGTTTTATCATTGCAGCTATTTAGCTGAGAGGTTTTGTGAAATATCCCATCAAAATCGGTGCATAATTTTCATAACTATTATATAAGAAAAAATCATGACTGGATTTGATTATTTTGAAGCTGAGTTCAACATAATTCTGTTGTTGCTTATCTGAATTGTGTTATGCTGATTTTACTTTGTGTTTGTTAAGTATCAACAGCAAACACATGTGCATTTTCCTCTAGAAATGAAAATTTCTTTATAAAAATGCTAAAAAAATAAGTAGTTTTTTCAAAGGTAGAAAGAATGACAACAAGACAGGCAGGAGGAGCTCTCTTTACTCACTTAGAGAACATTCCTTTGGAGGCAAAAATATCCAGAAGCAAGTGACCAACAGACAAGTGAAGAGAGAAAGAGAGAAGAAACAAGACAACAACTACACCACCAACAAGAAAACAACAACTCTTTTAAGAGGAACACCTTAAAAAAGACCAAAAGATCTGTGTTGTTATATAAACAGCTAAAAAAAAAAAACAACAAAAAACAAACAAATATATTGTTTTCATTAAAAATAGAAAAAGTGTTATTAATTACACATTTTAGGGTATTTAAAGAAACTTTTTAATTGCAAAATGAGACATCTATTTTTTTGCCAGAGTGTTTAATAATAAATCACTAGGAGAAAGGTTGGTCCTTACCCGGAATCAGAACAAAATATTTTATAGCGTAGTACAGAAGCTAGTACATTTTGAAATAAATGATAACATATCAGTAATCATAAACTGAATAGGTACTGCCTTTTAGTATCATTTTGTCAGCCTCTTTGGTGAGTTTTATTTAGGGGAATCTGTAGCTACAAAATCAATCACATAGACAAATACTATTCTGCTATAAAAAAAATAGAAAATTATTCACTGCTTCTTTTGACAATTAGTGGACTCAACTTAATATTGAAACAAATAATTTGATATTATCTTTTAATAATATATTTCAAAAGAAAAATATCAACCAGAAATACATATTTATATCTATTTTTTTCATGAAATTATCTATTTTCCTAAGAATTACATTAAAACTAGAAACAAATTGGTTTTCATTTGAATTTAGAAGTTAAATTATAAGCATTTAACAAAGATTATAATTCTGTAAAGGTTCAGTTTGTTTAAAAGGTATACTTTTTTAAATTGCATAACAGAAGTGATATGTAGAAGACGGAGCTGAAAAGTTTTTTATCTGGCCAAGAAGGGATTTTAAAAAATAAATTCTAATGTTTGTTCAATTTGTTTAATTTTTTTTTAAGTGAGTTGGGCACAAAATTTTTCAGCACCACCTTGTTCCAGCTGCCTATCTTTTTTAAAAGAAAAGGTAAATAAATAAAATAATGGTGAAACTTTACTCATTTACCAAGCAGTAAAGATGTTTTGATTTTTTAAAAAATAAAAGAGTAGTCAAAATATGGAAGGAGACATTCAGTATGATATCTGCTAATACAACAATTTACTTATATTTATCCATTAAAAAATATTGGATGGATTTTGATTACAGCTTATTATAGTAGTTTTTTTTCAGTATTCCATATATTTTCAAACTATACTATTTATAATAGAATGTCTGAACCCTCTGAAAGTGCTGTTCTAGTTGAAGAGATAAAAAAGAGGAAAATGTATTTAGGAAATATAAAAAAATTGAAAAAGATATATAGAAAGAAAAAGTATTGAGCTGAAGACAGAAAGGAAAAGTATTGAGTAGACGAAAAAAGGAAAAGTATTGAGTAGACGAAAAAAGGAAAAGTATTGAGTAGACGAAAAAAGGAAAAGTATTGAGTAGACGAAAAAAGGAAAAGTATTGAGTAGACGAAAAAAGGAAAAGTATTGAGTAGACGAAAAAAGGAAAAGTATTGAGTAGACGAAAAAAGGAAAAGTATTGAGTAGACGAAAACAGGAAAAGTATTGAGTAGACGAAAAAAGGAAAAGTATTGAGTAGACGAAAAAAGGAAAAGTATTGAGTAGACGAAAACAGGAAAAGTATTGAGAAGGGAAAATTATTGAGAAGAAGAAAAAAGGAAAGTATTGAGAAGAAGAAAAAGGGAAGTATTGAGAAGAAGAGAAAAAGGGGAAGTATTGAGAAGAAGAGAAAAAGGGGAAGTATTGAGAAGAAGAGAAAAAGGGGAAGTATTGAGAAGAAGAGAAAAAGGGGAAGTATTGAGAAGAAGAGAAAAAGGGGAAGTATTGAGAAGAAGAGAAAAAGGGGAAGTATTGAGAAGAAGAGAAAAGGGGAAGTATTGAGAAGACAAAAAAGGGGAAAGTATTGAGAAGACAAAAAAGGGAAAGTATTGGGAAGATAAAAAGAAGAAAGGAAAAGTATTCAGAAGATGAAAAAGAATAAAATATAGAGAAGATGAAAAAGAATAAAATATAGAGAAGATGAAAAAGAATAAAATATAGAGAAGATGAAAAAGAATAAAATATAGAGAAGATGAAAAGAATAAAGTATTGAGAAGATGAAAAAGAATAAAGTATTGAGAAGATGAAAAAGAATAAAGGGAAAGTATTGAGAAGATGAAAAAGAATAAAGGAAAAGTATTGAAAAGATGAAAAAGAATAAAAGTATTGAAAAAATGAAAAATAAAATATTGAGTAGATGAAAAAATGAAAGGAAAAGTATTGAGAAAATGAAAAAGAATAAAGGAAAAGTGCTGAAAAGATGAAAAAGAATAAAGGAAAAGTATTGAGAAGAAGAAAATGAAGAATGGAAAAGTATTGAAAAAAAGAAAATGAAGAAAGGAAAAGTATTGAGAAGAAGAAAAAAGAAAGGAAAATATTAAGATAAAAAGGAAAAGTATTGAGAAGAAAAAGAAGAAAGGAAAAGTATTAAGAAGGAAAAGACAGAAATGAAAATACTAATTATATTCTGAATGCCAACTATAATATAGTCAACCAAATATGGTACTCACTGAAATATTAAAACAACAAAAATAAAGACAATTCTCCTGAAATATATGGAATACTGCAGATTCTAGATACATATTTTAAAAGCATATTAAATTGGTTATTATGCATTGATCCTAACTAAAAATAAAAGTTGTTTTAGTTCCTGAAACTATCTTTTCTTATAATACAAATATGAATGTACAACAAATGTTAACACATTTGTCAACCGAGTATATTTAAGAAAATAAAATCTTTACAAATGAAAACAATACATTCTTGTTAATTTCTCCAAAGATTTCATAGAATTTTTCAATTATGTTTGCACAGCCAAAAACTCAGGTCTCTTGTTTCTGTAGTTCTTAAAAGTCAACCTTATTTTCATAGTAATCAGTTATTTTCTCACCATAAGCATTAACTTGGAATTTTTTGCTGCCAGTGTTTTAATGTTAACTGTTTACTTTTGAAAAGAATGGCAACTACTTTTACATGAATGAATGACACACAATTAATATTTGTTTTCATTCTGTTTCTTGCAACTATTGTTATGTGCTATCAATAATTTTGACAATTTCATTTTAGATATTTTCAACTATACTTTATGTTTAAACATCACAACTTGTGTCATCAAATATGTCTCTCTTGACACATGTAGCCAATATAATTCAGTAACTGTTTACTGCTTATGTGACAGTTTTCTCTTGTATATGCCATAATCTCCGTTATAATTTTGTGACTAATATCCACACTAGTATGAAATTATTCTTGTAATATATGAATTAACAAACAAAACAAAAACTTTAGGCATTTTGAAATCATTTTTAATTAATGAAGTGTCTGACTATATAATTCTCGGTTTTCTTTTTTTAAAATTAAACAGGAATTAGAGGTGTTATTAAATTATGGATAGAACTAAATAATGCCAATTATAAAAGAAACATGAATAAAGGTCATGCTAGGAACAGGCATGGTTGCTTGGAATCAAAGACAATAAATTGAATGAATTGTTGCAATGCAATATATATTCAAGTAGATTCAAAAGTTGGGCACTTTCTTCTTGAGGACAATTTGGCTACATATTCAGTGCATATCTACAGAATGTAGAGAGGTAAGCATAATGGTATTTGATAGGAATTTATGACTGTATCATGTATGAATAAAATAATGGAAGACCAACTGGTTAAGCAAAAAGGGTTGATAGCAAGAATTAATTGGGATCTAGTCAGATAATTAGGACGAGTAAAGAAAATAAAAGCAATAAATACATAGCGATACAGAAAGCAAATGATAAATTGAAAAAAAAAATCAGTAAGTTTCAAATATTATCACATACTGTGAAAAGGCCCTTTGAAAAATTATTTCTCTTAACAAGTTTCAAATTATGGAAACTAATATAGAAATAAAGCGAAATAGAATTTTAAACTGCCAAGATTTGACTATAAACGTTTTATTCACTAATATCACAAACCAAAAGTATACACTTGCTTGCTACCATAAATCAGCGGATAATATAAAGCAATTAAAAAAATGGAAGGGAAAATTCACAAAAATCAAGTTAAGAGAAAATTAAGTCTAGAATCTCTATATTTCTAAAAATCAATAAATTTTACGTTTATTATCTGTCCATATTTCTGAGACAAGGTATTATGTACACTATTTACATTATTCGGACCATTGTCCTCATCTTTGTCGCCATATTTATTACAACATTTCGGCCGTTGTACGCTCTGGCTTTCTTCATGTGGTTGGAATGTCGAACTGACATTCCAACCATCTGAAGAAAGCCAGAGCCTACAACGGCCGAAACGTTGTAATAAATATGGCGACAAAGATGAGGACAATAGTTTGAATAATGTAAATAGTGTTTTACATTTATGTTTCTTCTGGTTGTGTTGACTGCAAGCATTTATTTGTTTGTTTTTAAGAGTGGTATAAATTCTCCACTTTTAAGGGTTGAAGTTTGCAATAAAAATCAAATTTCATTGGAAGTTTCACTCTTACTTTCTTTCCAGAGTCCAATAAGGTAACAGTAACAAGAGCATAAGAAAGGTTGGATTTATGTCTATTTGAAGAGTAGGAGTGCAAAACAACATCAAAACTCTCACCAGGATTTGTTTTGAAAGCAGTCATTCAACTTTTCAATTTGCCACCTAAAGCAGAAATTCTAATTCTTATTAAACAAATTGTTCTTTGGGAGAAGAAAAAAAATATCCTGTTTTGGGATTTGTACATTTTTATCTATCATAAAGTGAGTAAATAGACAATGTGGATTCTATAAGAGTTTAAAAAAAAAAAAATGACAAAAAGCCATTAACCAGAAAAGGATTTATTCATTGATTGTAATCTGACCATTGAAAAACAATGTCAAAATTACAACCAAAGAATACATTTTTATATTATTTACATTATTGTCAGTTTCTATAAAATTAACCATTTTAGTTTTTGATAGCAAATTCAGCTTTTATAAGTATGAATATTTTGGATAATTGAAATATTGTTTATCAGACATAATTTTAAAGCTATAGAGTGGTGTGAGGAAATTTTCATAACGTAGTCAAAGAAACTAATGAGAAAAAAATTAAATATTTACTGTGAATATTTAAAAATAATAAATGTACAAATGATTTTTATATTTAATTTCAGCTAACAAAGAAAAGGTACATTATGGGTAGATGGCAAAAGCTATGAAAACAATCAATGGTTTATCTATGGCCTGAAGAAAATATTGGATGTGGCAGAAATACCTCCCACATAATGGTAAAATATTATCTAGGTGAACACACCATTGCCAGTAATGTCTTACCATTATGTAGGAGGTATTTCTGCTACACCCTGTATATAAAAGAAAGAATTTGAATGAATGAATGTTGTCTGCTCAGTGTATGTGGTTATATTTTATCGTGAATTTTGTAATAAGGTTCTTTGACTTTCTGATATAATAATGAAAAAGTTGTTAGGATAGGAAAGGAGATAAAAGAATGGAGACTCTTCATAAGACATAGAAACAAATTAGGATAGTAGCATCAAAGAAATGCTTTATTATTTTGTTTTTTTTATATTTAGCTTACCTATACCATAAAAAAACAGCAATACTGAAGTAATTTTAAAATTGCTTTGTACTCATACAATATTAGGGAACAAAAATTCCTTAAATTTTCTAGTTTATGTTCAATGCTTCTAGAAAAGTAGTTCCCAAACTTTTTTTCTCTGAGACACATTTTCGGAATGAAAATTTGCTCACACCGTACCAAATTTTATGTGATCAAAAAGTACATTTAAAAATATAAGAAACAGAGAGAGGGTTAGAGGGAGATAACCGCGAATTCTAAGTCCGAACATTATGATGGATAACTCTCTCCTCTAATTTGCGGACCCTAGTTACTATATTCTTAATACTTGATATAATGCAAAAATATCACAATGATAAAATCAGTCAATAATTATTTACACTGAGATTCATGCATGCAATTACAAGTAATGCATAATATTTAAATTTTGAAATCATATTTATTTTTGGCATACAAATTTTTTGAAACCGTTTCTAAATCTTTGATTGTCTTGCCACCTAACCTACTAACTTAATCTATTGCAACTTTTGGGGACCAATGTTCTACAGTATTAAACTAAACATTCACTGTTGAATAACGATAACTTCTAGGTCACCAGAAGAAGAAGAATGATATTCAGAATATGTGCTGTAGAAAAGTATGGCACACAGAAAGTACATATATATGCTGTATTTTATTATAAAACTATACATTTTATTTCTGCCTGTTATTTTATAACCTAATGTTCCATCTAATGCCAAGCAATTCATTTTTGCCTTTCTTAATTACAACTTGCTGTTGGGAAGTGAGAATCATAAAGAAACAAGTTTGCTCTTTTTTTTTTAAAAAAAAAACTCATTAAAAGTAAAGATATCAAAAGAAAACTACCAAATAAAAAAGCAATGTATTAGCAACCTGGTCTCACTCATTAGTTCCATTATTATAGTAATACACGACAGGTTTGCTTAGGGCGACATAGAATAATGTCTTGTGTTACCATAACAAAAGAATATGTTGTTACTAAGTGATTGATAAATATATAAACTCTAATTAGATTACCATTTTCTCTTAAGATATTATTTCTTTCATTCATTCATCATCTTATCTTAACAACTTTAATTTTTCCATTGAAAATAAATACCAAAGAATCCCATTGTGAAAAAAATTAAATTCTATCACCCAACAACTTAAATAACAATGACATTCATTTCAGTATTGACAAAATCTGACAGAATGTACCATCTGTTGATTTATATAGATCAGCCCAAACGTTTAGATCTCAGAATTGTTAGAAGTTAACAGAGAATAATCATGGTACAGTTTCTGGTAATGTCTTAAGGTATCTAACTTTTAAATAATCTTAGATGATAATAAAAATGATTTCTCTTTTAGATTTTGAAAAAAATTATCAAAATTTATGTTTAGTTATCTCTGTTCTACTATAAATATTTTTTAGAAAAAAATTTAGTAAGTTCATAATTATTCCAGTGCAGCTTGGGAAATCAAAGCAAACTTTATCCTTAAAATTTTCAATTTTAATAAATTTTTATTTGAAAATAAATGCTACGATAATGTAATGTTTTTTTGTTTTGTTTTTTAAATTTTCTCAGCTTTCATAAATGTCCAAAAAAATTTGTTAAGACATAAATTTTCTTTTTATCATCATTACTCAACTCATTGTTTGTGTACAACAGTAGCAATTGATTGCTTGCACTGGACATTCAATGAGAACAAGCCTCCTTAATACTACCACACTCATTTTAGTATCCTCCTTGCTAGTTTTAATCGTCGTTCCAACCTTTCCACTTATTTCCAGTTCTTCCAATTTTTTTCTTAGGCTCTTCAGAACTGTTCTCAGTGCTACAATAATGACTTGCAGAACTGTTATCTTCATGATACACAATTCTCTCAACACTGTCAATATACCTAATCTTTTACTTTTTTCAGATTATTATTATTATTATTACTATTATTATTATTATTATACAAACAATGAACAAAAACACTCATTTTCATTAATGTATTAATTTTATAAAGTACAATGAAAGGAATTTATTTTAATTCCCAAAAATATTAAACAATGTAAATTTATTTTCTTTTTCTCACCATATTGTTAAAAAAGAAACATACATTTCTTTTAAAAATCAATTTTCTAATTCCATTAAATTTCATTTTCTAATGTTGAAAATGCAAATGTCAAAATATCAGAGAGAGCACCAATGTGCAATTTGGCAGCTCAATCATAGCTTTAATCAAACATGTCTAACAAATGGACTGCTGTCATAAAATTTAGTTTACATCTTGCATGTAATCCATAGTTGTTAAAACATTTCTGAGGAGAAATAATAACAATGGCCTTTTTTTCACAATATGCTAGAGAGATTCAAAGACAAATTGTTCAAAATTCTGCAAGAGGACAGTAAGTAAAAATGTTTTTTCTTTTTTGTAAGAGTTTTAAAAAAATTTAAAGAAAAAACATTTTGAAAACAAAATTCAAATATTTTTTTTCTTAATCAAGGCAATAAACAGAATAAAAGCATAAACAAATTCAAGTATACAAAATATTTTAGGGAGATAGGCTTGCATGTGTTAATTCCTGAATATATCAAAATAACCTTTTTTTCTATTATTGTCATTTATTTTAAATCAAGAATTACTGTTCATATAAAGGCAAATGTTTCTGTTTTATTACAAAATTACTCTTTTTCTTATATTTTATATTTAAAAACATTATTAATCTAATTGATCAAAACCAAAGCATTTAATAGTAAAAGTTGGAGTTCTTCTAAAATCTGAGTATAGACTAGAGAAACAAAATGGCAGTCTTCATCTTCATCTCCCAAAAATGAAGGCTGCCAAAAAAATTGCCCTTAAATCCACTATAATGCTGACATCAAATTTTTAATTTTTATTTTTGCTGATAAGAATAATTTTTTATGACATTTCTTTACATATTTTTTTTGACTTAAAAGGTACCAGTGATCTGACAAATTATATAGGATACTGAAATTCTTCAAAATGTGTGTGTGTGTGTGTAAAATGTCTTCCACTAAAAACTGATTTGTTCCATCAGTAGTAATAAACAACACAGACTGGAGATAAATTCTTTTTAGTTAGTATCTAAGACAAAGGAAAAAATAAAATCATGCAGTAAATCGTATTATTTGAAGCAGCAGCAGCAGCATCCATCAAAAGATAGATACCATTTCTCAGAACTGGTAATGAGAGGCCAGACTGGTAGACAAATAAGTAGTTTTCATTCCTTAACATTACAAGATGGGACAGAAGAGAGATGTGTCCGACATTTATACATAAGACAAGAATGTGGTACATAGGCACATAGTGTCAAATCTGTCTATTTGGTTAAAAGGGGGGATCAGTTTTTATGGACCCCATTTGGTCAATTTATGTAACTAGAAATATTAAAAACTGAAAGCATCATTTTGTTTTACTGGTTGAATTGATATTTTATAATAAACACTTTTGAAGTATTAACCATTTCAGTTTTCTGGAAAACAAAAATAAAGATAAAAAAAAAAATGCAATTAAAAAGTGGACTAAAGTATATAAAGCATTCCAAATAGACTGAAAAAATACTTTCCTTTCGTAGAACTTAAAATGAGATCATAATCACCCTGATAAATCAAGGATCTCACTTAAACTAGAATACAGAACAGAATATTATAATTGTGGTCCCAAAAAGAATTATTTTATATTTTTTCTACTACAACTTCAAAAGGATGACTAACACTTTATAAATTTAACAGACTTTATAAATTTAAGTGCAGCACAAGGTTTCATCACTTTACATTTGAAATGGCTAGATGTAACTAAGTTCTAAGCTAACAGTTTTTTCTATCACACTTCTTGCTTTTTGAACTCTCTTTCGGCTTCTTGCTTGCAGGCCAACTTTGATCTTCAAAAATTTAAATGCAATGTCAATTGTTATCTTCTGTCTTCTTAATTCTTGTTCTTTTACTGTTCTCTCTCCTTAATTGTGTTTTATTTTTCCTCATATTCTCTAACACTCAGTAAACCCCCCCTTGCACCTTAGTGGCTTTATTGCCTTGCTTGGGTTGAAATGATTGCCAAAAAAAATAAAATAAAAATAACACCGTTAAAGACTAAAGAATGACTATTGACAGTACTATTAAAAGAAGGCAACTCCAAATTAGCAACTAATAGATATCAATTCACAGCCAACTGGAAGAAAATGACATTGCCAATATCAACCTAGTGATTCCTAAGCTCTTTATACACAGAGTAAAAAAAATAAAATAAAAAAAAAATTACCAATTCAAACTATATAAAAAGATTTTGATATTATAAAAATGCTTTCTTTCTTTATTTATGTTGGTGTTTTATAAATTATTATGAAATGCAAATGAGAATGTGTATTTTTGGCACAAGAAATAAGGAACATTAATTTTGATGCCAAACAGAAGACAAATGACTTTACCTGAAAACCCATACATGACAAGTATACAAACTTTCTGTTACTATTTTAATTAAACTAAAAGAATGAGAAAATACTTTTAAATTTGGTTATTTACAAAATAAAAATTGTTTCCACTACTATTGTATTAGATGAATAATGAACAAATTTACAACAAGTTTCTCCAAGATTTTATCTTGTATATGATTAATGCTTTGATGTAGATATCATCTGTCAATCTGAAATAAAATGAAAAATTTGGTTTGATTTTAGCTCTGGAGAAAGACAGATTTCACACCATGCAGCCTATTTTTTTCTTCTATCAATTTACTAATGGTGATTCTCAGGATGTTACATCTTATTTTTTTTTTTATGTCAGTTCCTACATGCCAGAAAAAATGATGATGATGATGATAGGCTATTTCCTCCCTTCCTGCTTTCTTCCAGCATTCTCTAATTTCTCTGGCCAGTCATAGCAGCAACATTAGCAAAGGATAGAGAAAGGTAAATGGATGTAAGAAAGGATGAACAAAACAAACAGATAGACGGATGGACAAAAAGACCAACCAAAAAAGTGAGCTTTCTGCTCAGTGGACATGCTAAGCAAGATGTGGCACTATAAATGTTAAAAGAGAAGAGAAATAACAAACGGCTTGGGGCACAAGGTTGGAAGTTAGTGGGAGGACTATCTTACCCCTGGCTCCAGTCGATTCCCTGAAGCCTTGGTACTGCCTTTGGTAGACTTGTACAGGTTGTTTTCAGCCCATACCGTATCATCTGCTTGGCAGGTGGGACTATCGTAAACAGGGAATTCCAATAATCCTAATAAAAGCAAAAAATGGGAAGGAGAGGAAAAAAAAGGTTAGAGAAATATAAAATTATCACATATTTTAAAACAGACATTAATTGATATTAGAAGTATTTTTCAATTACTATTAATTACTATAAAACAAGGTATACTTATTATTTTTATTTAGTAAGCTGAGAAGTTCTAATAGTTGAATCAGACTTCACAACCAGATCAAGATTAGTGCAATTAGAAATTGTTATAACAGTTACAGATTGTAAATATTGTACTGTAGCAGAATGTGTGTATAAAATATATCAGAATAAGGTTTAAAAAAATAAAAGTATGAACTTGAATAGTTCCCAAATCATAAGCTGTCTGAAAGAAGCTTAATGACAACATTAGCTTATTGACAATGGTTGTTATCAAAATGATAATTTAATACCGCTGAGTATTTAGTAATATTTGCTACATTCTGAATTGTCAATGGCTGTCTACAGACTGTGAAGATCATTGTGCAATAATGAGTTATTCATTGTTAATACTTTTTGTGGTGATTCAGTAACAGGGAGAAAAATGATTGCAATCTTATGAAAATCACCATTGACTATTTTGTTTCATCTTGAGGGCTGATTTTGGCCAGTTATATAACAGATAAACATTGAATTCTCTCCCACTAAAATGGTTAACTCAACTGACAAGAATCCTTAAAAATTAACTTTTATATTAGTTCTTTCAAACTTACCCTTATTCATGTTGTCTAGTAACTAACTAGAACTGTTTCTTTTTTTATCAATTTTAAGTTTCTTTCATACATTGCTCAGGAGTGATATTGGAAAAATTAAATTATTATCTTTGACTTTTGCAATCAATTTATAGTCATAATTACTGTTACAAAAACACAACATATTGTTCTGTTGAGTAGACAAGAGTGAAACAGGCCGTTTTTTAATCCTTTTATTAAGAACTATGACAGAGTCAAAACTGTTCCAATGGTTCACTAAAATAAACTGTTTTGTAAATCTATAAGTAAAATAAGACTTACAGGAGAATTAAGAATCAATGAACATTGATAAACAAACAAACAAATTTTAAAGACTGTTGCAGATTTATTTTTCCTCTGATGCACAAAAACATTATACTGCAGAAGTATTTAAAGGAAAAATGATTTCAGCTGAAGTATTTCAAGTATACTAGTATTAAAAAGCTAAAAAGACTTCTTTTATTTTAATAAATTTAAATTGTAATAAATTTTAGGTAGAACATAGATCAATAGTACAACTGTAATGGGAACATTCCTAAGTAGGAAAGAAAAAAAAAAAAAAAGAATTCACAATAACAAAAAAACTCCAAATAATAATACTCTTTATACAAGTTGTTTAGAGCAAACATAAACAATTTAGTAATGTGACCACAGCAAAAGAATGACCCCCCCCTCCAAAAAAATAACTGTTATATAATGACAAATGTTAACAGCAAGGGAACTATTAGTATGGCCAAAACTTGTGACTTATACATCCTTCTTGAGTTACTCTAGAAAAATAAATTAAAAAAAAAATTAATTCTAAAATTAAGTTTCAGTGAATACAAATTTAAAAGAAGTCCAGCTATACTACAGACACCCTGGCAGTTACTGACACAACACTCAATAACCTTTAGATTATTATTACAGAATCATTAAATTTTAACATAAAACGAAAAGCATATAATATATATATATATATATATTCAAATGTAATACACATGTACACACATCTCATTCACATATACAGATATACAAGTATATACATCCACATTTACATAGATGTACAAAAGGTACATACAAATATTTTATTATAATATATATATATATATATTAGATAGGATTCTTTGTATTTATATTATATTTATATATTTGCATTTAGATGTATTTAATTGTATATAAATCCTCACTCCATTAATAAATGGACTGCTCCACTATCATAAAAGTATGGCATAAATATCAATATTTAAAATGGTTAGTTTTCAATCAAAATCTGACAAATTCACCATGCATGAACTTAAAGTTGTGCTACTACTGTGGACCAATATATATATATATATATACACACACACACACACACTTAAGTTCACCTAATATCATAATTTATTGTTTACTTCATTCTTTTCAATTGCAAATCTCCACTGAAAAAAATAATAATTATAAAATAAAAAAATTTAAAAGAAAAAAAAAATAGGAAAGGGAAATTTTCAAGGGAGGTAATTCTTAAACGTAAGTAGTTTCCCTTGATCAGATCCTGGGTTCCAATTGGTCATTATTTGTGCAGGATATATTGGACACACAAACACTTTTAAACATGTACAGACCTATACACAAGATTATTAAAAGAAAAATGACAACACAATAATTCATTGCTGCTCAAAGTCTGGATCAGACAATGGCTAAAATTTTTCTAACTGCTACTGCAGTCAGTGGTCTTTTACAAACATCTTGGGATCCATGCTTTGGGTCTCTAAAAGCAAACAATCTATACAAGATACTCACACGTATTTATAAAAACAAACACATATGGAAACGACAAAAATAATTAAGTCCAATAGCATGCACTTTTGGGAAGTCAAATTTACTTTTAAGAAGTGAGTTTAAGAAAAAAAAGCCGCAATTTTTCAATTTGAGTTAATTCAATAATTATTACTTTGGCTAACTTTAAATTTTATCCTAATATCTAAAAATCTAAAAATTTTGCCATCAAATTTTCAAGAAATGTACAAATAACTAAAAATATTTCTAAAATATATCATAAAAATTATTTGACAAAAACAAGGATATATCAATTTCTTTTATTTTAAATATCTGTGAAAACTTTCATGGAAGAGGTCTGTGATTGCAATCAGACTCAGATCTCAGTCATTTGAAATTCCAAATTTATTATTATTATTATTATTATTAATAATAATAATTCAAAGGTTTTATTGTCTGTTGTGTTTAATAATATTGGGAATTATTTTACAACCTCTGTCTTTTGCTTTATCTGAAAAATCTGGTATATATTTTATATGAAAATTGTTTCTCATTTCACACAGTACTTCACTAAATGTAATTCAAATTAAAATTGAGACTTTTTTTCTGCCTTACACCAAAAAAGTAAGCTTAACTGTTTTTTTCTGTGTTGGCTCATCTACAACAGCAATATATATATATATATATATATATATATATATATATATATATATATGCATGACTATGTAAAGGTAGAAGTTAATATGTACAACAAACTTAGTGTGTACATTGGTAGTTTATATTGTAATCAGTTGCAGCAACACTGAGGAAAATAGCTTGATGTGTTAGAGATTATACTGAAATGACAGGTGATGGATATACAGTCAGCCGAGATGTGCACTTTTTATATACAATTCCTTTTTGAAATTGTGATAAAAAGAGAAAAAGCAATTTTAAAAAATCTTCTAGAAAATTTTATATGAAATACATCAAATTAAATCAGTCATAAAAATACTACAAACACGTTTGGTGAAGATTAACAGATGTAAAATAAAATTGCAACCTCCTGAGAAATGATGCTGATACTGACTTGTATCTTCATGTTAAGTGGTTAGTAGATACTAGCATACCTGAACTATAAAAAATGATGGCTTATTTTTTTATCATTTCCTCATAATATATGGTAGAAAAATTTTTCATTACATATCTTTTGTTTGTTGAATGTATTTAAACAATGAGAACTTGTAATTATACCTACAATATTAATACTAAAATTGCGTTGACTTAAAATATCAAAATATGAGTATCTGTTCTGAATAAATAAATTTCAAATCAGTTTTTTAATAAATACATAATTAAAGAAAATAATATATTTAGAGTGTAAAAGTGTGTTGAATATAAGATACCATAATTTACATATTCAGATAAAATATATAGTGATCGATGCATCAACGTTAATAAAAAGCCTGTGATATATTTGTTTGAAAGTAATTGTTACTTGTAAATAAGTGCTTATCATTACTGCTTGTATTTCAGTCTGTCTCAGATGGGAAATATATAAATAAATACACATTGCTAATTATTATATGGTTCGAATTTGATAAAATTTTCAAAGTCTTTAGTTATCTTTTGATATAGTAACTCTAATACCAGTGCATCATCTGGGGCCCGAGCTTTAGACAACTACATGTATATAGGCATCTGTTTATCTAGCAAGATAACGGTCATGCCCTGTTTGGTCAAAATTCAGTCCTTTGGTGGTGAAACTGGAGTGACCTCTCTTGGGCCCAGGCCCAGGCAATGGTTTATGGAGGTTATGCACTGTCAGACTACAGGTCCCTCTCCACCTCTTGCTAGACCGAGAAGGAATACTGAGCATTACATTTGGTTCCGGCTTGGCTGCAGGAATTGTCAATATTGACAGCCAACCTCCTTCATGGCTCCACTCCAGGTTTCCTGTCTGGATTTACTTCCATAGCCTTTCCTGTGTTTGACTGGATATGACCAAAAAGCAGCAGAGGTTGAAAATCAGGCTTTTTCTTCCCCTAGATGGACTGCTTTCCTGAGCTCTTGAGCTCCATCTACCTGAAACAACACATACTGCGATAATATTCAGTGAAGTGAAAGAGTCCAATGCAAACAAGTGTCACGCTATAGTAATGCACACAAGCTCTTTTTATTTAATTAGAACTATCTCGGGGGGGGGGGGGTATTGTGGGGGGAGATGTGACACAACAGTATTTTGATGTTAGTAATGGTGGTCAAATGAACATTTTAACACCTTCAGATCAGATTCTGGAGTCCTGTAGTTCAGATGATTGCCAAGATTAGCACATTATAAGGGCAGCTTTGGCAGACCACATCAGATCCACAGTACAGATCAGAGAAAAGGTAACTCCTGTAGTGTCAGTAGGAACTGTTAATATTAACACTACAGGAGTCACCAAAGCGCTGCAAAACTACAAGCACAGGTACTTATAGCCAGACTTCCACTTATACAATAACACTGCCGTATATACCTCTAGTGGTGTTACAAGAGGGTTACAACATTGTTCAAGTCATTTTGCTACATTCCTGCAACAGAAAGACAATGCACTGTTCCAGCAGATGTTGCCTATGCTACTCAACACTGGTACAATTGCCAAACCTGTCCATCAATGGACATGATGGAACAATACCCGACTCATTCAGTTAGCCCACCTATGACTTTTGATGTATTGCATCAACAGGTATAAGAATTATAGAATAATGTATATAATAGGTATTCTCTATCTGTATGCTTGTCTGCATGTAAGAGTAGGGAGCCTGAGATAACACCCAAGGACAGTGGTTTCCAAACATTTTTTTCTCTGGGGCGCATTTTTGGTTTGAAAATTTGTTTGCGACTCACCAAGTTTTATGTGACAAAAAGTACATTTGAAAATAAAATACAGCAAGTGGGTTAAAGGGAGATAACTGTGGATTCGAAGTCAGAACATTATCATTGATAACTCTCTCCTTCAATTTGTGAACCCTAGTTACTATATTCTTAATACTTGATATAATGCAATATATCACAATGATAAAATTGGTCAATAATTATTTATAACTATTTATACTGGGACTGATGCATGCAATTACAAGTAATCCATAATAATATTTTACATTTTGAAATCATATTTATTTTTGGCATTTGAATTCTTTGAAACTGTTTTGAAATCTTTGATTGTCTTTCAATCATTCTGCCTCACCTGCTATCTTCTTCTGCCGCACATATGAGGCATGGCACACCATTTGGAAACCACTACCCAAGGAGGATACAGAGTTGATTAATGTGTTTTTGTAGTACTGCTGATTTCAGCCCTCATTTTGGAACTTGTAAATGTATTGATCTGTATTTGTGATCATTTACTCTAATCCAATAATATTACCTGAACATTTTATGACTAAATTGAAACATGTTCAGGAGGTTGCAATTTTATTTTCTGTCATTCTATATACAGCAAATAATTTTGATCAGTAATAATTTCAAAATAAGTTTCACTGTTGGAAGTTTGCTTGTATTGTTAGATTCTTTGTCCAATGATGTTAGAAGTGAACATGTATATTCTTTAATCACCTTTAATTAATTGTATCTTAGGAATACTTAGGAAGAGAAAAATATAAGTTGGATAATTAACTTTTATAGAATGGTTGACAAATTAAAAAAAACAACCAATGAAGCATCTTTGGAGCTTCAAAATTTTGGACAAGTTCCAACATAATGTTTATTCAGATGAGTAAAATATCAGGTTGAAAGTTGTTTGCTTCAAAAGATTCACCAACAGGATATTGCATTAGCCAAAAACAGGAGTATGTCTAACTTCCATTTAGGACTGGTATCTCTTTATAAAAAAAAAAAAAAAAAATTAAAAAAAATTAAAATCTTGGATCTTCATGCCCACAAGGAAATGGAATGTCAAAAGGATGTTTTTCCTTTTACACCACTATTATTTTAATTACCTTCATGCCTCAGCACTGTTTATAGTTTTAAAAAGCAATGATTAGAATTGTAATAAAACCTAAACATATGAAACTTAATTTATACATTTTCTTTGTTCCTGAGAATTGACAACAAAAATAATAAACACTATTTATTTATTAGATTGTTTATTTTCACTATTTATTACATTGTTTATTTGTACAGTTGGCAAAACATCAGCTAATTGCCAATCAATTCAAACTTTATTAAATGGTAAATAATAAGGATTTACTCATAGTTGAATAAATTTAGTAAATGTTTATAAATTTATGAATAAAAAATGGTTTTCACATTTATTTCTTTATAAATTGGTAAATGATAAATATTGCATAAGCTTTAATTGCATTAATTTTTAAATGAACAATTTTTAATATTTTTGTTGTAAATTCCCAGAAACAAAAAAACAAAACAAATTAACTTTCATATGTTTAGTTTTTATTACAATTCTAATCATCAATTTTAACACAACAAACATTAGCAGAGTGTGAAGGTAGTTTAAATAATAGCAGTGTTAAGGGGAAAACTACCATTTTGACATCTCATTTTTTTTTTGCAGGTATGAAGCTACAAGTGTGCCAAAATCTGAAAAATTGGAAGGCTAAATCTATCTTTAAAAAAATCTTTGTACAATCGACATTGAAAAAGCAAATCTAGAGAGAGCTGACTGGCATGTTTATCTACGATCGTTGTTCTCTTTCTTTTTTATATCTCTAAA
The DNA here is from genome assembly GCA_964036315.1 of Acanthosepion esculentum. Taxonomy (NCBI): domain Eukaryota; kingdom Metazoa; phylum Mollusca; class Cephalopoda; order Sepiida; family Sepiidae; genus Acanthosepion; species Acanthosepion esculentum. The sequence goes on along the minus strand of OZ038501.1, from coordinate 23,060,079 downwards.
ATTTATGTAAATGAATTTAAAATAATGAAAGATTCACTTATAGGTTTTGAATGTTGTGACTTATAAAAACACTGAGAGGAAAAAATTTGCATTAACTTAAATATCAAAATATGAGTATGTACTCTGAATAAATAAATTTCAAATCAGTTTTTTTAAGTTAATAAATACATAAAGAAAATAATTTAAATTTCTAATTCAACTCTAAAGAAAGAAAAATACAGAATTTTCAAGAAGCCATCAAGAAACTCAATATGCCAGTGAATGACAAAGACATAATAGTTCCCGTCATTAATGTTTAGCTTTCTTTTTTAATGTTCATTGGCCAAAATTACAAGGACACTCAACAGGTCTGAAATGGCACGTGGAACTAGAACAGTCTACCCCAGTGAGCGAAATAAAGGGTTCAGTTCGACATTCCAACCACCTGAAGAAGGCCGGAGCCTATAACAGCCGAAATGTAATAAATATGGCGACAAAGATGAGGACAATAGTCCAAATAATGTAAATAATGTACATAATACCTCATCTCAGAAATATAGACAGATACAGGTGTGAAATACTTAAGCAAAATAAAGAAAACAAGCAACATCTGAGGCAGCATTGTACTTATGTTTCTTGAAGTGAAATAACAGAATCAAGCAAGCGTCAACATGGCCAACTATAAATGATATGATGACTCAAGGGAAAAAAAAAAAGAAAGCTCCAGAAAAACAGACATTTAGTGATAGACCAGTGAGAAATAGCAACTCAGCTAGGAGAAGGAATGTGATTTAACCTCTCCTTAAAACCTGTAGCCAGTTTTGTGATGATCTGGGGAACATGTCAGTTTTGGTTACCATACAGGCTTGAGACTTTAGACATGACTCTTCAAGTAAACATAATAATTCTTTTATTGGTTATTCTGAGAAACAAGTTCTAAGTATTCAACGAAGGGGCAAATGTGTTGAGAGAGAAATTTCTAGTTTCTGATGCTCATTATTTATAAGGTTAATTTGCAATATGGAATACACACACACATTTTTATGACTGTAAACATTATTTTAGTAGATATACTTGTATCCACTAAAATAACATTTATAGCAATAAAAACAATGCTGGATTAAAATCCAATAACTGTTTAAATTACACTGATGTTTATTCATGAGATGTGAATCAATAGTTATGTATGTGAGTGTAAAATGTCTGGAATTTGGCAGTTATTATGCTTGATTCTTTCAAACTCGATGAAATTTAGTGCATTAGATTCAAAAGAGTTAAGTCAAAGAACTGGCTTTATTAATATTTTGAAAATACTTTGCTATAATCATTTGGACAAATTTCTTACTAATATATAAACCTACACACTTGGATAACCTACACTTTAAAGCCAAGCCACAAAAATATTAGTAAGAACCTCTAAGAATATTCTTTTTTTTTAACTTAATTATTTGATGAAACTATAACTGAAATACAATGAATATGCATTGTTTATTAAATAAAATGATTTTCAAAAGTTATCGATAAATAACTTAGCATTTATTACTATATATTGGCCCAATTCAAACAATTTTTAAAAATTAAAATAATGTGAGTTATGGCATATTTTATTTAAATGTTAATTATATATTCTTTAATATGAGAATTGTGTTTTATAAGGAGATTATTTTTAAAGATAGATATGAATAAGTATACATTAAAAAAAGAAGACGACAACTTGAATTACAGTAAAACAAATTCTAAAGAGCATGAAAAGTAAAATGAAATTTGATGGGATGCAAGGGCAGATAACCTAATATTAATTATATGAGAAACTTTTTAAAAAATTCTCTTAAAATGTTGCAGATGAAAATGCTCCAAGTTAAAGATAAGAAAGCTGTGTATGTATATATAAGAAGAAAAATCATCAACACTGTAAGCAGTTGCTGTTTCCAAAAGTGTTCTGGACACAATCTATATATATATATATATATATATATATATATATATATATATATATATATATATATATATATATATATGAGAGAGAGAGAGAGAGAGTGAGTGATGAGCAAACGCAAAATACCAAACAAATCTGCCAGAAATACATTTGAGGCATGCAGGACATTAAAAAAGTTAGTGTGGAAATAAATAAATAAATAAAAATCATATAAGAAAAAAAAATTGAAAAAAGAAACAAAAAAACAAAAAAAAAAAACTAAAACAAAAGACATTATAACCAAAAACAATGATAGTAGCATAGCAAAAGGACAGAGGACAACAGTGTGGGTGGTGTTGATGGTGGGTGGGTGAAAGTGAAAAAAAAAGTGTGAGGAAGAAGGATAAACGACTAAAGGAAAGTGACATGTGCAGCTGAAAGGAACTTTGCACCGTTGTCAGTGCCAGCCACCTCCAACCAATACTACAGGGTCACCAGACTGGGAAAAACAACTGAAGCCATGACTGGGAAAGGAAAGATGGAAAGAAGGCACAGTGGTAGATGAAGAGAGAAATGTCAGGTCAGACATCTACAAAGTGAACATTGAGCAAAATGGATCCAATAAACAGCTTTCGGACAAAAACATATGCACACAGTATTTCAGGTGTGTGTGTGTATATGTGTGTGTGTAAAGAATAATTTGCACATGTGGATATGATAAGTGTGCATATGAAGAGGCATTTCTGTGCTAGTGTATGATTATATTAGAGAATGTGTATATGTGCTTTTACAGTCACTAATGAAAACTTGCCTTGATGTTAATGAATAAATGTGTATATGTTTTTGTGTGTATGTGTGTGTATGCGAGTCTATGACTCATTTATACCTAAGTATTATACGTCCTATTACACGTGAATTTATATTCTTGTCTGGGAGTTACATTTGTGGCTGAATTGGATTCTGCATGCAAATGTTAATGTGTAAAACTTTATGTATTTCTAAATGAAAAAGCAGTAACCTGTTTAGAAATGTAAGCAAAAATGTATTTATGTAGGCCGGCATGTGCCTTGAAACATCTTCATAATAGTTTGTGTGATTATGTGGAACTGTGTGTTCAAAGGCATGCCTAAGTGTGTGTGTGTGTGTGTGTGTGTGTGTGTGTGGTGTTTTTGAGTGTGTGCACGAGAGAGAGGAGACTGCAAAAAGCAGCCAATCACCTTCAAGCTCCTCTTTGCTGGCCAACCCCATGCTGCTTGATTTCTTGAAGGGGTAGTATGCGGACGGTGGATGGAGATCAGCCTCGGATACTGGATCGCTTATTCCGTACAAACTAAACAAGTGCATGGCATCGGTCACATCTGCAGCTGGGTAGGATTTGCGATGGTGCTCTCTATATTGTTCTGAAAATGAGCAATGGGCAGTCAGATACATGACCTCAGATAACACAGGTGGGGGCTACACACTGATGGTTGGCTAATAAGGCAACTGACCAGAGATCAGATGTACAGGACTGTTGGGTAGGGTGAGAAGGAGACTCTGAAATGTCGGGGAAAAGTAGATTTATTATCACATTTAATTATAGTAATTATTCTTATCTATCAAATTGTACATATGCCTTATTTTAAACTTTTGAAATATAAATCTAAAAAAAAATAGAACAGTAATTTTCAATAAGGATAAATGTATTTTTAAGATATATTTTTATAATAGTAATATTTCTATTATAGATTAAAATAAAGTATGCATAATTTGGAATGTGTTTTGGTCATGTGTGAACCTTACCATAAAATGTACTGTTAAGCAAATGTTTCAGTTTCTATTGCTAGCATAGTGAGTTCAATCTCATTGGGTTTCCAACTGGTGGGTCAGACAAAATTTCATAAGTACTTCCATGGTAATTGCTCTGATGAGCTGCTATCGCTGGTTCCCAGGCTCCATGAATTCAAGCGTCCTACGAGGCTGGCATCCCGTTCCCACCCTTTCACTGTTGAAACTGTTGAATGTAGACGTCTCTTCTACTCCAATAGCTTCATATCGCGCACCTCATGCCTATGGAACTCCCTTCCTCATTCCTGTTTCCCTGATGACTATGATCTCCAACTATTCAAGTGTAACGTCAATCGACATCTCCAGTTGCCTTGATCTATCCTCTATCCTTCTCCACATCCTTTCCTCTAACACTCCTATTTGCTCTCGCTCCAAATCCTCTGTAACCCCTTGCGTGCTAGTGGCTTCCAGCCTTGCCTGGGGTGAAAAGCTTAAAAAAAAAAAAAGTATCTACTATATTGCTAATGATACACATGTATGTGAAGGAAAGCATGTTGGTTTTGCTAGCCACTGCTCCTGAGTTCCATCCTTATTTGTGAGTCTCTATTAGATTTTTGTCCAAGCCAATAAATGTCCTGGATTGCAGTAAACACTTGACAGTTTTTCCCATTCTCAAACACAATTGTCCTCATATTTTTATACTGATTTTTTTCTTCTTTTGAATCATAAAAAGATTAAATAAAACAATAGTGGTGTCAAGGGAAAAATTGTCTTTTTGACACACCATTTTTTTGTGACTACAAAGGTTAAAGATCGCCAAATTTTGAATCAGAATAATTAATCTTCTCTCTTTGATGAATCTGGGTTGCAAGTGTAACAAAAAAGAAATAGAAGGAAGAATGGAAGAAGATAATTTTCAAAATAAAACGATTACTTATGAAATCTATATCAATAAATAGATACATGTCAGTAAGTATTTATGTATTATATATATTACATTTATTACATATATACACTATATATATATACAATATATATTATATATATTACATGTATTATATATTACATGTCAGTAAGTATTTATTATGCAAGCATGTATATTTCTGTAAGGAATAAATGTGAATATTAAAATGTGTCAAGAGAAACATGCTATTCAATAAGTGACCAATTCCAATCATTGTATAATGTAAACCTTGTCACTTATTGCGGAATGGCGGTAGTAACTTTTTCTATTAGAATTGCAGATTAACAGTTAGGAAACAATACAATTTAAAATATTGAAAATCTTTTCACAAAATAATTTACCAAGAGAAATGTGTTTATGAACAGCATCCATATAAAACTGTATGTCTTGTCCAATGCACAGATGCGTGCATTGGACAAGACAGAATTTAACATATATTTCATATACATGAATGCCTAATATGTAAATAGCAAGACAGGGAAATTTCTTATTTACTGTTTCACTTTCTGTGATTTCAAGTTATACATGGAAATAAAGACTTCATTAAAATATAATGTATGTCAAGAACTTTTCTTTTTAACAATTTGATGAGACAAATAAAAATAGGATGTGATATTTCAATGCATTTTTTACATCAACTTTAAATAATGCATTATTAGATTATTAAACCTTAGGCTCAGCTTCTATTCTCTAATTTCTTAAACATGAAAATATTACTTCATTGAAAATAAACTAATTTCATTAAAAAAAAAAAAAAAGGACCTCACTGACAAAAATTTCAGTGACTTCTGATGAAAATAAAGTTAACAATCAAATCAAATGAATAAAACCTCATTTAACCAACTTAATTAGTGTTTTAAGACCCAAGTTGGAATTAATGGACTTTTACTTGGACCAAGTTTGGTACAAGGCTAAACTTATAAAGAACTCAGTAATGGCTTTCATTACCAACTTTCTTCAGGTGTCTGTCAATCTGTATACCCTTCAGGGATAATAACAACAAAGATGAAGACATTAATCCGAGTGTAAACAATGTAGATAAAAAATGCTCCTTCAGATTAAGATTGACTTAATTGCTGATCATTGATGAAATCATATTCCATAAGTTAACTTTTAATACTTAACAACTAAGGATATATCAGAGGTGCTGAAAAGTTCTCTACCAAACCATGAAGCCCTTCTTCCAAAAATCTGTAATAACTTTTCAGTGTGTGTGTGTGTGTGTGTGTGTGTGTGTGTGTGTGTGTGAACAAAAATATTATGAACATCTACTTAATCAGATGTTGGTACTTCATATACTTCCAATATAACTCTCACCTGATATGAACCCTAAAACTACCCAATATTTTCTCTGGGATCTGGCGCCAGTATATCAAGAGATTTTTAATTACTATAGATTTATATGGTGAAAGTCCAGCAGAGTGAAATTGTTGGTCCAATGAATCCCATAAATGCTCAATAGGATTGTGATGTTTCTTCCTGTTTTTCTATCCATTCCTGTACAACTTGTGTAGCAAGTTGTATTGTCCTGCTAAAATATGCTAATCTCATCATAGAAGACTATTCCTATGGGGGAATGTACCTGATCCTCAATGATGATGAGGTAGCTGGTATATAACAAAGTACTATCCATATGAATGGTAGGACCCAGTGTTCTATAGCAGAATGTTATCCAAACTATCCCACTACTGATGCTTACTGTTTTCTCATAGTGAATATTGGTGCCATTGCTTCCCCATGATAACAATGCATACATACGTTGTTAATCAGGATAAAATGAGATTCATCAAACCAGGTAATCATCTACTGATACAAGGTTCAGTTCTAATGCATACATATTTATGGCACAAAAGACTTTGATTAGTATGGACACTCTGGCTGACCTGCTGCTGCTGCTATGCATCCTTATATGCAACAAAGATTCAAATTCCGTGCGCATTGCGACACATTCTTCCTATCACTTTGATTAAAGCTATATGCAATTTGTAACCCTTTTGTTGGGTCTAACTTGGTGTGAAACTCTTTTCAGCTCTTACAGTGATAAGTACAGACTGTGTAACGCCTTATTTCCTCCTTTGACTATGGCCGATAGATACTGACCACAAATGAATGTGAGCAGCTCACAAGATGTGCCATTTAGGAAATGCTCATTTGGGCCTAACAATTCGCCCTTTATCAAAGTCTTCCCTTTTCTCTATAACTACAGAATTCAACACATCCAAGGGAAGCTTACCAGCTTTTAATACATCTGATGTGCAGCTGATATGAGACTGTAGCTATCATTCTGGTCATGTTTTGGTTTATAAATTTGTGTGTGTGCGTGTGTGTGCGCATATATATATATGTGTATATATATATATATATATATATATATATGAGGGTCATTCAATAAATAAGTTGAATTTTTCGGTATAAGGACTTCTAATACAGATAGAAGCTTACTCTTTTTTATTTTTTTTGTTTTACTTCTTCTTCACATGGATTTAATTTCTTTTGCAGATTAAAAAAAAACTTTGAGAGTTTTGGCAATTAACAAAGATGGCTGACCAAGAAGCATGCTCCAGAATTGAACAGCGGTCAGTTATCAAGTTTTTGGTTGCTGAAGGGTGCAAACCAGTTGAAATTCATAGGAGAATATCAACTGTGTATGGTGCCACATGTTTCAGCCAAAAAAACTGTCTACAAGTGGGCTAAATTGTTTAAAGAAGGACGGAGCAGTGTTGAGGATGAAGACAGAAGTGAGGTCTCCTGAGGTGATCGAATCAGTCAATGACCTCATTCAGTCTGACAGAAGGGTGACAGTGGATGACATTGCAAGGACTTTGAGCTTATCTATTGGGACAAACGCAGGGGTCATCAGTCAGAAGGAGTCATCTTGCATTATGACAACGCAAGGCCTCACACAGCAGCCCAAATGGTGCAGACCATCAACGAGCTGGGCTGGGAACTGCTCCCTCATCCCCCTTACAGCCCAGACCTTGCCCCTTCAGACTTTCAGCTGTTTGGTCCCTTGAAAGAGTTCACGAGAGGCACAAAGTTTAAAAGTGACGATGAAGTCAAAAGTGTTGTGAACGACTGGCTGAGACATCAGTCCAAAGATTTTTACGCTGAGGGAATATGGAAGCTTGTGCACAGATGGGAAAAGTGTGTGACAGTGCTGGGAGACTACGTTGAAAAAAAAAAAAAAAAAAAAAGTAAGCTTCTATCTGTATTAGAAGTCCTTATACCGAAAAATTCACCTTATTTATTGAATGACCCTCGTATATACAAGGAAAACCAAAACTATTGCTGAAACCAATGAACAACTTGTCAAACCTAAAATCCTTATCCAGATAAAGTCTTAAATAAAAATGACAATAGTGAAAAAAGAAAAAGGCCTAAAGGCAAACCTACCTACTCAGTAAAGTGCTCGAAGCCTAGATAAAGCAAAAAACACTTAATGACGTTAATTCCTATGAAAGGATGGCTATAGTCGTAACCAGAATTTCATGTTCATGCGATCTTCAGATGACTTGAATGCAAACGACAAAAGGGGGAGTGACCAGCTTTATATAACTACCTGTTTTAATCAGAATGTGTTAGAAATTTCCAGACATATAAGAATACTTCTCTTATTAACCTTTTATTTTTTATGATGCTTGTCATGTAGTAAATCTATATTATTTCATCTGAAAATGAACTGGAATAATTCTTTTATAAATAGACTTTTCTATTGTAAAAATGGCTATTAATTCTATCTGAGATTTGGGAAGCATGTTATTTTGTATATGTTATTGTAAAAGTCACTTGTACATGATGAAGAGTACAGATGGTCAAGGTGGAAGAATGGATAAGAATATGGTGGGATTAGGATTGAGGAAGAAGGGTAGGAGACTATGCCAGCCAATCATTGTTAGGTTTTCTGTTCAGCAGTTCCACAGAATAAAGAATGTGGTAAAAATGTTCTCAGAATTGAAGATAGTTCAAAGAATTTAATGAAAGAACAAAAATGAATACTAAGAGTTTTAGTTTTTTTTTTTTTTTTTCTAGTGCATGAACAATAAAAAGATTTTTTTTTTTTCAAACACAAAAACAAACATTTTTGTTTTTTGTATATCCCTTCAACTTTTTAAATGTTGCAATATCCCCAAAATGTTTCTGGAGAAAAAGAAAAATCAAACAAGTCTAACTAGGGTTATTTTTTTTTTTTTTTTTTAAATGGCTGTTATTACTTTTATAGAAAATAGTCTCTTTTTATTTTGTCTTTGGCCTTCCAATCTAAGCTGAGGCTAAAAAATGGTTTTCAAGAACAGTTCCAAATTCATGCTAAACTTATGGCAACCCAAGTTTGATAGAAAATATAAGACAATGCTTTTTACTAACAAAGTGATGTTCTTTCCAAAGCTAAGAGAAATATATTACAAAAAGGTAGCTAGGTGACAATGAAAGTATGAACTGACTGGTTACAACAATCAGCTAAAATCAACAAGTAAATGACAAGTGAAAAGAGACACTTGCTGATTGGTCAATTATAATAAAAACATGTGTCTCATTAGTCAGTCATGATATGATACAATCTCAATGCATATAACAAAATTGAAACTTGATTCATTGTTTGCTGTAAGAAGTAACATTCTGTTGATTTCAAGTGCATTTGCTTTTTTATATTAACTGATATAAAGAGAAAAAATGGAAGAACGGTTTTTATTTTTAATAATCAAATTAATTAGTTTGGGATGCTTTTAATTAACAGGGTTTAAAAATGCATATCTTTGCAAAACATTTGTATATAGCCTAAGCATTAAAGAAAGGTTATGATTATTTTCCTATAAAAATAATAACTGCCAATAGTTACCTTAAAAAGAAAAAGATGGGAATATGACAAAACATCAAATACAAAGTCACCAACAGCAGTTTTCAATGAAAACAAGAACAAGTCAACTGGAATTGTTGGAGAAATATCTTACTAGAAAAATACTCTGGAGAAAATATCAAGTTATCAGTAGATACATCTGCAAATATAAATGATACTCAGATAAAAGACTTATCATGAAAGGTTATTGGTGTAAAATACACTTATTTGAATATATACTTTATCTTTTCAGAAAAAGTATATAAAGTACACACACACACATACAGGCAGATGGATGTCAACAAGCTTATAAATAGGGTTATATGAGACAATGACTAGCTAAATAGGCCAACAACTCACACAAAGTGGAAAGGAGAGAATGAGCAAAAGGAAAGAGAGCAAACATTGAAAATATATGCATGTTATGATCAAGAAATAACCATTTAAATACTAACCACAAAGCCAAATCCCAAACATTAATTAGCATTGTATTCAATAAATAAATACAGTGCTAAAAACAACATACAAAAGCAACTAACAACAAAATCCTCCTAAATGATCCACAATAGTGGAAAACCATTACTAATTATTTTTTAGGAGAAATAAGAAGTGGGAAACTAATTAAACAAAGAGAAGAATCAATACCTTTTTTATTAGGTATGTTCTTGCATTTTTGTTTTGAAGACTTCAGAACAGCCAAAGCATTATAAATCAATATTTATCTTTGATATGAGTAGCCATGATGTGAATGATCAATAAATTGATGATATAAAAAAAGACACGACTATAAGTCTTTGTTTCTCCATCTATGAGAATTCGTTAGAAAAAATATTTGTCTAATATCTACAATATGATTATTTTGTATAATCTAAGTAATTATTTTAATATATGCATATCAAATTTGAAGCAATTTTACACATTAATGATATCGCCATTTATTTACAAGGAAGGATCAATAAATCTATAGCCTGACAGAGTTGAAAAATTAATTTTAAATTTTCACTGTATAATGTTAAATCTATGTATAGAGAAGTGTTAGTTTAAGTACTTTAACAAAGAAGGAGATTATATTGAAAAATAAATATTTTTTCATGAAAAGCGCACGCATATTATATCATTAGGTTATGGACTTATTGAAGTATCTACATAAATTGTCATATAATTCTTTCCATCATGCAGAAGAATCGTTTTTTTCATTGGATTAGTTGAAGCCTTTGTCTGTTAGACAAGCTTTGATTTACATTGTAAATATATGTACTAACAAGAAATATATAAAGCTTTTCTATCTTGTTAACTATTAACTGTTGGGTAGATTGTAACAGTAACTGTACTTTGCCTCAGAAATGAAAGCCCAATTTTTCAATGACCAAAGAACTGTGATAAAGACAAGTAAAATGAGAAAATTGGTCTGAATAAATATAGACTTAAAAGTAACAACACCTTGTCTGAAAGTAAAACAAAATTTTTTTCATGGTTTAATACTTGTTTATTCTAAGAGCCAAAACCATAAATTTATTATGTGAAACTAAAGACTTGTGATTTTTGAATGAGGAATTGGTCAATTTCTTGAAAAGCATCAATTCGCCATAACTCACTTTTATTTAACCGTTAACATACTGCATTATTAATATAACTTCCCTTTCCACTGCATTCTTTTTCAAGGCCTTTAAACTGCAGTATCCTTATTGTTAATTTCATGCAAACTTGTTTTCTGTTGTCATAGCAGGATATGACAACACAACTATGAAATTCAAACAAATTCAAATTCAGGGATTAGAGTCACCTTCAGTGGCAGGATAAACTTTTTGTACAGCAAATGAAGTCATATACAGAATGATAATGTTTAATCATGTCATACTTTATTAGTAATCTTTATCTCCTATAAGCTAGGATTGTTCACTAATCAAATTACTATTTTTATTCCAAAGACAGACATAGATAACTCAACAAATGTGAAGAATTATAATCACTAAAATGTCATTTAATATTAGGTACTCCTTGAGCATAATTTTGTAAGAACCCATCTTTCTGACCCATGACCTTATGAAAATGAGACCACATAGGAAAACAATTCTTTAATCTCTTAAGATAATGTCCAACCATGAAGAATAAATGAAGATTTCATTAATGCTTTATAGAAAATATGGAATGAAAATGAATACAAAAGAAAGCGAAAGAGAGAGATGCAAAGAATTCTTAGCAAATAGATATGACAACAATACATTCATAGCCACTTGAACAGACTCAATTGTGACAGAACAGGAGAAAGAGATAAATGTGTCAACAGCAGGAAACATTACTTAAAGAAGCAAACAACACACATGATGAATACATACTAAATCTATTCACACACACACACACACACACACACACACAGCTGCATATTATACATATATTGTGCATACCTATATGGGAATACATATTATGGATACATAATATGTCTTATATAAAACTGAAATAAAAATTTAAGACAAAATTGTTTTTGAAATATTGAAACTAAAATTTGAAAATTTTTTTTTTTTTTTTAAATGTCCCCACATTTCATCAGGTAACTCTCCACGATTGGCTAACAACTACAACAATCTCTTTTATAGTTTTACTTACATTCCTGTTTTATTCCATTTTATATCTTCTATTCATTTTATTCAGAGTGAAATCTGAAAGTTTTTATTTGTGTTATATTTGAAGCAATTGAAAAACAAAGTGGATTTAAAAAGAAACTATAAAATGAACATTTAAAAAAGGAATAGATAGTTACACAAGATTGACATAATGGAGATGAATATTCAAGGCAAATATTCTTCTCTTTACAAACCAAAGTAAAAACTCCGCACAAAAAAAAAAAAAAAAATAAAAAAAAAAAAAAAAAAATTCTTACAGATAAAACTATAGAGAAAATTTCCAAACAGAAAGATAAAAAAATTATAATAATGCCAAAATTATTCAGAAAATATTTCTTGTTACTATATACATTATGTTTAGTGGATACACATGTTTAAGTAGACATGTTTTTATAATATAATTCTTATCTACTGGTTTTTTTGATCATCTTTAAGGGCATATTTCCTTTATTAAAAGACTCTTGGAAACCCAGGCTAGTAGACAACAATTATGCTGTTTAAAAAAAAACAGAGATGTCTGCTTAAACACATGTATCTACTAAATATAATGCAGTATTCCATATAATTAAATAAATTATTTTACATGTTAATATGGGCTACAAACTTAATCATTCTTTCAACTATTGGTTTTGTTCATTTTTCAACTGTTTTGGCTTTAACATAACTTACTGCAGTTTTTATAGCATCCCAGGGACCTTTTGACACAGCTTCTGCCATAAACTAGTTTGAATACAGAGATTGTTTTTATAAATTAAAAACCGATAAAAACTAATCCATTAAAATTAATTTGAATTCATCAGCGAAAATCTTATTTTCTTTGCATTCATTAACAATTGTTTCAAACAATGGATTAAACAATCCGAATGATCCTTATAAAAAAAAAATTTAAAAAATTAGAAACTGTTGTTCTAAATGACCTTTAAAATATATGTTAGGTATGCATATGCAATTATGTATACATATACATAAAGTTCCCTAGCAAAGCTTAAAGCAAGTAAGAGACAATACTGTGAAAAACAAAACAAATAGATGGGCTTTGCAATGAAATAACAAAAAGCAACATGGCATTCTCCTCATCGCTTTGAATTACTCTTGCAATTATGAACTGAAACATTTGTCAAGTATTTCACTCTCTAAACATTGCAAAAGATACTTGGGGATTGTGTAATCTTTTAAAAAATGCAAGGGATCAGTCAGGTTTTTTTTTTTTTTTTAAATTGGGATGAGGTGATAAGAGAACGTCACATAAAAGCTTTGAATCAACAGCAGCAGCCATTATAAGAGCTGAAAAAAGCATCTCGCAAAAAGACGACAACAAGAAGAAAGGACTCAGAATTGAAAAGGTAATTTGCAATTGGCTTTCAAAGCATAAAATACAAAGGAGTTGAGATATTAAAAAAAGCCAAAAGATTAACATTTTAAAATATGACTTGGAAGGAGTTTTAGAGGTAAAATGAAAGATGGTAAATGTTCGTGTGTCGTCTTAGTGCAGTCCACCTATGTCATTATGGGAGGTATATGAGGGGAGAAGGGAATGTTGGAGATGGAGAAGAAAAAAAAAAAAAGCTTTATGCAAACACGCCAAAGCAAAATGGCAGAGGGTGGGGCAATAGAGCAAACAATCTTTTTTTATTTGTTTTTTTTTTGTTTTTTTTTAAAAATATCCAAGGCATATAGACAACACATAACAGACAGACAAAAAGGGACAGACAAAAGAGAGGAGAAAAAAAAAAAAAAAAAAAACGGAGGAAAAACAAGAAGCAACAGCAAATTAGCTGTTTGTACCTTCCAAATCATCCTCATCTGGCCCTGAAAAAAGATTCATTTCAATTAGCATATAAAATCTAGAAAAACCAACATTATTATTATTATTATTTAATAAAATGATTGACATAACTCTTCCAATATTTTGCCACACTTAGAGAAGAGCACAATTTAAGTAAAGAAAAGATACAACAGCATTTAACAATATTTCAAAGTATTGTTAAACATTGTGTTTTTTCTTTCCTTAAATTGTGTGCGCATTTCCAAGTTGTTGCATTATTATTAAATACCGAATGATACAACATTTGCTTTTCTTCTATTCCAGAAAATTAGCTAACTTTGATGACTCATGTAGAAATACCTGAACTAAATATGCCTTACAGTTCCATGGTTATATTTTTGATTGAATATTGGGAGAACGTAGTAAAAGCTACAATTTTGATGTCAGTAAGAGATTTCCATTTTAATATACATGTAGAACAAAGTCATTTCATATAAATATTATCTATGAAGGGACACTGAAAAGCTTGCAGTCAAAGTCACTTCTTAAAATCACTATTTAAATGACCAAATATTAGAATACTGATTTTGGAAACTTGGTTGGGCTAAGAATTATTCGTCATTGTCTAAGATAAACTTCTTTTTCTTACTTTATTCACAGCAGTCATTAAAAAAAAAAAAATGACCTATAGTTCAAGTTATTTAAAATGCAGCATACTATTGTTAATTTTCACAATTCATTTTGATTAGAACATTTATCTATTGAGTCATAAATAATTTTTGTTTTTGCTTATCAACTTTATTCTTGAAAAAATTTAGATTTTATTCAATTATATATTCGCCATCATTTGCTATGACTTGTTGCCACTTATCAAAAGGTGCTTTGATACTTTATGAGTTCAATTTTGTGGGGTCTTTTTTTTTTTGTGGAAAAGTTTTCAACAAGCTCTTGAATTTGATTTTCATTAGGAACTGTTACAACCCCCCCTCCACCCCCCAATCAAAGCACTTAGCAACAATCAAAGAAAGATAATAATCAGTTGTGACAAGATTGGGTGAATATCTCAGTTCCAAAATTTCTTACTGGATCATTATTACTGGGTGTTGCCACTTGTTGTCATAGAGGGAAACAATATTTTCTCTCTTGACAAGTGCAAAGTGCTTTTCAACCAAACTTTTACAGACACATTGTAGCTATTTGACGTATAAATATGTATTTAGTGTTTATTTGTATTTTAAGAACTTTAAATGAAGAATAACCTGATGATGCCACAACATTCACAGCATTATCTTGGAGCTCGGCTTTTTTTTGGGGGGGGGGTCAGCTGAAGAAATTTATCCTTGTCAATCCACTGCCTTTTACATTAAACATTGTCATTTTGCATCACCTGTTAAAGAAGGTCGCTTCTCTGTTGTGAAAAGAGATGGGACTACTTTGTTCTTTTCACTAAGAGTATGTGAAACCAAAATACTCAGCTTTCTTTTCTAAGAATTGGCCTATGGTAGATTCTGATATGTTTAACATCAGTGCTATTTGCCAATTATTTTGCCATAGATTTTACTTCCTACTCATGATTTTAGAGTTTCATCATCAAAGTTTAAGGATTCATCTTCCAATGATATTTTGCCAGACCAAAACTTTGCAAATCAATTTCATACTTGCCAGTCACTTATGACTCCTTGACCATCAACACTACATACTTTTCAAAATGTCTCCATAGTCTTATTCCTTTACTGGAGTTCCTATTATGTAACATAAATGCACTTTCAATCTTTCCATTCATGGGGGCACAAAATTTATTCTTTAATCCACTGTGTACACTGCCACTGTCATACAAAAACTATGTTAATGTACTCCAAATTTGTTAACACTAAAATGTACTCTAATAGTCTTAATGTACTCAAAATTTAACTGCCACATATTATTAATAGTTAAGATAATATATTTGTTGTTACAAATGGTTTAAAAAAAATGAAAATTACTTTTGACCCAATCTAATAATAATTAAGAATGTGATTAAAAGAGGTTGTGGTTTCTCATATTTGATTAACAATAGGTAGATTATAAAAGAAAATTAGGATTTCCTATGACTACAAACATGTCTTCAGGTAGTGAAGTTGAACCTAAAAATCAATAATGAAAACACAACCTATCTCTAAAATTGTAACTTAAATTTTTATAATTACCAGTATAATAAATATTTTTTAAAAAATCACTTAAGACCTCTCATTTAACCTGTTTATTGCTAAAAAATGTTATAAGATTAATGCATTATTATATGACAAGTTACTTCATTCATGCAGCAAACAGAAAAATTCAAGTTTATTGAAAGGCATAGATTCTTAAATTTATTGTGATGTTCTGTTAGATAAGAGATTTTTGTTTTCTTTTATTAATTTTTATGTCTATATGAAAACAGAATCAAATTATATTTTGAGAGAATCTAGAAGAAAAAACATGTAATCAAAAACAAACCCAAATGTAGAATATTAATCTTTACAAATGAACAGACAACTAAAATGATACACTCTTTAAAGTACAAACATCAATGAAATCATTTGAATCTTCAGTATGCTTACTATTGAATTTGAACAAATGGATGTTTTTTTTTAAGTCTACTTAATATAAATTATCAACATAAATACTACATAAAAAGAATGGCACCACAAAATAAAAGTTTTAAAGATTCCAGATTCTATTTTTTTTTATTTGATCTTTTTATAAAATAAAACATTTTTTTAAAAATATATATTGCTCTATTTTAAGCATTTTTTGTTTTAATTTTAAATTCACTTTTCACTTATTTTCTGGAATGAGACCTTTTCCCACTTATAAGACTTATAGAAAAGTTTTAGAAGTTAATATTTGTAAAAAAAAAAGTAATGGTAGCAATTATTTTAAAACAAATAATATCATTATCATAGATTGAGGCCAAGAGGAAGAATTTAGTTTTGTGATTTATTTTCATTTGCAGCCAAAAGTGAGGTGGTTGAAGCCATTTTGATAGCACTGTGAATGAACACGAATGGATTACACAAAATAGCTTCATAGCCCAACAGATATAGTTTCATATTGAAATCTATTATATCTATTATTTTGTAATGTCTAACAGAAAGGTGTCCTTTTTTTTGTTAATGATTAAAGCCCTTAAGAGGAGTAGATGAAAACAAAGTACAGGGCATTAAAGAGGTGCTTGTGGGTTTGTTAGCATTCAAAAAGACGAAGAAACATTGTAACTGAGTGAGAAACTGAATGACTATATTTTTACCATGAAAAATGGATTTAACTCAACTGAATCATTAATTTACCAAGAATATTACAATTAGAAATTATTTTTTAATAAAAGAATCATTTAAATGACAAACTCAAATTACCAAAATTCTCAATTTCTATTTTGTATTTATTGATTTACAAGGTGGAATATGTAGACAAGAAAATACATTTTTATGAAATAGTTATGCCAGCATAGTCATACTCATAGTAACTTAAAAAAAAAATTTAAAAAAAAAGACTAAAATTAACTAATTTTACTTAGATTTGGAAAAATTATGAAAAATAAAATCATCTTTATTCCCATAATAAATATATGGAGATGTGAGGTTGTATGTAAATCAATATTTTTACTTTAATAATTTCCATCATGAGTAAGGACAGACATTATGATCCTCAACCTCATAGCATCTAGTAAAAAGTATCAGTGACCAATAAAGGCATGGTGGAGTAATGGATAGCAGCTCTGATTATGGAATCGGAGAGCCGAGTTCCAATTCCAATCAAATCCATTACATTCACTTACATGCTAATACCCTTGGGAAAGGTATGAATCCTCCTCTTCTACCCCCAGCTATGGGTAAATAGCAGGACAGACTGGGTTCTGTAGCCTTGGATGGCAACTGGTCTACTACAGAAAGAAATGGTAACCTATTGCAGGAAAAAATCTGCCTTGTCAATTATGTATCGAAATATACATAATCATCTAAGCGTGTATCACGCATGGCACATAACTGACTGACTGACCAATAAATAAAACGTAGTTTAGGGATTACAAAATTTTACATATATCATTGGAGATTTCTCAAACAACTGAATACTTGGTACAAACAAAAGATGGTACTGTTAAGATTATTTTACCAGAAAAGTTACAGAGAAAAGAAAAGGTGAGATTTTAAACTACCAAAATTATCATCTAATATTTCTTAAAGTAAATGAAATCCAAAGAAGATAAAATTGGTTTATACAAGCTATTCAACCAAGCTATTCAACTAAAAATTATATGGATTAATTTTACTAATAAATTATCTAGAAGTTATCTATTCAATTATGACTGGGCATAATGATGCTTAACTCTGATAATCAAAGAGAAATGGATGTTATCAAAGAACTATATTTTCTAGCACAGATTTGTTAGATTTTCTTTTTATTTTCAATCATCTATAACTCAAAGGTTGTGACATAAAGAGACTGTTTTTCATTGTTAGAAAGTATTCAAATCTCAATGAATGAGGAATAAAAATAAAGAGATTAAGAAAAGGGTTGTCTACAATGGCAAGTCATAAAAAGTGACAGAAAAGTAGGAAAATGGCCATTGAGAGTAAATAAGAGATGAAGAAGCGTGAAAAAATATAATTCATCAGCACATCTGAAAAAGTCAAGAACACCAAAAGAGAAGGGGCTGAAATTCTGATATAAAAATGGTTGTTTTTTTATGAATGTCAATATGTACTTTCTATGCAAAATCCAAGTTTACATTGTATCCTGTGACCAAAACCTGGATTCTGTTGCTGCTAATCTTTTAATAAAGAAATTTTTATATATTCATACAAAATTAAAGGTTTATGCTGTTTCTTGCAAAAACATTTGAAGTAAAAAAATAAATAGTTAAAAATACTTCTGAAGAATTTATGTCGCTGCTAATTATTTTACAACAGAAGATAGTGAATAGTAAGGAACCAAACTGCTATTTCACACTTATTCACACTACAAATTCAACATACTTGACACATCTTTTCTCAAGCTAGTGAAGTTTATACATATTTTTTTTGTCACTTTTAGCTATACTACAAGTACCAGTGTTGCACTGGAAATACCAGGTGTCAATGATGGATAGTTGCAAGATGTTTACAGAATAGGGAGATGAAAAGACTGACTCCTTGAAAAATCGGGGTACAGCAATAATAATTGTAAACAAATATATATTTAAAGACTCATGTGAAAACCTAATAATTGTAAGGACTTAAGAAAACTTCAATTTCATATACGCTGTTATTTGTAAAGAAATGTGTAAACTAGTCTCATAATAATAATAATAGTGTGGTATCAGGCTTGTCATGCAATCAGTAAACTAGTTAGATTTTGACTAGTTTATAAAGGTTATAGAGAAAATATTATGTTGAAAGAATTCTAAAAAGTAGACAACATTTTGAATAATTCTTGAAATGAAGCCAAATTGAAATTCATAAAATTTTTAAGAAATAAGTTCTTATTGAGATAATTTGTTTTCACTTTGAAAAAATAAGCCTGTATTGATATTGCGAAATGTATGGTGCTTAAACCTAAAACAGACTTTGTCACGATGTACTCTTTTTAAACAATTCTCAGAAGAAAACAAGGAGTTGATTGTGCAAAACATTTCATGATGACGACAACAACAAAAAAAAAAAAAAGAGAGAGAGAGAATCATTATTATTAGCTGAAAAAAAAAAAAAAAAGGCCTCAGGAACTTCTTTGTTTATTTCACCTTTTGGCTTATTGATTAACTTTAAAAACCATTTTAACATGCTATATTCCTTTTAGAAGGTAGAGAAATAAACCAATGAAAAACATTGTTGTAAAAAGTAAGATGAAGATAATAGTAAAAAAGAAAAAAAAAAGAATTGATTAATGAAAATAACTTTTCAAAATTTAAAACAAAAAAGTTGGAGATTACCAAATCTAAAAGCACAATTCTATTTGAGCAAAAGTAAATCAAACAATTATTTTTTGAAATCCTTATGTTCATTAAATGAAATAAGGTTTAGTTTTTTTAATAAGAAAATGTCTTCTCACTGAAGAGACATTTATGACAAGTCAAATTATGTCAAGCTGAGTTGAAGATGACAGGGTGCAATGTACACTGCAGAAAAAAAATGTACATACACATTTTGAAACAGAAGAGAATATATTTTATTTTTACTTGAAAATACTCACCAACACATTTGTTACGACGACTTTTCACTTGGCTTGGTTTGATGAGATGTTCCCCATTTGTCTGAGCAGCCACACTACTAATGATTTCGTAGTCAGTCAGGGATGAAACTGGTGGGGGAGATGGTGATGAAACCCGTTCGTGCTCACTATCCGAATGGTACTGGTTTGGGAAAACCAGATGATCATACAACGGTTCGGACTCCTCGGTACTTTGACTGCCAAGATGAATAAAAAGAAAGTTGGGGGAGGAGACAGAGAAGAATATAAATTATTTTAAAGACTATCTTGCGTAATTTCTGATTTTTAAATTTTGACCACGTGATGCCAGAAAGTACTGAAAGAGAATACTTCATGACATCTTGACATTTTTAAAATGTAAATTTTTGAAAATAATCCATTTACCTTGAAATAATTTCACTTCAATGATCACATTCATGATGTTCCTGTAACATATTTTAACCAGTATCATCTCCTTATGGTCTCAGTGACATTATAGCTTTTGGTAATTTAGCAAGTTATAGAATGTAATAAACAATTTCCTATACCGTGAACAGAAATTAAGACAAATCAAACCATTGAATTACATAGAACAACAGATTAAAGGATGTTAAGAGTGGGGGATGAAATCATTTGTTTTATCATTAATGCTCCACATGTATTCACATGAGGATTTGTTTGAAGGAAACATTTTTGAAGCTACAGTTTTTATTACAGTTAGATTGAAGCGAGGCATTTTTTATTACAGTTAGATTGAAGTTAAGTGTCTTTTTGCAGTTAGAGTGACGTGTCTTTTTGCAGCTACATTGAAGTGAAGAGTCTTTTTGCAGCTAGATTGAAGTGAAGAGTCTTTTTGCAGCTAGATTGAAGTGTCTTTTTGCAGCTAGATTGAAGTGAAGTGTTTTTTTGCAGCTAGATTGAAGTGAAGAGTCTTTTTGCAGTTAGATTGAAGTTTCTGCTTGCAGTTAGATTGAAGTTAAGTTTCTTTTTAGAGTTAGATGACCTCTCTGGTTAATTTGGAACTATTTCTTAAATACAGTGATTTCGGGTTGGTTGTTTTTTTATTTTTTAATCATTTTCAATATTTCTTGAAACTAATTCATATTTTTTTTAAATAGAATTTTACACCCCAAAATAAGTGGAGTATTATCAATAGATGTTCCCTACCATGTCTCTTCAAAAGATGCACTTCTTAGATGTGCCCTTAGGTGAAAAGTGTAAGGAAATTTGGTGGGGGTGGTGAAAATTTCTCCACCCAAACCACACCCTAAAATCTGACCAAACTGATATTTTTTTAAAAAATCCTTTCTTGATTGGGCAGAGAACTTTTAGCACACCTTTGTAAACTGAAATTTCAATTACACATTCTATTAATTTTTCAGACAAATATTCTTAGTTTGGTACAATATACTTATCGAAGTAGAGTATCAAGATACAACAGATGCTCACATTTCAGTCAGTTATGTGCCATACGTGATACACACTTAGGCGATCATGTATCTTTTGATACATGACTGGTGAGGCAGTTTTTTTTCTTGCAATAGGTTGCCATTTCATTCTGCAGTAGAAGAGTTGCCATCCAAGGCTATAGAACCCGGTCAGTCCTGCTATTTACCCATAGATGGGGGGAGAAGAAGAAGAGTCATACCTTTCCCAAGGGTATTAGCACATAAGTGAATGTAATGGATTCAAGTGGAATTCGAACTCAGCTCTCCAATTCCCCAATCCAAACCGCCATCCATTACTACACCATTCTCACATTTACTATATATATATTAGCAGTCTTATTATTAGGAAAGTTATCTGACTTAGGTTTTAATCAAACAATTAACTATTTTATCTTTCTTTCCCATGTAGAAAAAAATCCTTTTGCACACAGCAAATATATCAAATTACAATTTTATTCAGCTGCTAAATGGTCAAATTAAACTGGTAGGGAGTTGACTCATCATTAAATCATTGAACAAAATTGAGGTAGAAATAAGAAATAATCTCAAAATTAACATGGTATAAAGTGAATCCTCCTTCAACACTTAACTATATTTCTGAGATGAGGTATTGTTATTATTTACTCTATTTACATTGCTCGTTCTGTTGTCCTGGTCTTTGTCATATTCACAATGTTTTTAAAGAGTTTGGTTTGAAATTCCAACTTATATCACCTGAAGAAGGCCTGAACGTACAATGGCCGAAACGTTGGGAATATGACAATAAAGATGAAGACAACAGTCCAAACAGCGTAAATGGTAAATCATACATTTCATCCAAGTTTCTATTTATATTCAGTGATGATTCCTGCAAATCATGTCCTCTTAACATTTTTCCTTCCTTCTCTGTCAGTTTTTCTTGTTTTATTGTGAATATTTACACTCTTCAGATTGTTCTTCTCATCTTTAATGTCCACAAAGAGACATGGCTCAATAGATAAAGGCGTTGGTTGAAGTAGCCCAAAAGTGACTTGACCCCCCAGAATTGTGAAAAACAACTGGGAGAGTTGAGTTACTAAAAGGAATTAACTGAAACTGAAATATCCAGAAAAGGCATGGCATGTGGAACTAGAATCATCTATACCCATGGACTAAATAAAGAGTTTGGTTTGAAATTCCAATGTATATCACCTAAAGAAGGCCTGAACGTACAATGGACAAAACGTTGGGAATATGACAATAAAGATGAGGACAACAGTACAAACAGTGTAAATGGTAAATCCTACATTTTATCCAAGTTTACATTTATATTCAGTGATGATGCCTGCAAATCATGTCCTCCTAACATTTTTCCTTCCTTCCCTGTTAGTTTTCTCGATTCTATCTAGCTCGGATTCACTTAATGTTTAACATGGACACCTATAACTATACAAAAATAGGAGATAACATTTAGAATAAAATATATGAAAGTTAATAACCATTGTTTAATGGTTTTAATTTCACAAAACTACTTGGTAAGCTCAGAGTGAAAATTGATTTCATAAAGCAAGAACTCCATTAAATAAAATATTTATGTGTTATTGATTTCAGTTGAAATGCCTACTCACCAGCCCCAGTCTGGCGAGATGCACCTGTTAATAGTGCTACTCTTCGTTGTGTGATACAAATCATTCGGTTTGGGCAGAGGAGCAGGAGGTCTCTTTTCAATGGTGGGATTCAGCTCAAACAAGATGTTGGAAGGTGGCTCTGATACATGGTGGAAGAAACTCTCTGTGTCCTCACGTCGTTCCCATGCATCTTTGAAGAATGGATTAAAAATTGAATCTAGAAAAATAAATGGAAAAGCTATAGAAATAATTGTAATTCCATGTTCCAGAACAGTATTTGCACTTTTGATTTTATTAACTTTCAATACTTTAATTCTTGAAAAAAAAAAAAAAAATTACACACATTTCTTAGCATACCTGTATAATAAGAGCAATAAAAAAAACCTCTAAATTTTATTTGAACAACTTGAACTCTTTTGTGTATTTGATGGAGTTAACACAAGATTTTAGTTGAGCCAATCTTCTGCTATAGTAAGGTGAACAATCAGTAAAAGAGAGAGAGAGAATACCTTATTTCTTGAGGAGAGAATATATAAATGAAAAAAAGAGAAAGAAAATACTGGTCATTAATCTGCCAAACAGAACACTTAATTTCTGCATTAATGGGTCCACAGCTGTAATCATCAACCATTTATCCAAGTGATTCCTGATGAGTTCCCAAACACTTTCATTAAGCAAAGAAAACTAAATCATGTCAAAATCCATACAAGCCAATATTTGCCACCCTCTTCAATTTTCATATTCTTCAATGGTGTTCACTATTAATTATCTAATCTTTAAAGTCAATAATGCCTAACATTCCAATTCCACCTCCTCTTTGGCAATACCATTTTTTTTTTATTTCTCTTGAGCCTGATTCTGGAGGATGGCATGATTACTCTTCAGATTTATTTATTTTTTTAAATGTCATGCTCATTCATGACAAAGGTGAACATGGCTCTTCACAGATTACTTTTCTTTATTATCTGGAAATTGCCATGCATTCTTGTGAAAGATAGTGGAATGTTTTCTTGCTGCCTTCTCCAATCTTGAATTTGGAGTTTCCCTTCTCCTAGACTGGCTGCCACTCAAGGTTAGTGAGCCTAGTCTACCCTGCTATTTAACTCATAGCTGGGGGAGAAGAAATGGATACATGCTTTTTCCAGGGACATAAATGCAAAAATGTATGCAACAGACAAAGCCAGAACTTGAACTCAAGTCTCCAATTCCATTTTCCACTCTGATTGACCATTATACTACTTGCACATTATTAGATATACTTTTCCATTATAAAAAGAAAGAAAGTGTTGCAAAATTCTTATTTTTTATTTGAATACTTTGGAAAGATTGTTATAATCACAAGGTCTTAAAATATGCAACAATGTTTTTATTCATCACTTTTCATGATGCAACAATTTAAAAAGGTTGAACAAGTTTAGAGACACTTTTTACAAGATAGGGTGTTTCAAATTAAACAAGTAAAAAAAAACTGACAGCTTCAGTGAAATGGATTCAACACTGTTTTCTCATTCAATTTGTAAAAAAAATAAAGTAATTAAGTGAATCATTGGCATATGAACTATAAGAGTGGAACAAGTCAGCATTGGTAAATGTACCTCTTGACAAAACATGAATGATCAAAGATTTGCTTAAAAATTTTGCTTTTTGACTTAATGATTAATTAGCATTGTCTTGAGTTTTCATATTTACAGTCAATGAAAAAATTATTTGTACACCCCCTCCAATTTTAAATATTTTTATCCATTTCTCAGAATCTAATGGCTGTATGATGCCAGATTTTTATATGTTAATAAGAACAAAAAAGAAATAAAACTCAATCTTCAGAGCAATAAGTTAAATACAACAAATTTGACAGACAAATTATACAAAATAGGAAAAGACAAAATTATTCATACAGTAGAAAATATCGTTTTAAATTGATTGATTCATGTAAGTATAATTAATTCACATAATTATTTTATCGGTGAAGCCTTCTAGACTATTTATTCAAGAGAATATTTGTGATAATTCCAGCAAAGATCACCATGTGGTGCATAAAGTGTCACCAGGTTAACAACACGATGGAGAAGACAAAGGGACTTAGCATTGACTTGAGACAGAGAATTATTAACTTCCACAAGTCGGGAAATAGTTACAGCAATAATAATAAAAAAAAAGGGTTAGCTATCCCTAGATCTATGGTGCAGTCCATTATAAAGAAGTTTAAATAGTTTGGCACGACAGAGAATTTGCCTGGGCATGGAAGAAAACCCAAATTGTCACCAAGAACTGCACAAAAACTGTGTTGCAAGGTTAATATAAACCCAAGAATTGTTTTGAAAGACGTTGCCAAAAGTTTGGATATGATGGTATCAGTGTAAGTACTCGCACAATACAACGTTGTTTAAATAGAAATGGGTTGTATGGAAACTGATCACAACGAACCCATCTTCACAAACTATGTCACATTGTTACTCAGTTTAATTTTGTCAAAACATCCTTGGACAAAGAAAATTGCTTTTGGGAACAAGTACTATGGAGTGATGAGATAAAAATTGAGACTTTTGGACATAATGATGTACATAAGATTTGGTGCAAGAAAGGTGAGGCTTTCCTCCCAAAGAACACGGTGGCAACATTAAAACATGGAGGCAGCCCGATAATGTTTTGGGGTTGTTTTAGCTCAAGAGGGACTGGACAATTAATTGCAATAAGAGAAATAATGAAATTTGCAGAATACATCAAAATGAAAATCTATAATTATCAGTGCAAAATTTTCATTTAGGTGGGCGATTTACTTTCCACCAAGATAATGATCCCAAAAATACGTCTAAATCAGTGACTGCGTGACTTCAGAAAAAGATTACAGTTCTGCCATGGCCTTCAATGAGTCCTGACTTGAATCCTATTGAAAATCTATGGCAAGAATTGAAAGTTCAAATAAATCATCGGTCACCAAAAAAACCTTCAGGAATTAGAACGTGTAACCTTTGAAAAAGGGAAGAAAATCCCAGAAAAAACTTGTTCAGATCTCATCAAAAACTTTAGAAAACAATTGCAGAAAGTTATAAAGATGAGAGGCCATGCAATTGACTATTAATATTGTGAAAATTGTTCAATTTTTTTCCAATTTTCCATACTATACGAATAATTTTGTCTTTTCCTATTTTGCATAATTCGCCTGTCAAATTTGTTGTATTTAAGCTATTGTTCTGAAAAATGAGTTTTATATTCTTCTTTTTGTGCTTATGAACATATAAAAAACCTGGCATCATACGAGCATTAGATTCTGAGGAATGGATAAAAATATTCAAAATTGAGGAGTAATTATTCTTCCATATAGAAATGCAGAACATTTAATTAAGAACTGATACAAGTTGGATAAGTTACAAAGTCACTCTTTGAAAAGGGTGTCTCATAATAGGAGTGACTCTGTAGCAAGGTGTTTTACTAGCAAACAAACTTGCATGCTACTTTTGATAGAAACAAATAAAATTAACAATTATGAACTTGTTGGATTTCATTGACATTTTCAACACAAGCTGTGTACAAATATAAATGTGTGTGTGTGTGTGTGTGTGTAATTTGATGTCAAGTCATTGGCCAAAAAATTAAATATAAATATAACATTAATAGCTGTGCATACATTAAAAAATTTAGATTTTTTTTCTGAAATGACGAATTTGATCAGCGGATATGACCTCGACCTACCAAACATCTTTGAGTTATTATGAACTTACTCAAAGAACGACAGATTCTTGACAGAATTTGATTCACAGATGAATGAAAGCTCTTCCATTCATTTAAAACTAGGTTGGAATTTGTGAAAGTTTCTGATGAGAAATAATTTAAAAAATATCAACTGTATATTGTTTCAGTTTGCTTTGTCTGTTTAATGGCATATCAACTCCTTATGGGTTATCTAACACCGAAAATTAATTTTCTTGGGAGCTATGAAATAATAAAAATGTTATATTTTATATTGCTTTCACAATTGAATACATTGTAGATGATACTCAGCTTATGTGCATATACATGTTTGTGTGAACATAATTACTAAAGGTGGTGATGTGTGTGTTTTATGTTGTAGTTTTGTTATTCTGCTTTCACAATTGAATACATGGTAGATGATACTCAGCTTATGTGCATATACACCCTGGAGAAATCCTAAGTAAACCAAGAATCCAGTGACCCAAAGGTAACCAGAAGACTATCTGGACAAATCTTGACAAAGAGCTTTCTTTTATCCTTAATAACAATCTTAAGGGTCACATAAGGCAACAGATCAGTTCCTTTTGTAGAATAATATACAACATTTGCTTTGAGTGGTTTGGACCAATAATGGAAATGAAAGATAAAAAAAGAGGAAAAATGATGAAATCGACAACAAATCCAGAAAGGAAAGTCACGATCAGAACAAAGATTACTGAAATATTATGCATGCAACATCACGACCTAACATTCGCAAGTGAAATATTTGCGTAGTTGTCTATAACGATTTTTACGAACGCGTCAATAACGGCAAACGCGTTTAGGAACTTTCATTACGGACAGAAGCGGCAAAGAGGAACAATCGTTTTATTTATTTCATTATGAGAATTTACAAAGAGGAACGATCAATTAGCTTTTCTTCATACCCTGCCTGGTGGCACCTGGGGTGGCGGTCCCGCCATAGCCACCAAAACCGTGAGATCACCCCTGGTCGGCGGCTGATGAAGACAGGGTATCGCACATGCTAACACACGTTGTATGTTAAAAGAAAAAAAAAATTTGTGTGAACATAATTAAGGTGGTGATGTGTGTTTTATGTTGTAGTTTTGTTATTCTGCTTTCACAATTGAATACATGGTAGATGATACTCAGCTTTTGTGCATATACATATTTGTGTGAACATAATTACTAGAGGTGGTGATGTGTGTTTTATGTTGTAGTTTTGTTGAGGTTATATTTTGGAATACAGTTTAATTTCTTTAAGAAATTGTAGGATATTATATGGATGAATGTCATGAAGCAGAAAAGATATATGAAATGAACCATGTTACACGTGTTCATAAAGAAATTAGCTAAAATGTTGAAGAAGCAATAAGCAGATGGAATAAGAGAAGCAGATATTTCTCTCTACAGTTGCAATGAAATTATTTTTTTCTTTTTTACAATGATGTTCACCTTGTATGAGGCCAAAGAAACACTTGAGGTAGAAGGTTACAGTTTATGGGGATATGTAAGGGAAGATAACAGTTAACTATTTATATATATATATATATATATATATATATATATATATATATATATATATATATATATATATATATATATAATAAAAAGAAAGAACAGTAAGATTTTTGCAGACTGTTTCAAAGTGTGGAATGGATGTTAGGATAAATATAAGATGTCCAAAGGAGAAATCTTTGAAGGGACTAAAGTGTCATTGCCCTGGGTAGAATATATTTTTTCATCAATATTAAATGGCTGTAGATTTTGCAGACAGACATCATATGATGAACATTTGTTTTTCATATAAATTATTAGAGTATATTGTAATTTAGCACAACGGTTGCTATACTTACTAAAGAAAAATATGGGAATTAAACTTTGCAGGCATATGTCATAAAATAAACAATGCATTGCAAAATGTAGATTTTTGGCAAACAAACTGCAAAAATTGTAAAATAACATTGTGTAAAGTATAATGATTCAGGATGAATTTGCAAGAAAATTACAGAAATTTGTGTTTTTACATGTACTGAGGGTTTGAATGCTATAAAGAAAAATACAGCAAAGTTCGAGCCCTACATAAACGAGCAAGATAAACAAAAAAATCTCTAAGCTGTCCTCTTTAAAACGATTTAACTTTTCAGAGGAAACTCCTTTCCCTTTAATACACTGAAAATTGTTTTTCAACACAGCATCAAGTGTTTTTAGTAAATTTCATGTTCATAATGCACACACACATACACACAGCTTCTTTGTCTTTATATGATAGGGTGATGACAAGGAGTGTTTATCAAAGATTAGCTTCTCACTCACGTTGATGCTGAAAATGTGGTGGTGTAGTCATGAAGTGTGCTTTGAGTATATCAGCAACAGCATTGCCCTCTGAGATCAATGTTTTTACATGTTCATCAGCTGCACTGGTGCTGTCTGTAATAGCCAAGACTAGAATGGGCAGCTGGTGACGAAGATGTGATGCAAAGGCCCTGGAAATTAACACAGAAAGAAATTAACATGATTAATAAGTCAAATGCCAGACAAAAGAGACAGAAATGAAAGAGTTTGATATTCAACTATTTCTAGAAGTATATATTATGAAATAAGGACAGTTCTTTCCTAAAATAATTCTTTAGAAAATGCTGCTTACACGCTCTTTGTTGGCAAAAACGTACACTTAGCAACAATCATTTAAACACATTTTCTTCTTTGATTTGATCGAATTAGAGATATTGACCGATAGGTATATAAACTAAAATACATCTAACAAACAGGTGAGCAGAAAGAAAAGTAGATTAAGTAGTTGTGTATGTAAAATACTAAGAGAGTTGGATGCAGCTGTTTCGTACTTTACCTGGTCACCTTTAAGAAAAGCGTAGCACTCATCGTCCGCTCTCAAGAGTGAGAGTTCATTTAAAATCTTGGATATATAACTAAAATCGAGAATCTTATAAAAGTTGTCTTCACCATGACCATTATTAAAAAAGTTGATTTACAATAAAATTATCTTTTTATTCATTCAAATGCCAATTGCAAAAGTTGCTTTTTAATTTTCAATTAATTTCAAAGCTCATCTCTTAAAGATATCGTTTTGTTTTTTTTAACAACTCTTAGTGGTATAAATATGATCAGGAAGTCACAAGAAATCAATGTTAGTTTCAATATGAATGAATAATGTCTTTAGTCAATTAAATTCAAAAATCTACAAAAAATTAGTTTAAGTCAAAATACTAGTGAATATATTTAAACTTGAATATCCTGATAAATATGTCACAGCTAAAAGCTAAAGAGTTAGCAATTTCCTTATAGAGAAAGGTAAATATCATCTACAGGCCATGTCTCTTCCGGATGTGAGCGATTATGGCTCTCAACAACTTCATACCCCTTGTGGCCATTAGAATTTCTCCCTTTGTCAATCCTTCTGCACTCCCATAAGCTCATCAAGTAGGTGACCCATCATCTTCCCCTGTTGTTTTTACCTTCAATAAGCCATGTGAGTGCCAAATTTTCCAAGCCCTCCTTCCTTATGCGTCAAAGAATTTTCAGCTGTTTTTCTGATTCTGAGCATAAATCTCCTTTTTGTTTTCATATTCCTTAAGACTTGTTTGTTGATGAAGCTCTCCATCCATGGTATTTTCAGCATCCTTCTATAGAACATTTCTGTTGTCTCCAGTTTTCTCTTCATCTGTGAAGAGACTGTCCAGCATTCACTGCCATAGTAGAGGATTGACATTACATAACAGTTTAGCACTCTTCTTTCTTTTTAAGGAAATTTTCCAGTTTCTCAGTACTTTGCTTAGCTTTTGAAAGGCGTCTTTTGCTATTCCAATGTGCTTTGGATTTTGGCATTGCATTTTTCATCCTTTGTTAAAAATAATTGCTAGATATTTAAACTTCTTTACTTGATGAATGTTGACATCTCCAATTCATAGTTCACATCTTGCGCTATTTCTTAGGTAATGCTACAAAGATGGATTTACTGAGATCCTCCGGCATGTTGCTACAGATATACATTTTGTTTATCACTTCTGTGATCTTGTCTAAGGCTATGAGTATTATTACCTCTCTATTACAAAATCCCATCTGGTCCTGCTGCTTTATTCCTGTTCTTCCTGTCTTTTTGCCAAAATCCTACTTCAGACTTTAATAGCCCCTCCCTTCCTTTGATATTTTTTGTGCATTGTAGGTCTCTCTCTCTCTCTCATCATCAAGTAGTTCTCTGAAGTTTTCACTACATCTTTGGAGTATTTTCTCTTTTTCTATTATCAGTGTTCCCTCCCTTGATTTTATGCAATCTGTTAATGAGCACACTTTTTGTCCTGGTAATTTTTATTCTGTTGTGTATACTTGCTTTATCAGTGTTGTTGCTCATCCTTTCTGCATATTTTCATTGAGCCATTCCTCTTTAGTCTGGCTACATTTTTTCCATTCCTCAGCCTTGTTTGTTGTCACTTTTGCATCATCTTTGTTGTCGTCTTTTCCTTGGAATGATCTCATTTGCCAATGTCAAAGCATTCCACTTTGTAGTTTCACTCAAGTTACATTTGTTTTTAACTGTCTATATATATCTTACAACTTGTGTCATACAGGAGTCTGTCATATTGCAGTTTAGACATTGCTTTGGTCTTTATTTTTCATAATCTTACTCCATTAGCACTTGGGTATGTTTTACAGTGTAGAAACCTTTTGCTTATAGTTAAATAATCAATTTGGTTCTTTGTGTCTCCTCTCGGGCTTTTCAATGTCTATAAGAGTCTAGTGTGTTCCTTAAGTGTTGGTAATTATTTGACTGTTTGCAGTGCACCACTGGACCCATCTTTCGCTGTGTTCGTTTTGAGTTCCTCGTTCAAATTTGCCAACTATTTCACCTTCTTGTTCTTTTCTGAACATGACATTCAGGCCTCCCATGTGAAAAATTATATACAGTACATCAAGTATTAGATGCCCTTGGGAAAAGTATGAATTTACATCTATGTCAGATATCAAGACAGAAAAATCTTATCAATATACCAGAATGGGTGACAAGTACTTATGCAAACCAGTGCTCCATAACTATGCTACTTATCATGATAGTTGTATCAAAAAGTTATTACTTCTATAGTCAACCATGGAAGGGTTAAAAAATAACAAAAAATGAAATAGTTAAAGACAAAAAAAGTCATTAAAATGAACTTTGTGTTTTGACCAATCAACAATATTTTCAATGGATTTCTATTAATAACCAATATTTTCCAAGATTTTCAAAGAGCCTCAACTGTCATGATTTAGGTAAATCGTCTTTTAGTCATAACAAAATAGAAAATTTGAGAAATACTGATGGGTTACTGCATCCCAATTATCACTCCATACATATTTGAAATTTGTTAACCTGTTTGACCTTTTGTAGTTAGCAAATTATGTGTTGAATGAAGAAAAAAAAAAACCCAAAACAAAATGTAAGTTCCAAGGGAGATAAGTGAGATAGGATTAATTTAATAATTATAAACATTATGAAAATTAACGAATTATTTACTTTGTGTTTTAAAGCAATTAAAAAAAAAAACTTGAGCTACCCTCAAAACAATAAAAAAAAAATCTCTATTGTAGAGATGTATATTCTTACCTCATGGTAGAGAGGGAAGCTCGTCTTTGAGCAGAATAAATCAACAAGTAACCATGGAACAGTTCATCCTTCATAAGGTTGGCACCGTGATACGATGTAAGAATGATTTCCACTCGTACTCGCATGTCATCGAGAAATACTTCAATCATCCACTGGCCATTTTCTTCATTGATCACACGAAAGAAATCTTGGTTGAGCAATGGGGCAAGAGAAAACTCAATGGAAAACTTATCACCACACATCATGCAGACAGCAATCCTAAGAAATAAATAAATGAAAGATTACATAACAAAATAAAAACATTTTACAGTAAAATACTTAATTTTTTAAATTAGGATTACAGATAGAAAAATAAGGAATGTTAAAAAGTAAAACCTGTGTAACAGGAGAGAGAAAGTGTGTGTGTATATATGTCGGATTAAATAAATTACAGACATTATGTCTGCTTTCAAGTGTGAAAAATTGTTCTTTTTATAGACATTTCAGAACATTACTACAGTATTCATAGTTGATTGTATTAAGTGACAGCTTTAATTTTTTAATGTATATTGCTTCGAGGATCTGTAGTTTAAATTTGTTGTTTTATTGGTATAAGATAATTGTGTTGTCAATTAGTATTTTTTCATATTGTGAATTTAATGCATGCGTGACCATGACATTACAAGACAGAAGAACAAATTCCATAGTGGATAATTTTTTTACATTCTAATGAACACTAAGCAGGATTGTCAACCGTTTCGCATTTGAAAGCAAAAAGAAAAATTACAGTAATGGATATCAAAAATACAGTTTTGTATTACTACTTGCACCCATGAAAAACACACATTTTTGTATTACTATGTACACCTCTGAAGATGATCTCGGAAGAAGATCGAAAGTACTTGAGAAATGGGAAATAAAAACGATTTCTATAGTGATAGCACATTTTTCACATCATTTAATTGCAATATACAGAAACTTATCCATGAGTATGAACAGATTTTATAAAAAATAAGCAGACATAATGTCTGTAATTTATTTAATCAGACATGCATAAAAGAGAATTTGCTGCCTAAATACACAAATTTTAATATATATTAGAAATTTGATGCCACTGAACATATTACAAATTGTCATTTTATATTTTTAATTTCACACATGTACATTGTTTTTGATTTTGTCAACTGCACAGTATAGTAGGGTCAGTTGGGCACCATCTTTGAGAAAAAGAAGATCATGACACAATTCACTCTGCCAGAAACTTGGGAACAGCATTCTGTACTGCTTGGCATTCATGCCAGAAAATGTTTGGGTGTCAATCTGAGTCCAGTGCAGAGGATTCGGAAAGAGTTGGATGATATATCCAGTAAACATCATGGTGTTTAGAGTGATCACTAATGATGGTGACATTATGCCTCCATTTATCTTCCCACGGGGCCTCAGACTCAACTCAGAGGCCTACATCAAGTGTCTTGAGGAGATAGTGTTTCCCTGGATCAAGAGGGTGGCTGATGGAAGCCCCTATGTCTGGCAACAGGACTCTGCACCATGCCACACAAGCAGGAGAACCCAGTCATGGCTGTCAGACAATTTCTGCAATCACATGACCCCTTATATCTGACCACCTAACTACTCAGACTGCAACTCCCTTGATTATTATATGTGGTGAGCAGTTGAGTGACAGACTAACAAAACTTGTAACACCAAAGATGAACAGAAGGCAAGGCTTATGGCAGCATTCAGCAACTTAAACAAGGAGACCATCCAGAAGAGTTGCAGGAGATTCCGAAGTGTCTGGAGGTTGTGGTTGAAGCCAAAGGCAATTTTATTGAATAAATTTACTCTTAAGTATTTCAAGATATTCTTGTGTAATCTTGGTAAATATATCTGTTAAAATGAGATGTCAATATTATTTTTATTTTTGCATAATTTAGACGATGCTGTACATAGATTGAAAAATACAGTAAAACATTCTTCTTTCTTAAAGGATCCTTTTGACATTGGTCAGAAGAATATGTTGGAAAATATTCATTGACCAAGATATATATATATATATATATATATATATATATATGCACATAAAATATGAGAAAATTTAGAAAAATGTTTTGCCAGTGATCTAGCATTATAAGAATTATAAAGTTTTTTTTATCAAACTTTATACATGCACTAGATTAGCTGTACAATCAAAAAATGACAGCAAAATATTTAAGTAATTTTGCAACCTTATTGGTTATATTTTCTGCAATTTTACTTTATTCTACCATCAAATTATGAAAACCAATATATCCAATTTAAGAAAGCTAAC
This sequence comes from Acanthosepion esculentum, assembly GCA_964036315.1. Classification (NCBI taxonomy): domain Eukaryota; kingdom Metazoa; phylum Mollusca; class Cephalopoda; order Sepiida; family Sepiidae; genus Acanthosepion; species Acanthosepion esculentum. Next base: position 23,025,444 of record OZ038501.1, on the reverse strand, counting down.
AAGAAATGAAAAAAATAATGTATTAGCAACATGATCTTCCCTACTAGTAATGAGACATTCCATTCTTATAGTAACGCAAAGTTTATTACCATGTAATGATTCCTGTTATTAATGGAATATCTCATTACTAAGGTAGATCAGGCTGCATATATAAATATATGAATTCCCATTGTGTTTGAAATTAGAGAATAGTTTTCACACACAAAATTTTTTTTTCTTTGACTATTTTTTTTTTTTTAAGTAAACGTTGTTGCAATGTCTGTTTTCTTTGGGGACATATTTAAGACACAAAACTGAATATACTAAAGACTGTCAATTTAAAAAATAATCTTGGACATTTTAAAAGTTTCAACTTGGCATTCAAAGTTGTCATTTTTACTATTAAAAAGCTCTAGAAAAAGAATTTTCTATTTTACTCTGCATATTGCTGATATAAAAGTCATTTATTTTGTGTATCAACTTATGAAGAGTGTGCAATAGGTATTTTACATGTAAGGGACAAATTGTGATCACCAGGGGTCTAGAAAGTGTAATTTCACGTGTTTGTGAGCGAGATAGCAAGATAGATAGATAGATAGATAGCAAGATAGATAGATAGATAGCAAGATAGATAGATAGATAGCAAGATAGATAGATAGCAAGATAGATAGATAGCAAGATAGATAGATAGCAAGATAGATAGATAGCAAGATAGATAGATAGCAAGATAGATAGCAAGATAGATAGATAGCAAGATAGATAGATAGCAAGATAGATAGATAGCAAGATAGATAGATAGCAAGATAGATAGATAGCAAGATAGATAGATAGCAAGATAGATAGATAGCAAGATAGATAGATAGCAAGATAGATAGATAGCAAGATAGATAGATAGCAAGATAGATAGATAGCAAGATAGATAGATAGCAAGATAGATAGATAGCAAGATAGATAGATAGCAAGATAGATAGATAGCAAGATAGATAGATAGCAAGATAGATAGATAGCAAGATAGATAGATAGCAAGATAGATAGATAGCAAGATAGATAGATAGCAAGATAGATAAACATATGGCTTTTGTTATCAGGAAACCAACCAGAGTATAAAAATGATGAGATGATTACAGGACTTACTTCAAATCTGCCTCCAGAAAATCTGAGCAGTGCCAACTCGATAACAGTCCAGATGCAACAGGGCGAATAATGCTTTGCAATGCTTTCTCGATTTGAACCTGGCTGATTTTTCTTCTTTCACTGGCATCTAGTTCATGTGGAATGTAATAGAATTTGCACTGCAGTCTGCAAAAACATAAGCAAAAGAATAACAATTCATTTGAGGCCAGTGGAAGAAATCTTTATCACATGCAACAAAAGGACAATTACAAAGAATGTATTGAAGGTAATCAATACTTGATTGATAAAAGTTAATTTTACATATAAATTTCCAAGTCTATGCACATTATCTTTGAAATAGTCACTCTTGAGTGTTCCAATCTTGTGGTCTGATTGAAAATTAATTTAATCTGTATGTAATTCTATCTTTATTATCATAGTGACTCTTGCTTCACAGAACAAATATTCAATAAAAGAATACAAAAAATATAAAATACATTTAATCACATGTTATGTAGAAAAAAAGGTTATTTATTTACATTCCCAATAAAATGTAAAGTTAATTTATTTTATGCTGGTGAATTTATATCCCAATACAGAACATGATGCAAATTTGTATAATGTGATATTTTTTTTTTTTTTTAAATATACCTGAATCACTTCAGTATTGACTGAAGACATCAGGGAATGCACTGACTGATCTTGCTAAATGCAACAGAGACATTATCTCAAGTTCTAAGGCATACATAATGAGAAGAGATTAAAAAAAAAAAATTAAAAATTATCTTGATATTTCCATAATTTTCTCAAAATATCTATCTCAAATTGATACACTAAGTGCACATTTGTTCTGTAAACTTTTATTCTATTTGCTTCTTCCTTGTAATACAACATTTGACTCATTTCTAATACAAATACTGTTTGTACGATGATAGGAAGTAAAAGAATGAAAACATCTTTAATATGAATGAAGAGTCATGACAGCGTGCTTTCTGACATAAAAATACAATGACTATTTGTAAGATTATCATGTAATTAAAAGAAAAATGTAACATGATAACAGTTAATAATTGATACTATATTGGTAGAGAGCACTTACTTAGTAGCTAACTGCCATCCTTGTTCCCTCAATTGCTCAACTTCTCGATCACTAATCATCGAGTTGTGTATTTGGATTATCACAAAACGCAACCTGTCCAGCACTTGGCCGTCCTCACAAGCCAAGTCAGACAGCCAAGTCTGCTCCAAACTGTATCGCACATATTCAAATGTATGAACAGAATTATACACACAGACACAGCCTGAAATTTAAAAAGAAAATTATATACATATATACATATGTGTATTTTGGCAGTAAATTTTCCTGCTTTCATTAAAAACATGGAATCATGGGAAGAAGATTTTTTTAATTAATTTTTTATCTTTTTCACAAGAATATTATAGTTGGCTAATAGTTATTTTATTACAAAATAATTTAAAAGAACGCACAACATGAAATTAAAAGCACAAACTAAATTAGTTCTCCCACCACCAAAATGAAACTTTTACTAACCATATGGTACTAAATACAGTTTTATTTAGCTTCAACAAAAAACAAAACAAAAACCAGTTAATATTATAGAAAAAATATACTTGAATATTATGATGACAGAAGCATTTGCACTCTTGTGAAAATCAGCATATTCTTGTCCGATACTCACTTGACATAAATATTCTCAAATTGTGTTAGATTATATATTGAATAAGAGTATCTTGTCGCTAAGAAGGAACAGTGACAGCAAAACCAAGCCATGATGGTTTTGTTTCTTTTTTTTTTTTTTTTTTAACCAAATGGTTAGGGTAGATTTTTTTTTTTTTAAACCAAATGGTTAGGGTAGATTTTTTTAAAAACCAAATAGTTAAGGTAGATTTCTTTTTTTTAAACCAAATGGTTAGGGTAGATTTTTTTTTTTAAACCAAATGGTTAGGGTAGATTTTTTTTTTTTTAAACCAAATGGTTAGGGTAGATTTTTTTAAAAGCCAAATGGTTAGGGTAGATCTTTAAATATATTGAACCATTAATGACAGTATGAGAAACAATGAAAAGAATGCTATCAATCCTTTGTAAATGCTGGACAATCTCCTTACAGATGAAGAGAAAATTGGAGATAACAGAAATGTGGTTCTACAGAAGGATACTGAGAATTCCATGAACAGAGTGAGTAAGGAACAAGGAAGTCTTCAGGAAAATGAAAGTAAAAAGGGCACATGCTCAGAAACAGAAAGAGACAACTGAAATTTCTTGGGTACATAATGAGAAAGGAAGGCTTGGAAAATTTGACTCTCACAGGATATATTGAGGGCAAGAGGGACGGGAAGGCAGCAGGCCACCTACCTAACAAGTCTGCATGAATGAATAGCAGAATAGGAGGCAGGAAATATAATGAAGGGACATACACTGTTAAAGGCAACAAGGAGTAGGAGGTTGTGGAGAGCCATGATCACCCACATCCTGAAGGGACACTGCACATAGAAGAAGAATGTTAAATGAGGTTTATTAACCAGTGTCTGTATGATTAATATAAAGAGATGGAGACTGCCTGATGAGTATTACTTACCATGAGGTTTAAATGTTGGAGTCACAAATGCATGCTGTTCTTGACTGACATCGCCATCAATTGGACGATAATCAAGACTAAACATGATATTCTGACAGCTATACTCATCTTCCACACACAGATCCTAAAAAGAAAGAGAAAAACAGAATTACAAAGTACCATAAGGAAGTAAATTTTGTGAGAATTTAGCAACACAAAAACAAATCAAACATTTAAGTCGAGATTGTTTGATGTTGTCACAATAACAATTCTTAAAATTGATTCATATGAAATTTAGTTTAACAAACTAAATTTGATTTTTATTAAGAATTTATAAATCTTCAGTTTTTTTTTTCTCGCTTTTTTTCAAACTTGCTAAACATGGCATACATTATAGAAAATTAATTTTCAAAATTTTCATCAAGGATTTGTGATATCTGTCTATATTTCTGAGATGAGGTATTATCTACATTATTTACATTGTTCGAACTATTGTCCTCATCATTACAACGTTTCAGCCGTTGTACACTCCGGCCTTCTTCAGGTGGTTGGAATGTCGAACTGAACCCTTTATTTCGCTCACTGGGGTAGACTGTTCTAGTTCCACGTGCCATGTTTTAATGGCTGTCAGTTATCACTTATCTCCTGTTAATTTTCCTCTGAAAGTTCTCCACTGCCTTAACCGGGTATTGAACTTGGGTCCTGTCACTGGATCTAACCAACACCTTTATCCACTGTGCCATGTGTCCTTGAGGACATCTGTGTATGAATTTCTGGGTATTATAAACCTGATGTCTTCAGCAACCATTTTTACCAGTGCTCATATTGCAATTTTTGCTGTTATCATTGCAGTTTTTACCAGAGCTCATATTGCAACTTTGTTGTTATTATCGCTTTTCTCTGGCACTCCTTATTACTGGTTCCCATATTGTATTCATTTCTATGCTTGGTTGGCTCAGGAGATTTTTTGGCCTAGCATATGTGCTGATTCCTTAAGTTTACGAATTTTCCAATGGTGTTCCTTGTCTATGATCTCAACCTGATCCCACAGAAGGCGGTGATCTCCCTTCTCTTTCCATATATCTCCACGCCTGATTTTTCCACTTCCCCTCATGTTACAGCTTTCTGGTTTTCTTCAAGCCTCACCTTAAGGGAACAGCCTGTCTCTCCATTATATTACTTTCCACAGCTACACGGGATAGCGTACACACAGTCTTTAGTCATGTTCTCCTCTATGGGGGGGGGGGGGAGGTCTTACTCGGGAGTGATATCTACGAAGTGTCATCAAGCTTTTGAAGGTTGTCCTGATGTTATATGGACCGCAGATCCTTTGTATTTTCTCTGATTACCCCTTCACATAAGGCAGGCAGACTGTTTTCTGAGTGTTATTGTCCTCCTCTTCCTCTTGTACCCGCCTATCCCAGGCACGTGGAACTAGAACAGTCTACCCCAGTAAGTGAAATGAAGGGTTCAGTTCGACATTCCAACCACCTGAAGAAGGCTGGAGCGTACAACGGCCAAAACGTTGTAATAAATATGGCGACAAAGATGAGGACAATAGTCTGAACAATGTAAATAAGGATTTGTGAGTCAATGAAAGTTCAAAACTGTAGCAAATCTTGAATGTGTTTTATAGATTTAAAATTTACAATCAAATCACAACATACAAACATTTGATGTTGTAATTGAATTGCTGGTATAGTCCAACTGGAAAATGAAATGACTCATTTTTGGAGAGATAGGTTAATTTGGGAGCAAAAAACCTATTGGTGCCTAAATTGGAATTTGAAATTACAAACAATACCTTCAACAACACTTACTTGAATATGTTTTTTTTTTAATTTATTTACTTATTTTATTTATTTATTTTTGCTAAACCTGTTTTTTTCCAGATATTTTCTTTTGAATAATTTTTTTCTAAACAGTACACACACTGGATACAATTAGCTGCTTCCTAATATACATTGCTGTATTTTAATTTCTCAAGAGGACAAGACAAAACGGTTTCTCAAGGTTAAATATTCTCAATTTATGAAGCACAATTTTCGACTTGAAGATTTATCTCCCTTACAAACAAAGCTCGCGTGTTTGACACTATCTTTAAATCTTCCATATAAGCTCATTTAAATTAAGGTTCTAAAATAAAAATATATATCATGACATTATTTTAATATCATCAGATCACATTAAAGATAGTAGATTCCCAGTAATTTGTTTATTGTACTTACAAGCTTACAGAATTGTTCTTAATGAAAGATAGTACAGATTAAGAAAAAAATAGAATCTAATTTACTCTAATTTCCAGGTTGACCTCTGAAGCCAGTCCATCTTTGCCCAGGAGCACCAGGTTAAAAGGCTGCTCAGCACCATTCTGGGCCTGTGAACTTTCGGAAGCATCAGGTCTAAAATAGATAAAAGGAAATGGCTTGGCTTTTTATAATGTCTTTGATGAATCATTAACTTATTTCAAAAGTTATCAATATTTCAAACAAAACAAAATATAAACAAGACTGGTATTTCTTACAAAAAGGGATTATCAGAAATTATCAGCATCAAATCACAAAAAAAAAAAAATTAATGATAATAGACTACTTGAGAAAACAAATTTAGTGAGTAAATGTTTTAGGTAGTTTAAATACAATAAAAAAAACTAACTTTTGGATTAGTCTTTTTTCCTTTAAGGATAAGAACTGCATTCATATTCCCAAGTTGGCATCACAGTTCTTTTATCATAATAATTATAGTACAGGCATGACTATCCTTTAAATTCATTTTACAATATTTGTCTGATTATCTAAGAAAGATGTAAGCAAAGAAAATTTGAAAATTAAGGATACAAGTTAAATAAAGACAGAGAATAAATGTGAACACAAAATATGAGTAGAGACTATGAAAATATGAGGATAATTATCTGTACCTTGTTGGTTTGTATGCAAGGATTTTTTGTGCCATAGCTTCGACACAGTTCTCACGGAAGTAACACCTTTCCTTTGAAGGGCACTGAATGAAGCCTAAATGGTTTAAAATCATTACTTTGCGGTCTTCCTCCAGACGATCCAGCAGCTGATACCTGACAACAAAGAAAGGCACCAAAATTTATCAAGACAATATTTACATAAAAATATTGTGATGTGTATGTAGAGAGATTTTATGTTACAATTAGATTGAAAGAAAAAACAAAAAAAGTACTTCTTTTTCTTTGAGATTAAACTGACATTTTTTATGCCAATAGATATGATGTGTTGTTATTTTCTTATTTATGAGTTACAGATCATAAATAAGAAAATTTGTATCAAGGCTCTTGTTTTAAGAAGTTTTATATTTTTGTTTTACAGGGTGCGATGGATAAATTGTCATGTAAATTATGGAAAAATGAAAATAACACTGACATCTCATTTTAACAGATATATTTATCAAAATTACACAAAAATATCTTGAAATACTTAAGTGTAAATTTATACAATAAAATCACTATTGGTTTTAACCACGGCCTCCAGATGACTTCAGAATCTCCCGTAACTATTCTGGATGGTCTCCTTGTTTAAGTTGGTGAATGCTGTCATAATCCTTGCCTTCAGTTCATCTTTGATATTACAGTTTGTTGGCCTGTTGCTTAACTACACACCACACATAATAATCAAGGGAATTGCATCTGGGGTTTTAGGTGGCCAGATGTAAGGGTTGATGTGATCACAGAAATTTGACATCCATGACTGTTCTACTTGTGTGGCATGGTGCAGAGTCCTGTTGTCAGACATAGGGGCTTCCAGTAGCCACCCTCTTGACCCAGAGCAGCACTACCTCCTCAAGTCACTTGATATAGGCCTCCATATTGAGTCTGAGGCCCTGTGGAAAGATAAATGGAGGCATAACGTCACCATCATTAGTGATCACTCCAAGCACCATGATGTTGACTGGATATATCATCCAACTCTTTCCGAATCCTCTGCACTGTCCTCAGATTGAAACCTAAACACTCTGAAATATTCACATTGGAGGTTTCAGCATGAATGCCAAACAGAACAGCATGCGGTTTCCAAATTTCTGGTGGAGTGAATTGCATCATGGTGTTCATTTTCTCACAAATGGTGCCCAACTGACCCTACTATACTGTGCAGTTGACTAAATCAAAAACAATGTGTATGCACAAAATTAAAAATATAAAATGGCAACAATTTATACATCGCACCTTGTATTTGGATTTTAGTAATAATTTGGATATATTATTTAAAGATATTTTTTGTATTAGGTTGGTGCAAAAATAATGTCGTTTTTTGACGTTCAACTTCATGTGAGAAAACAACATTATTTTTGCACCAACCTAATATATAAAATGATTGGTTGGTTGGTTGATTTTGTTTAGAGGCATATCAACCTCTATGGGTCATTTAATAACAAAATCTAATTATTTTGAACACAATTGTATGCAAACAACTCCAGATAAAATGTATTGCTGGTAACTTTACTATAAATAAGTATTGCTGGTAACTTTACTATAAATAAGTATTGCTGGTAACTTTACTATAAATAAGTATTGCTGGTAACTTTACTATAAATAAGTATTGCTGGTAGCTTTACTATAAATAAGTATTGCTGGTAACTTTACTATAAATAAGTATTGCTGGTAATTTCACTGCAAATATGTATTATTGATAATTGCTTTATATAAAAATGTATTGCTGGTAGTTTTATTATAAAAATGTATTTGTATACTTTCATAGTGCTTGGAGTTTCATTATTTGCCCATAACTTGAGCCCTAACAGATGCTACCACGCCAGGTAAGGGTGAACCTGGGAACAACAACAATTAAAACCTCCAATCTCCTGATCAAAGGCCTTACCCAGGACTTATCTAAAAGGGAAAAAGTAAAGACTAATTCATTTATTAAGATATATTTCTTGATAGATTTTAACATTAATAAAAAGACAATCGCTGTATTTTGTCTTCCATTAGTGAAAGATATAAATATCACTATATGGTTTATAAAAGTTTTATCCGACACATGGTTATAATAGTGGAGCATCCAATAAGAATTGATTTGTTTAACAGCATCTCACCTCTTTGAGACATTTAATGCCAAAATTTAATTTTCTTGGGTGTTTGGTTGCAATAAAAATATAGTATATGTTATTCTACTTTCACAATTGAATACATGGTAGATGATACTCAGCTTTTGTGCATATACATGTTTGTGTGGACATGATTACTAGAATATGTGTGTTTTATGTTGTAGTTTTGTTGATGCTATATTTTGGAATAGTTTGATTTCTTTAAGAAATTGTAGGATATTATATGGGATTAGTATCACGAAAGAGTTCTTTCATCTTAGTTCAACCTCTATGGCTTATTTAAGGCTAAAAATCTAAATATTTTGAACAATTTCTTGGGAATGCAATTGTATGCCTTCATTTACAAATTAAATGTATTATTGGTAATTTTTTTATATAAAAATGAATTGTTGGTATTTTTACTAAATAAATGTACTTTTATACTTTCATAGTGTTTTTTTTTTTTAGGGGATTCACTATTTGCCCATAGTTGGGACCCTAACAGGTGCTACCACCCCAGGTAAGGGTGAATCTAGGAACAACACCAATTAAGAGGTGGTTCCATGCTCCACAAAACTTTCCAATCTCCCGATCAGAAGCCTTGCTGCCAGATGTAGTTTGTTGTCATACGATAAGAACTGAATTTATAAGCAAGAGTCTGCAAGATTAACCTGTTATTACTCTACAGCATGTGTCCAACAGTTTTTCTTTAAATCAGTGCTGTTTAATACAAAGCATTTAAGGTTAATAGAAAAAAACTAAAAAGGAATCTTAAAAAGGGACTAACCTAGAATCATTCTGTAAGGCGTTTGTAATGATTTTGAGGTCATCTTGTGTGAGTCGCACAGACGGGTTGAGCTCCGTAAAAACCTCAGACTTCTCCCACATGAGTTCTTGGAAATCGAGCTTGGCACGTTGCCGAAGGTCTGCTTGGTGTTGCTCATACACTTCGTCTCTCTCCCGCTCATTCAGACCATTGTAGCATTCCTTACCAACAAAGCAGATGTACGTCTCACTGATTGGCTTACCTGGCTTCACCTGCTTGTTCTCCTCCAAGAAATCCTTGAATTTCCTTTTCAGCCTATCAAAAAAAAAAGAAAAAAAGAAAAGAAAAGGCCAATTAAATTAGGTATAAAATAATTATGATGCTATTTTTCGCAGAGATGGTGTCCAACTGACCCCACTATACTGTGCAGTTGATAAAATCAAAAACAGAAGCAACGCGTATACACAAAATTAAAAATATAAAATGTCAACAATTTACCCATTTACCCTGTATGTATGTGTGTGTGTGTGTGTATATATATATATATATATATATATATATATATATATACATTTAGACAATGGATTAAATCCAACATATTGTTCTCTTTAATTTATTTGGTTGAAACGTTATTTTTGATGGATACTCATATTCGAGTAGAAGCTCTGCTTTTTAATTGAACATTATTTTTCTGACAAGATTTATTGAATATTTAGGTTGGTGGATGTAGTTGGATAAAAAATGCACTTTAATTAAAAACAGAGTATCCATCAAAATAACGTTTAAACAAAATAAATTATATATATATATGTGTGTGTGTGTGTGTGTGTGTGTGTGTGTGTGTTAAAGAAAATGATTTAGGAGTTCTGTGCAACATTTAGAGTTGTTTATATTCCACATTTTGCTCACATATTTTTTTTTTTTTCACTGTTTTGTCACAAACCATTTTATTTATTTTGCAACCCACTGAAGGGGTCAGGACCCACAGTTTGAAAAACCCTGGCTTAAACAACTCTTGAAATGATAACTCTTCTCAAAATTATAGATAGTATCTATTTGCACAAATTGGGACCACTCTGTACAATATTTACTTCATTGAGATAAATTGTCAAAATATTACGCTCATGTATAATATGAAACCTTTCCTATGATTTCTGATTATTATGCAACATTCTTCACTTTATACGTAAGTAGAGCAGTGATAGTTGTTATCAAGAAAGTAAACTGAACAAAAAACTCATCTTTCTTTCAGGCGTGGAAAATTTAACAGGCAACAATGAAACAACTTTATACAGCATCGGGTACAATGAACAAGAAAACTAACAAACAAGATTGTCACTGAATAATTCAGGAAATTCTTATCTGTCTATTTCAAGAAGGTTAATTCTGAATCCATATATTTCTATATATGTATTCAGTAAGCATTCTTCAGGGAAAAGGAAAGTTTACATTTGTGATGATCAAGAAATTTTACTTTGATGAAAGGACTGACATGTATAAATTTCATATCTACAAAACAAATATTCAACTGTTCCATCATGCTCAACTCATGCCATGCTTGATATTCTTCTGTCAGTAGGTAAGGTTCTTTAATATTTATCAATTATTAACTTAAGAACATGACTTTAAAGCTTTTTTTTTTCTATTTTTTTCCCCTTATTTCAACAAGTTTTCCAATCAATATTTAATAACTGAAAATAGATTTATATTGTGAAAAGTACAGTTAATAGTGACTCAGATATAATAATTTGGAATATCAATTTCAGATACTAGTGATAACTACTGATAACAATTTTGTGTTGATGATCAAGAAAAAGGCATAAATCCAACTTTCCCTGGTTCTCAGTTATTTCCAAGCAGTTGTGAGTTCAATTCCTGCTGGGTAGTGCAGAAAAAATCATATACTCTAGCTCATCGAAAGTGACACCGCAAGATAAATAAATGAGATAGAATTGATACAAGATATCATCTAAATTGGGAAAACAGAATGAGAAAGACTCCACCCTCATATATTAAATAAAGGGTTCAGTTCAAAATACCAAGAAGGTGACAGAATTTGACAAATAGTTGAAATAAGGCCAAAGGGTTAATTGATAGTATAACAACCAAGGTAAGCATACGCATTAAAATGAAAAGACATAATAATGATGATCTGAAAAATCCAGAGCCATAAATTAGTAGACATTATTTTCCTTTTAATTAGTGCCAGATATCTTCAAAGGCAGAGAATTTAGAAGCAGTTGTTGCATATGGTATTTGTGATCGTATCAACTTCAGAAGATTATAATTACTCATAGCAGGTTATGCAATAAAGGTTAAACGGCATAAGATTTCAGGAAAAAGCACTTACTCAAATTTTTTGTGCTGTTCTTGCAGAGCATTAACATGGTTCTTAAAAGTGGTCTCTGCTTCTGATGATTTAAGCAAATCAAAAGGTAATCGCTTATCATCATTGTCAAGCCAGTCTCCATCTCTCCAAGACTGTCCATCTCCTCCAATGTTGACAAAGAATTTTGGCATGTCTGGATGGCGGTAGATGTAGTTCTGACAGGAAATCCAGCTCCTGAAAAAAGAAAACAGAGTAAAGAAATTAAGAAAAAGTCGTCATTATCCTGAATTTTACTTGTGTATAATCTTGTTTTACAAAAGACTTTCCTGATGATACAGTAGGACAGTAGGTTACAAATTCAAAACCATATACACTCGTACCTGTCTAGTGAGTAACATGACTAGATTGCTAATTGCATATGCTGCAATTAGCATTCTAGTCATGTTACCTGGGTTCTAATCTCATTAGGTTCAGTTAGTGAAGAAGGTGATTTTTTTTTGATAATATCAGCCCAGAGAGATGATCTCAGCATACAGAACCAATAGGAAAGACCTGAAAACTGTGACAGGTTGACTCAAACCTCATGTATGAAATTGGGTAGTTGGAACTGTTCCAAACCTATTGACAGTTGTGCTAGCACAAAGTCAGAAGTCATCATGACTGAGGACTCGAGCATACTGAACTTGTTCAACTACTGATCACACCAGATTATGCAATCTTTGTCAGAAACTAAGGTCTACTCAGCATAATTGCAGTATAAACCACAAGTGTTGAAGAAACACATGTGCCTGAGTGGGCATCTGCAACAGGGATTAGCTAGTCACCCTAGTAGATGGATATACATAAAAATGAGCAAGCAGCTGTTAAAATTTATATATATATATATATATATTTTAAACATGTTGTGTTGAATGTTAAAGACAACATTGTCCTGCATATTTTCTTTTGAATTTTCTCATATTTTCTAATGAGATTTTTTATTTGAAAATGATATCGAAATAAAAATTGTCCGTATGATAACCTAGTACTTTCGAACATCATTGTTCATCTTCAGGGTCAAAATTTTTTTAGTCAATATTTTTTTAAAAACATTTGCCAATTGTCTTGTAGCGTAATCATGTTGCTACAGTTTTTACAAACTAAATAAACGTTAAAATCCTTTTAATTTCAAAAGACGCGATGATGTTATCACGTGCATGGCGAAGATTTTTATCATGTGACAGCGTGAAAAAGATTTTTATTATACAAGCCAAAAGATCGAAGAATACGTTATAAGAATATAGTTATAGTTATATTATAGAAGAATATGTTATAAAATTTAAATATATTATAAACATTGTAGGATGTTTCCAGAAATGTTGTAATCTATACGAAAAAAGACAAAAAAGCAAAAGACCTCTTATTAATCGTATAGATTACAACAGCAGATCATTATTCAAACATATATTGTTAAATATAACATACAACAAATGTCTATTATGTTTTATCATGAGCCGTTCCAAGTGTCATATAATGGCTTTAGTTTCAAGAGAAAATAAAGACAAAAACTGTCCAACATTTGGATATTTCTTTATTTTATATTGGTCATCGATCTTTGACAATGCACATCTCTGTTGTAATTTCCTTAAAACCACTCCTGATGATGGCTCATGCGAGCCGAAAGCTTAGATCGACAAGCAATATAAAGAAATATCCAAATGTTGGATAGTTTTTGTCTTTACTTTTTCTTATCAAACTGGCCCACAACCCAAAAATCAGCATTTCTGAGGTCAAACATCATAATTTTGAAGGGAAAATGTTGAAGAAACACATGTGTGTGTGTGTGTGTATGTATTTCAAACATATATTGTTAAATATAACAGACAATGAATGTCTATTATGTTTGATCATGAGCCATTCCAAGCGTTGTATAATGGCTTTTGTTTCAAGAGCTACTGTGCTACTGGTGAGGAAAAATTGTATACTTATTATTTATTTACTTTATATATAGAAGATGAAGAAATATAGTTTTAAGGTGTGCTATATTTATGGGATAAAGTGCTCAATATCAGAGATAGAGCATATGTAAATATATATATATATATATATATATATATATATATATATATATATATATATATATATAAGTGAACATTGAAGTCAACACTCAGAGGTGACAGGCTGTTTCATGCTGGACGCAATCATCAGGTTGACGATTGCGTCCAGCATAAAACAGCCTGTCACCTCCGAGTGTTGACTTCAATGTTCACTTATATATATATATATATATATATATATATATATTAAATTCAGTGGCAAAACATCAGAATACAGATTTGGAGGTGAAATCTTTGCAGCACTTTTGTGCACGTGTGTTTGATGGATATTGCTGGTTTTTCTAATTCTGCATTATTGGGATATCCAAACCAAGAGAAATCCCTGGTCTTTGCTTTGAATTATAAGCTAATGAGATAAGCATGTAATTCATTTTTTGTCTGTTTTTTTTTTTTTAATCCTTGCAGATAATGTCCCTGCAAGAAAAGGGAAGATGATAAATTATAGTTTCTAACAAAGATGCTGTGCAATCAACAAAAGGAAAGTTTGAAAGCAAGAAGATTTTTCCTGAATTATTTTGAAGGAATACATTTCAAACTAGAGGTAAATTTGATAAATTTATAAACTATTAAAAATGCTATTCTTTATGAGTAAATATAAAAGTAAACAGATTTTTATCATACAAAAATCTACAGATGATGAACAGATTGATATATAAATGAATATTATATTTCCACTCATATTATTCATCTAAAGAATAATTTATTCTTTTTCCAATAACTAGAATCATGAAACATGTGGGGGTCAAATATGAGAAAGACACTTTGAAAGTAAAGCTCCCTATTTATTTTCATGGAAAGTTAAATAAATACAAAGAGCAGTATAATAGCATTGTTGGATAGAGCAGGATTTCAGCTACAAAAATAAAACTTATTTTCTCCAAATAGGTACATACTATGCACTTTCAACGTTGCCTGGAATGTGACTTGTTATACATATCACTGTTCTCACTAATGAAATGTAATATCTACTGTCTAACCGTGCTCATATGCACTGTTTGATTTTCATAAACTTTCAGTAAGTGTTGATAAATATCAATGTTTTCTACATGGACAAATTCAATGACACACTTCTGCACTTTCATGTTAGATGTCATTTTGCCAGACTTCTGTTTTAACTGCTATCTATAACAAGGCAAAAAAAACTTCATAAGTCTTTGGTAGGAACCTCTATTATCATACTGCCAGCCAAGTGACCACCGATCAACATAATAAAATAGAAAACATTACTGTCAGTTTGTAAGTAATTTAATATATGTATGATGAGGATAGTATATTTTATATTAGTCATTGTTGCCAATATATTTTAGAAAAAGAGTTACTATAAAATAGAAACAAATCCAGTTGCTCCTTAGTTCTCAATTCCTGTTTCCCCCCTTCAATTGTGAAATAAAAACCATGCATCCAAATCAGTAAATGTCAACAGATCTTCAATTTGTTTGTTGTTTATAAAGCCTTGTCTTCACAACAAAGTGGTTATACAATTCAAAACCTTTTTTCATCTGAAGCAGTTATTGAAAATATATTTTATTTGCATTTCGAGAAAATACAACACCGCCCATGGAAATATCCTTAAACTGTAATAAAAAAAACTGTTTCAATCTGTTCTCCCTCAAACATTTTATTTTTAAATATTTATTTCAGCTTTATAAAAAGATAAACAGTGGCCTGTAAAAAAAGCACAAAATAAGTCTGATATTAAAGAGATAAAAATAGCAATTGTCATGTATCAATACATTGTACAAAGGAGTGCCAAATTTTTTTTAGTCTAACCCACTTCTCAAAATCAGACTTTCAATTACCAAATATCAAGAATGAGGTTGGGTTAATAAATTTTCAGCACTTCCTCATTGTATTAGTGGATAGATTAATTTATCATTTAACATTTATACAGTACTACCTGAATTAATCTTTCATCCATGTAATGGAGACTTGTATTAAATACACAATGAACAACCTAATTTTTCATACAGAAAATAGGCACAAATGCAAATGACAGCACCTACCACAATTTTTTAATTTTTGTCATATCAAAACACTTTTTCCTTCTTCACTTCACACCAGAGTTTATTATAGCCACAATATGGCTATTGGTGTGTATATATATATATATATATATATATATATATTTAAAGACATTTTTTTATGTTTAACATTCTTTTTATAGATACAAGTATTTAAGTAAATGCTCTGTTTATAATAAACAGTATTAAATAACATTTACCGACCTGAATGTCCGAGAAATTTTCATCACAAATATTCGTCCTTCGACGGGATTCGAATTTGTATCCTATACGGAACCGTCATATAGCCTGACGTGCCTTAACCGATTTAATGTCTTTAAATAATTGTCGGACTTTGTCCATTTCATAATGTGTGACGTCATTTGTTTACACTTGATACACCATGAGCAGTTATGAATGTACATGAGCGATTCATGGAAGATTGAAGTTTATAAGCTGTAAATTCGACCTTGCCAACCGAACGATCCTCGGTGGCCGAATTGGTTTAAGCATGTCTGACTATATGACGGTTCCGTATAGGATACAGGTTCGAATCCTGTCGGAGGAATATTTGCTATGAAAATTTCTCGGACATTCAGGCCGGTAAATGTTATTTAATACTGTTTATTATATACAGAGCATTTACTTAAATACTTGTATCTATAAAAAGAATGTTAAACATAAAAATGTCTTTAAATAATTTTCGGACTTTGTCCATTTCATAATATATATATATATATATATATATATATATATATATATATATATATATATATATATATATATATTAAATTACTGAAAAGCTTTCTAAATTTACAGATTTTCAGCCCAGATTGATCAAATCTAAAAAAACAACATTATTTTTGTTAATGTGTTCTATAAGGTACAACGAATGAATTCATTCTACCATGTCAAAAACTCTTTCAGACCATCTAAAAAATAATGCAGACAAAAGCTTGATTTGGATTTTCAAAACAAAACATTTGACACACTTAAAATTTTTGCTTGTAAATACTTTCTGTATTGTGGCAAAACGATTTAAAATGTAATTTTTATTTAACCATCAAAAAACAATGTAGTAACAATGCTGAGCTAGATGGAAAATAAAAAGATTCAAACTCACTTGTCAGAAATGACATCCAAAGAAGGAAAGAAATGTTGTAATACTGATGGTAAGCTATCCAAATAATGCAGCTCTCGTCTCCGAAGCTGCTCCTCACGTAATTGCTTGGTATGTTTCCGAAAATGTTCCATTGCCTGCTCTGTGCCGAACAGGTCAACATAATGGATATAGTCTGATTCTTTCATAAACTTCTTCTTCCAAGTAGTCCATAAGGCTTTGGGATCTGTTACCTGAGTATTGAGCAGTTTCTTATAAGCCTTAGTGGCCACCTCTAAAACGTCTTTGCGGGCACGGTATGCATCAGCAAAAGGAATTATTTTTTTGCGGACTTTTGTCCCATCAATCAGATGAGCTAGGGTCATGAAGGCCAGCTCAACATTGATGTTCTCAAGGGCTGACGTCTCAACAATGGGGATGTTGACTTTACTTCGGGTAACCAATGCCACTGCTTCTTTGCAGAACCTTTCAACTGCCTCGTCATGCTTGGTGGTAGCTAATACCACTGGTTTGCGGATCTTCTGCAGTGACTGAAGAATGTTAGAGACAAATTCCACTTGTCTTTCAATAGGTCGATTGTGAACAGAGCTGACATCAAAAAGCACCATAAAGCCATCGATGTTCAGCTTCCCATCAGGCATCAGCTTTTGTTCATAAGCACTGTCTGTTTCCATCCCTATTAAAATAAAAATTGTCTTTTTAAAAGAATTACGAAATTAAGTTATCAATAATATTAATTCATTTAACCTAAGAATTGCTCAAAAGTACAAATACTGCAGATTATGGTTATCAAACTCTTATGCAACTGCTTTCCTTTGAATTTGATCTCTTGAAACATGTCAGATTATGTGGTGTCAAATAAAATTGGTTTGATCAAGTGGAATTAACTTGTTTAGGCCACACTTAAAACATTCTAGAACTGTGTTTAATTTAGATGGTGTTAACATTTATCACTCTGTATGTGACTTCATCTGCAGTACAAAAGGTTTTTGTTTCACCAAAGGTGACTGATCTTGGAACAATAGTATGTTTGAATTTCATAATTATGCTGTCATATCCTGCTATGGCAACAGAAAACAACTTTAAATGAAATTAACAATAAGGATATTGAGAGGTCTTGACAAGAATGCAATGGAAAGGGAAGTAATATTAATAATGCAGATGGCTAAAGGTTAACTTTTTAAAAAATTGTCCTTAGTTATAGATGAAAGGAAAAGACCAACTGACTTTCTAAATCTGCACTTTAAATTAATAATAAATATAATATTTAAAAGATGAAATTCAATTAATGTATTGTATTTTTTTTATTTGTTAAATTTTATTGATATCATAACAGTAAATCATTTTGTATCAAAATTAAAAATGATGTCTAATCTCTTATCAAATATTGTAGTTGGTATTGATTCCAGTAGGTTGATAATCCACATTATATTTGACATTTATACCACTTGTTTGATTATTTAAAAAATATAAAAAAGAATTGGTTGAAAACAAAAACTAAGGTTTTAAAACTCCAACAACAATGCACTATAGAATTTCAGTTTGAGATGTCATGGAATAAAACTGAAAATGGTGATAAATGAATGTTCTTATCAATGTGACTAAAAACTGTCTGATGCTATCAAAGTTTATTTATATTCTATATAATTATTTGTCATTTTACATGCATGAAGTGGACAGAGATATAAAACCACATGTGCATTCCAAACTTCCAGTGGCTCAAGGAATATTTTATTATCAAATTCTCATCTTTACTTGGACTCAAATAATGAGAAGAGGCACATAAATGCTCTGAAATTGTACAAATCACAAGGAAGAGGGCTAACAACTTTTTACTCAATTATTTGGAATGAACAGAGATAGAGTTTTATTGCATTTAAAATCCAATCAAATGTTTAAGAAAATAACAATAATTATAATAATAATTAGTAGCTGAGAATGACCATGTGAAATACAATCATTTTGACTGATAACTGCTTGAAGAGCAATTGCCCTGATATCACACTTGTTACACGAGAGCAGCCATGAATAAATCCTGATAGATGTTGCAGTACCTTGGGATAAGAACATTGTGATGGTGAAGCAGGCAAAAATACAGGTGTATCAAGATATAGCAGGGCAAATCGAAGAAATATACCAAACAGCAGCTCAAGTGGTCCCTTTTGTGATGAGCACACTTGGAGCTGTTTCCAGAAATCTTTCTAACTTGCAGGACAACTTGGGAATACCCAACATCATTGGGAGTGCGCAGGTGCTGAGAAAAGTGTTGTGTCTCTAAGCTGTGGGTAGGAACTGAGCGATGATGATCATCACTCAGTCAAAACATCTGCGAGTCGGAGAGGATATCAAATCAAATAATAATATCAGAAATAATTCTTGGATGCATTTGTAAGTTAGTTTTACAGACCATTAGTATTGTAGTTAGTTTCATTTGTACTGGGTGCCCAATACTTGTATACTTATATTTTTGCTAAATTTAATAAAAGTAAACTTAGACTAAGATTAGCCATTATCTTATGCTTCTGTTCTTTCACCATTTGACTGTATCTTCTTATCCTTTCCCACCTTCATTGCCCATCCATGGTTTAAGTTCAAATGCAAAAAAATAGTTTTACCACATTCTGTTTTATCCATCTTCTGCACTTTTAATGGCTTGCCATTTTTTTTTTTTTTAGCATTTCCATCCTTACCTCCCTTTCAATGTTCTGTTTATCAGATTATATTGAACGAGGAAACTTGTCTTCTTGTGTCTTTCTTTCCTCTCCATCTCTTCCTTTTCTCTCATATATATTTTTTAAATAATTAGGAGATCAGCCAATCACTATCTTGGTTTCAATCTTTCAGCATCTTCAGGCAATCTGGGCTAAATAATTTCCTAATGGTTTATTATTTAAAAATAAATAAACTCACAATGCAAACTGTAATAGAAGGGGAGGAGAAAAGCAAGGGTATCGAAATTATATATATATATATATATATATTAGGTCTCATTTAAATATTCATGGAGACCTACCAGACCCTATTTGTAACATACTTGTTAACAACACAAATATAATAGCATCATCTACATGCAATAAAAAGGCTAAAAATAAAGGAAGCCTTATTAATAAAAACAAAAAACCAACACACAATAACATCAACTATGAACATGGACACAATATCTTGAACATGTTTTGAAAATGAAAACATTATATAAATACATGCATACAACTATTTCTTGTTAACAGTTAATATATTTCAACCTTGAAAATGGCTAAATGTATGGCCGAAAGCACTCAGATAAAAAGAACAATTGAACAGTTTTTATATAATTTATCATCCAAAAAGAAAAAAATTATTAGATCACATGAGAAATTGTATAAAAAAATTAAATCAAAGCACCTTGTCTGTTATATTCAGTGAAATGTGCATGAAAGAAGGATTGCTGCCTAAATACACAAATTTTTACACACACACACACAAATAATTTTTTTTTTTTTTCTCTTTCAGTTTTGTTTCACTCTCTTATCTGTGACCTTTCCAACTTCATACCCTCCTTTTACCCCACTTAATCTCTCCTTCACTTTCCTAATTCCTTTCTATTTATTATTATGTATTATGACCATGTCAGAAAATTTAAATGATTCCAGCTCAGAAGGGCCAAGAATACAGCAGATATTACACTTCTATCTGGGATAGAAACAAACATGTAATGGTCATAGATAGAAACAAGAAGTATAGCAGAGCAAAGATAAACTGCCTGCTGCAGAACAATGGTGAAAAAGTTTATCACACAAGCCAATTAACAAAATGCTCCAGCCTTGTACCATACTAAGTTTCATAATTAGAGCACTTGTTACAGAGTGGTGATTTGTAAGTTAATGAGTCTTTCTTTATAGATAGGGAGTTTGATCATCACTGGGTGATGTACAATTATAGCTCTACTCCAATCTAAGTCGGGCTTTGCAAACATTTTAGTAGT
Source organism: Acanthosepion esculentum (assembly GCA_964036315.1). Lineage (NCBI taxonomy): Eukaryota > Metazoa > Mollusca > Cephalopoda > Sepiida > Sepiidae > Acanthosepion > Acanthosepion esculentum. Next base: position 23,004,455 of record OZ038501.1, on the reverse strand, counting down.
TCTTGTTGCAGTACAGCAATAGATATGACTCTTTCATGCATGTGGCCTTGTGCCAGGCTCAGCTTATTAAATACCAATCATTTTTGCTTTTTTTACAAAACTTTACATTATGCATACAAGATGGAATCAAAAAGTTCTGGAAGAATAAACGAGAAAAGTAAGCAGTTGTATTCTTATAGAAATTCAACAGGTGATGGTTCAAATAGAGAAATTGTTTTAATTTGAACAAGTAGAAATCATAAATCATTCTCACTGAGTTTTGAAGTGATGCTGACAAACTCACATTTTACCAGCAGTAAGGATAATTTAAAATTTAAAAGGTTTCTTTGCAAAATGCTGTCAGTACACACAAAAAAAATCTTTGTTGTAACAATGCATTCACAATTTTTGGTCAAAACTGATAAATAAGAACAATATATAAAATAAAGGTTTCAGTCAGTTGTTTAACTGACACGGAAGACAAGGCATAGAGGTAATATTTTCAGCTGATACCTAATATAAACAATTGGCATCTGTAATAAACAACCAATTATTTGTCATTTAAATACATGTTGTCAAAACCATCGTCAGCAAAGACTTGTTGCATCATCTGAAAAGATTATACAATTTCTTTTTACATATTTATTACAAAACTTTATGCACACAGATGCATACATATATACCCAGCTTGAGTATAAGGAAAACAAATTGCTTCATGGTCTCAATTTGTTCAAATGAAAAGTTACTCCTCTTCCAAGAAGTGCATTGTCAAGAGGAATTTTTATAAGTTATATAACCTAAAATTTAGGTTTCAGCTGACTTGCCATTTTTACCCCATTCAGATACACTAATTTCAATCAGCATTTGAACTTTTTGATCTCATCTCATACATTTTTTATTGTACTTATGTTTTATAATTTAGGATCAAAATTGATATATTTCAAACAAGAGTGTTTGATATCTTTTTAAAAGCCAGAAGTTAGAAAGCATATATTCTTGTTTAGTGCCTATCCCCTTAAAAACAATTGGACTAAATATGCTACAAACAAACCTTATTCTCCTTCCAGTCATTATTTTATTCCCCACCCTCATTTCATGCCACTCATCCTTACAACACTGTTTATATTATTTCAAAATGCCAGCCAAACCAACAACTTAAATTTCATCAAGCACAAAAACTTTGACAGTCAACTTAGGGAAATGAGAGTTGCTGTGCAAATTGCTTGCTAAATTGCATAAAATGTATTAGAAGAGAGGAGGGTAGGCATGCATGAAGAGGAGAAGAAAGAGACATGAAAATGCCCTGGCCAATATTGCTAAAACAACATGTTCAGCAGTTATCAGTACAACGGATACTGGTGTCTCCTATAATTACTTAGCAGCAATAACCATATCCCTCAATCATACTCCTCCCTAATAAACATAACAGCCATCTTTTTTTTTTTGTACTAGAAAGCAATGGAAAATAAATTGGTGTATAAACAAATCCCTCCAGCCCAATGGTTTTTTGGAATATCCCAAATTTTATCTGAATTTTGGTAGTGGGTGAGCAAAATGAAAATGAACTTATGAAAAGAAAATTATTATTTCTCTGCTCATGTTAGTATTGCAAGTAGAAAATGAATAAAAGCCAAAAAGTAATTCTAGCAATGGAATATCATATATAAATATGTCTACACACACACACACACACACACACACACACACACACACACACACACACACACAAGTGGTCATAAAGTCCCTTACTGATTTTAAAATTAATACTGAGCTATACAAGTAATAAAATCACAGAATAAAAGATATATAAAAACTTTATTCTGAATTTTTTTTTTAAATGGCATGTCCCTTTTAGATATAAGCAATCATGGCTCTCCAAAGACTGCTTTTTCTTTATTATCCTTAAATTACCCTGACTTCTTGGGAGAGATAGGGAAGTGGTTTCCCATTGTCCTATCCATGTTTACCCATTGTCATATGATTAAAAATAAAATGTATAAAGAATAGAATTTTAAAACTCCCCCTTTCATATAAGTTTTCCTAAATAGTTCCATTATTTCTAAATTGTTAGTTAATAAATTTAAAACTTTATGACTTATACCAAAAATAAAGAGAAAAATGAAGAAAATGATATATGACTGGCTAAGTACTTTGTAAATGTAGCTGAAACTCAGAGCCTTTTCAATGTTTTAAAAGAAATTTATTAAGAAATGTTCAACACTCTAAGAAATCATTGTTACATCTACAGTGAGATTTGAACTCCCAATGCTATTCTTATGAGACCAACATTTCATACCTTTGAGCTATGAAAGAAAAATAGAAAGAAATGAGTCTGTCTGTATGTGCTATGTGGAGATAAAAGGGAATCAATAAGTACGCAGGTCAATGCCATTATTAACTGAATTTTGATCTAAAATTTTCCTTGTGTAATGCTCGATTTATGCGATTAATGGGGCAGTGTTGGGCCAGGTGCCTTAACAAAGAAAGAAATTGTTGAATTTTTTTCTGTGTGTAAATTTTTTTTTCATCATTAGGCTACAGAATCTTTGAGAAACTTTATAAAAATAATGTTTGAAAATACAAGGAAAACAGAATTTCAGATTTGAGCTTGGAAACACTGTAAGGGATTATCTTTCACCAAGGTGGTGCATTTGTAAGGGATTATCTTTCACCAAGGTGGTGCATTATAATCAGGGTCAGATTATCCTTTAGGATAATATAAGCTGCAGCCTAGGGCCCCTCAAGCTTTTATATAGCAATGATTTTAATTTTCTAGATGTTATAATTTCTAAATAATTTCATAAAGTGAAATTATATCAAGATGACAAGAAGCAAAGTAAGGAAAAGAATATTTTAGTTTGTGCCATTGTATTTCAAGGAGATAACATATTTGATTTTTAGTTCAGAATGTTTAAATGTTAGAAACTTTTATAAAGCAGTGATCTTAATTTTCTAGATGCTATAACGTCAAAATAGTTTCATAAAATGAAATGATGTCAATATGACAAACTCATATTTATTTTAACTGTTTTATTGTTATAATACTAGTTATAAAAATTTTTTTTCATATGGTTGTGTTGAAATATGTGATAATTTGGTTTGCAATAAATAGTAAAATAGTAGTATTTCTTAAGGAATATTTTTATTAACAAAAGATATTCTAGTTTATTTCAAGATTGTGCAATATGTTTAATTCAAGCTATGTAAATGTCGCTAAAGTGCATCACAAGTTTCTTCTATCACACTTCTCGCTTGTGGAACTCTCTTCCAGCTTCTAGCTTCCTAGTCAACTTTGATCTTCAAAAAGTTAAATGCAATGTCAATCATTATCTTCTTAAGTTTTGTTCTTTTATTGTCTTCTCTCCTTAATAGTAGTTTTTCTCATATTCTCTAGCACTCAGTAACAACTTGCATCCTGGTGGCTTTTATTGCCTCGCTTGGGATGAAATGATATTAAAAAGAAAAAAAAATGAAAATTGTTAAGTTCAATACTGTTAGGAATGATTGCAAAACACTCCCCTTTAATGGGAAGAAGAACACAAATGCTCATTGGAATTTTTTCCTAGCCAGTAAAATAAGCCGGTTCTCGGTTTGATCTGATGCCATCCTGGTCTGCCTTGTCTTGAAGTCAGAACGCGACATGCACTTGACCAAATTTGCTTTTGTGTGTCAACAACAATTCTTAATTTGTGAACTTTTTGTCATATTACAGTTCATTTGTCTTGCATATATTGTTTGCTTGCTTTATATTATTTTTGGCCCTATTCTTATTTTTCTTTTCTTTTTCTTATTGTTTATTGCAAACGTTGTCAGTTTTGTTTGATGGACAGTTCTGTTACTTATTTTGTATCTGACTATGGCTACACATTCCATAAAAATATATTCAAAATAGGTATGCACGAGTTAGAAGATGGCTCCATTTGAGGGAGAGGGGGGCTTAATTTCATTAGCCTCCAAAAGTCATCATCCGGCCTTGATTATAAAGAAGGAAACAGAACAATATTAACCTAGGCAATCTTTCTTTCTTTTTACATGCCATGTCCTTTCAGGACTTTGGGGATCATGGCTCTCCATCTCCCTCTATCCCTTGCAGCTCTCGACAATTTCCTTCCCTCTGTTATCTCCCCCAGACCACGTTCTGTCAACAACCTGCTTAAGCACACCAGGCATGTTACGCACTGCTTTCCCTTCTCTCTTTCCCTCTATTTGACCCGGGAGTATCAGATTCTCCAGGCCCTCCTTCCTCATTATGTGTCCCTGAAACTTCAGCTGCCGAGGTAATAAAGAATGTTAATGTATTAAAAAACAGAGCAAGATAAATGCATTAATAAAGATGGGAAAAGTGCTTGTTGTTATGATGATTCTGATAAATGAAATACATACCCAGTTGCTCTTTACAGATGTACATAAGCTTCTCAGCAGACTGCACTTTAGTGCTAATGCATCTTTTGCTGTATGGCTCATATTTGCCCGTTTTAAATGGCTGAAAGGAAACATCATCTGTGAATTCAGTCTGTTCTATCACATGGAATGTGTGATCCACTCCCTCGTCAGTCTTGCAAATATCTCCCCAGTAAAGGAAGTGGTCATTGTTGATCACACGACCCCCAAAATCACTTTGGCTTAACACAGAGATGTGCTCTCCATGGTAGTCATTGGCTAAAGGCCGCATAAAACGATTGCATAGACAGGACTTTCCAACACCAGTGAGGCCCTTCTCCTTTTCAGTTCCTGACAGACCAATAACACTAATGTTAAAGGTCCGTGACTCTGTCCTTTTGGCCATAGTAGGAAATCAGGCCACCTCACTCAGGCCTTTTGCTGATACTACATCTTGTTAGTGTATACCAGTGTTGGTTAATTTCAGGGGAGCAAAAGTCATGGAACAGCTCTTGGACAGGAGATCCATGCCTGGGAGACACACTATTGTGACTTGATTTTAGATAGACTGCCAATGTAGGTAACTGGTGGTGGAAGAGTTGATGATGGTTATGCTGCTTATTAATTAAAATGGGAGGGTTGGGAGGTATTTCTAGTTTGGTTGTGGCCAATTTTAAATATTCACTGGTTGTAAACCAGACTTCATTCTTTCCTTGCTTACAGCAACTGAATGAATCTGAAAAAAAGAAGAAAAAAAATAATTAATATTAAAGTTAAATACTGACAACACAATAGAAATGCAAACAATATATTTGTAGACAGATGTTTGTGGGTATGTGTGTGATGGTTGCCACTTCGATATGTGTACACACACACACACACACACATATATATATATATAAAAGAACTAAACTGGTATCAATATCTCATCAATTTACAGCTGAAGTGGTTAGATATAGCCGTAAGTTCTATGTTAAAACAGTTTATTTTCTCACACTTCTTGCTTGTGGAACTCTCTTCCAGCTCAATGCTTACCAGACAACTTTAATCTTCAAAAATTTAAATGCAATGTCAATCACTATCTACTCTCCTCATTCTTTTATCTTCCTGCTCATTATTAATGTTTCCATTCTTAATTCTTTCACACCCTTTAACCCCTTGTGTCTTAATGGCTTTACTGCCTTGCATGGCGTGATACTGATTATATATATATATATATATATATATATATATATATATATATATATATAAAAATAAAAGGGGTATAGGTGTGTGGCCGAATGGTTAGAACATTTGCTTTTTGAGCATGAAACCTAGGTTCAAATTTCACCATGGTTGATTAATCAGGAAGTAGACTTCTTGATGTTACTAGTGTGGAGGGGGCAATCACTGCATGCAGCACCTCTGAAAAATGCGATAACCACACCATGGGTTGACCCAAGCCTTGTGAGTGAAATTGAGTAGACGGAACCCTTGATGGCTATCAATAGCTGTGCTAGTACAAAATTACAAGTCATCATGACCAAAGGTTTGAGTGTGCTGGCCTTGTTCAGATTGTTTATCATGCTACATAACACTCTCTCCAAGACAAGAAACTGCTCAGCATAGTTGCAGTATTAAACCACAAGTGGGCTCTGTGTGTGTTGAACAAACACAAATGTGCCTGAGTGAGCTTCTGCAATAAGGATTGGCTAACCACCCTAATAGAAGGGTATCCTTGATTACGAGTGGCCAGCTATTATACAGGGTATCTATAAAGTTTGTGTGCACTTTAAAAAAATTATAACTTTATTTGTATTTGCAATAAAAATAATCTGTAAAAAAATGTTAGAAAGTTTAATGTACCTAGTTTTAAGTATAGCTAAAATAACTAATGTGATTTCAGGCATTACTGTAAATCAGTTGACAAATGTTTTCCGTGAACTGCAAAATCGTATTACCCTTTGTATTGCTAATGATGGAGGACATGTGGAAACTTAAATAAAATTTCTATAAAACCTTAAAAAATATAGATTTACTTCTTTCTAATCCTTTTTACAAATTATTTCTATCACAAATACAAATGAATAAAGTTATAAATTTTTTAAAGTACACACAAACTTTATGGACACCCTGTATATAAAGGGTGCAGCAGAAATACTTCCCACATACTGGTATGGTAAGACCATAAGAGGTATATGTGGGAGCTATTTCTGCCACACCCCGGACATACAAATAATATCAAATATTATTATACAAATGAATGTTTTCATAAAATTGATATTAAGCCGCCAATTTTGTTAAAATTTTCAAGGTATACTTCTATTCTCCAGATAAATATACCATGTGAATTCCAGATATCTTTTTTTTATAAGAAATATTTACAATAATTTATTTGGTTATGTGAGAGATTTTATCATACAACTCAAGGTTTGTTCATCATATTGTAAATAAATATATATAACAGTATAGTCATATTTATTTTTTTAATCACAGATCTATAAAGATTTCCATGGGGTGGATGAAAGATAAAACCTCAAAAGAGAAAGAAGACATAAAATTATTGAGTGATGAGAACATAATGTCGGAGATTGTGAAAAAGTTGAATAGAGATACATCAAAAGACAAAAAAGATATTGAAAACATTGACAAGAAGAAAAAATTGTCTAAGAATGTCAGAAAAATGTAAACAGAGAGAAAACGTGCAGAATGTTAAGAATATTAGCTAAAGGCATCCTATATTTGTTTGTGTGCACTCATACACATAGACATACAAACCTGAAGAGAATAATTTCTAAAATTACATCATATTAATAAGACATTTCTTCAATTTGAATGGTACCAAGTATCCCTTATATTACTAGAGCAATGGATTTTCTCATTACTCTTTTAGTAGTGAAATGGGCTTGTTAATTGTCAATAACAAGAAAGTCTAATGTTATAGACAGAAACAAAAAAGTCACTGTTCTTTATTTATATATAATACATATATATTATGCACACAGTAAATGTATGAGTCAATTTGGAAATTTCTATTTTGAAGTGTTTCACCGATGAACCAGCATAAGAAAAAATTTTATTTTGCAAGAATTAAAATCTACATAAGGGAGAAAAAAACACAATTCCCATTAATCATGCCAAAGAACTACCTCACAAAATCAAAAATAAAACTTTCCCAACTGATCAAGTCATAAAAATCAGTCAACATTTTGCATACAATAATAGGTTTTATAAACAAAAATTTGATTCTCTTATCAATGATGTTTTAGCCTGCCTCTTTTTAAAATTATTAAATCATTTCAAAATATCTTTCCGTATCTGATTATATTTCTGAGATGAGGTATTATGTATACTATTTACATTATGCAGACTATTGTCCTCATCTTTTTCGCCATATTTATTACAACATTTCGGCCATTGTACACTCCGGCCTTCTTCAGGTGGTTGGAATGTTGAACTGAACCCTTTATTTCGCTCACTGGGGTAGACTGTTCTAGTTCCACGTGCCATGTTTTTGATAACTGACATCCATTAAAAATATGGCACGTGGAACTAGAACAGTCTACCCCAGTCAGCGAAATAAAGGGTTAAGTTCGACATTCCAACCACCTGAAGAAGCATACAATGGCCAAAACATTGTGATAAATATGGTAACAAAGATGAGGACAATAGTCTGAATAATGAAAATAGTGTAAATATTTTCCCTCTAATATAAATGATGCCTAACTAATATATCAGCACAAAACTAAATTAATAAATCTTATAAACTAAACAAAATTAAACTGACAGTAGAATTCACAGATGAAAAATAAAAACAAATAACAGCTTTTCTTGGTATTCTATTTATTCAGACTGACACTGATTTAGAACTAAATACCTACCATAAGTCAACAAATAAATTTTTATTCACATCACAATCGAATAAACTTTGGAATTCTATGTTTTTATTTAAGAGCCTTCAGAATATCCTGAATATCTACCTGATGAAGAGAAAATAAATTGAAGATATTTATTTAAATCATTCATTACTCCAGTTATTTCATATACAGTGCCAGAAGAATAGCATACAAAATCCACAAAACCCAATAATTAATAAAAAAAAAAAAAAAAGTGTAAAAGAAATTTAGCTAATCTCGACAGAAAAATTATCACAAATACTTCAAAAACAGTTAAAAATATAATCAAATTAAAACAATTAGTTATTTTTAACGAATTCAGAAGCGGGTATCTATCAAATAGAATGTAAGCAATGTCCCCTCTAAAATATATCATATATCAGCAAAAAACATTCTGAGAATTAAAGAAAACAATAGATAAAACAGGGATTTAAAATTGAACAAATTTAATATACTTGTGTTCCACCAAAACATTCATGACTGTAATTTTGCCATTGAAAATGTAGTTCTAATTAAAAGGGATTATGATTTACTCAGATGAAATATAAAATTCTATAAGCTACAAGTTCCCAATGATTAATATACAGCCAGTATATTTCACCTTAGCCCCTGTTCTAACAAAATTAATACTGAAACAATGTGGGATATATAAACCTTAAATAATAATAATAAATGGCCTATTGGCAACACCAGGCATTGCTCTCATGGCTTCTGATTGGCTTAATTGATTGGATGTGTTACCATATACATATTTCCAAAATCTGACCAAATGAACAAAATCAGAATTTTGGTGGGGAAGAGCTTCATGGTCATGCCAAGAACTTTTCAGTATCCTTTCATATAGTCAAGGTCAACTACTAAGATGTTTTGCCTTTAAAACTAGTTTCTTTTTTTTCCAGAACTTTTTCTGTGCATGTGCGCAATAATAGTCAAAAGTCTTTGGTAGAAGCCTGTAGGGTTTTTACTCAAAAACTGACAAAGAGAAATTTTATCATTAAATTTTGCTTGTAAAAATGAATACTTTAAAGGTAAAAATCATTGTTTGAAAAAGGTGAAAAGAGACTTGTATAGATATGGAGGATATTAAAATATCTGTATTGATACATGTTTTTCTCAGATTTATGTGAGCCTGCTTCACTCGAACAGATATTTTTGAAAGAGATTGGTGACTGTATATGATTGATTAATTTACTTTTCTTTTGTATTCTCTATCCACTGTAATCAATAGTTATAGAACTATTTAACCCAAGTATTAGAAACATTTAGATATTCCATCATATATAAGCACTGTTGGATGCAGGTATTTTCCACCTTCACTCGTACATTTATAAATATTTGTTTCATCTACAAATAAATATGAAATCTCAATATAAAATTATAAAGATTTATTCTTCTTCCCTATGACTAACTCTTTTGCTAGATTTTGAGCAACTGAAAGATTTGCATCCATGATTCAATGTCATTTAAATATTTAATCAGGGTGATTATAGTAATTGTCTATATTTTTGGGATGAGGGGTTTTCACTATGGATTTCGTTAATCGGACTGACTTCCTCATCTTGGTTGCTTTCCTCACAACGTTTCGGCCGTCTGATCCTCCGGCCTTTCTCAGGTGCATCTCGAACTCGGGAACCGTCGGTCTGGAATTTCGAACCCAACCCTTTATTGTTACGGGGGTACCATGTTCTCGTTCCATTAAGGCCATCGCTGCTGCTACTACTGCTTGACGCCATCGTTGCTGCAGCTGTTGCTCCTATTATCGTTGTCACCGCTCTTGTTTGTCGCTGCCACTGCCTTTGCTCGGGATTGAACTCAGGACATCGGGAGAACTTGCAATCACTGTTCCAACGTCCTAGTCGCCTCGGCCATGTGTCACTGGGACGATCGTGTATGAAATTTTGGTATATTTAAACCTAAGTTGTTATTCTAGGTTCTCTCTTACGATTAGGGGTGCCCAAATCGTGTTCAGTTCTATACTTGGTCTACTCAGGAGGTTGGTATGTCCTAGCATGTGAGCTGTTTCTTTGAGTTTTCTCACTTTCCAGTGGGGCTCACTGTTTATTATTTTAACTTCATCCCAGAGAGGGCGATGGTCACCCTTTTCCTTCCATACATGGTAGGCTATACCCGACTTTTCCGTCTCCCCTCTAGTCACTGCTTTTCGATGTTCATCCACCCTTACTTTAAGGGGGCGGCATGTTTCGCCCTTGTAAACCTTGCCGCAGCTGCATGGGATGGAATATATGCAGTTCTTGGTCTGGTTCTTCTCTATGGGTGGCTTTACTCGGACTAGGTGTCTTCTCAGTGTTGATTCACTTTTGAATACCGTCCTGATGTTGTAAGGGGCACATACTTTTTGAATTTTTTCTGAGACGCCTCGCATGTATGGTAAGCAGACCGTTGGAGGTTTTTGCGAGTCATTTTCTTCCCTTACTCTATTGTTCCCTTTGGTGGACAGTATGCTGTCGGGGTAGTTGTTACGTCGAAGGGTATTTTTTAGCCTGGTCATTTCTTGGTGGTACGTGTGGGAATCGCTACTTATTGTCTGTGCTCGATGTTGTAAACAGCGTACGATTCCATGTTTGACACTGTATGGGTGATGGGAGTTGAAGTTTAGGTATTGTCCGGTGAAAGTGGGTTTGCGATACACTGATGTCTTAAACCCACACTCTGTGCGTGTTATGAGAACATCCAGGAAGGCCAGTTGGTTATCTCTTTCCTTCTCCATTGTGAACTGTATGGATGGTCGTATTGTGTTCACATGCTCCAGTAGTACCTGGACGTCTTCCTGGTGAGGCCAGAGTGTGAAGGTGTCATCAACGTATCTGAGCCACATAGTTGGCTTTAAGGGAGCTGAACCTAAGGCCATGTCTTCGAAATATTCCATGTATATATTCGCTATTACCGGTGACAACGGCGAACCCATAGCCAAACCTTCCACTTGTCGATATATGTCAGTACCCATTCTGAAGTAGGAAGATTCCATGCAGAAGGTCAGCATTTCCATTATGTTTGGCAATGGTACACATGTGCGCTCTTGTATGGAAGGGTCCGCAGCTAGTTTGTCCCCAATTACTGTTAGTGCCTCACTTGTTGGTACTTTGGTGAACAGACTGACTACGTCGAGGCTAACCATCTGGTGTGAACTGATGGGTGCCTCTTTGATCAGTTCTGTGAAGTGGGCAGAATTCTTAACATGTGTTGCTGACTTGCCTGCCAATGGGTTTATTATATCCACAAGGTAGCTGCTCAGTGGATGTAACGCTCTCTGGGATGAAGTTAAAATAATAAACAGTGAGCCCCACTGGAAAGTGAGAAAACTCAAAGAAACAGCTCACATGCTAGGACATACCAACCTCCTGAGTAGACCAAGTATAGAACTGAACACCCCTAATCGTAAGAGAGAACCTAGAATAACAACTTAGGTTTAAATATACCAAAATTTCATACACGATCGTCCCAGTGACACATGGCCGAGGCGACTAGGACGTTGGAACAGTGATTGCAAGTTCTCCTGAGTTCAATCCCGAGCAAAGGCAGTGGCAGCGACAAACAAGAGCGGTGACAACGATAATAGGAGCAACAGCTGCAGCAACGATGGCGTCAAGCAGTAGTAGCAGCAGCGATGGCCTTAATGGAACGAGAACATGGTACCCCCGTAACAATAAAGGGTTGGGTTCGAAATTCCAGACCGACGGTTCCCGAGTTCGAGATGCACCTGAGGAAGGCCGGAGGATCAGACGGCCGAAACGTTGTGAGGAAAGCAACCAAGATGAGGAAGTCAGTCCGATTAACGAAATCCATAGGGTGATTATACTCTGATTTGATGAGATTCATGTTTAATTACAAAGATTTGTTAAAATCTCTCAAATGACACTCACTTTCCTTTTCAAATTATGAGTCACTCTTTTTAAAAGGTTGTTTCAAATAAATAAATAAATGCATATATGTGTGTGTGTGTGGACATTGAAGCCAACACCCAGAGCCCATTTCATGCTAAACACAATTGTCAGGCAATCATTTCATGCCAAGTGAAATTGTCACGGACTGGCAATTGTGTTTAAGCATGAAACAGACTGTCGCCTCTGGGTTTTGACTTTCATGTCCACTTTTATATCTATCCTTGATATTGAGCATGTTAACTCATAAATATAGCTTAAAACTATATTTTATTATATATATATATATATGAAGAAATATAGTCTTAAAGTGTGCTATATTTATGGGGTAAAGTGCTCAATATCAGAGATAGAGCGTGTGTAAATATAAAAGTGGATATGGAAGTCAGCACTTAGAGGCGACAGTCTGTTTCATGCTAGTGCAATCGTCAGGCCTGATGATTGCACTAGCATGAAACAGACTGTCGCCTTTAAGTGCTGACTTCCATGTCCACTTTTATATATTTTTATATATATATATATATTCATTCTGACTTAGAAGGTTGTTAGCATATATTATTTTGAAAGGGTTCCTTTTTTTTAATAACTTAAAAATCAAAAGATCAAAAAATATTTATTTTAAATTTTTAGATGAGGAATTATCCTCATGGCTTTTCTTTTCAGATGCATATGTTTGTCTGGTTTGTTATACTCCTCACAACTTTTAGCTGGAGGAGCTACTGCCACCCTACCAGTCTTAATCAGATGTCTGTCATGATTGGTAGATTCCTTAATTTAGTATTTTAAATAAAACCACTGAATCAATCAACAGGTGAAGATTGTTCTCATCCTACTTTCTACACTTAAGGCATATCTTATTTCAGTTAATTCTCTTGAGTCTATTTGCCTTTGAGATTATATAAGGCGACTCAAATACTTCAAATTTCTCAGGAGTACATCTACAAAATAGACTCTCCTAAGGCCTATATAATTAATGCGGTCTTGAAAATTTTTACGTTAAAAATGTAATTTCTGGATTTACAATATTAAATATATTTGTGTGAATATGTAACTCATAAGTTTTATAAAGCCATAGAGAGCAGCTTAATTGCATTCAAATGAAAACAGTTATTTGATAAATATTAATTTAATTAAGATATTTTCTAATATGAATGGAGATATTAAATGAAAGTCCTCAGATTTAGTCATTCAAATGACATGCATATGCACACAAGAATGGATCAATATGTCCATAACCTGATATAGTTATTACCAGAATTTTAACCTGAAATTTTCACTGTATAATGTAATTGGGAAGCATTCATTTTAGTGCATTGACAAAGAGGCTATAATGAAAAATAAATATTCATTGTATTAAATAATTGTTAAAATCTTATAAAATTTTGAACTCTTTTCTGTAGCATCCACCTGTTGTTGTTGTTGTTGTTGTTCTATACTTCTGTAATTATTTTCTCTTTCTTATAAATTGGTTTCAAAAGGCAGTATGGTTAAACAAAATCATGTCAAATAAGTTGTTGTCCTTTTTATGAGTTTGTTATTATTTGTATGGATGGCTATACACAAGCTCTATTAGTTGCATTTACTTTGGGTCAAAAAAAAAGAAAGAAAAAGAAAAGAAAAAAAGATAAATGACAGGGGCAAGTGTGCAAATTTCAACTGTCACCCCAGAGTGTAGGGGCCATGTTGGTAAGTACAGAAAAGAGGTGTTAGGTTCAACTAATGAAAGACATCACTTTTCTATTCATCTCTAATAGCAAAAAAAAGAGTTGGATTAGAATTTGAGCTTTAAACTAACCACTTTTCGCCTTACAATGTCAGCTGTAAGGCCAAAATTCAGTTGAAAAAATAAACTCTCTGTGTGTGTGTGTGTGTGTGTGTGTGTGTGAAAAGAAGAAATAATGACATCCTACACATACAGGCATACACACACAAAAGGAAAATCAACCTAACATCAATAAAAAAAAGTGCATGAATTATTTTTCTAATATAAAAATAACACAAATGAAAAAATTAGCAGATATTTTGAGTGGACCAAATAATTACACAAAGGTTTGTCTACAAAATTCTAAAGAGATGCTGAATAGAACATCAATCAACTGACAAATTATATATATATATATATATATATATATATATATATAGTGTTACATTAGAACATTCATATACCCACTACAAAACTGTACATCTGGTTTCAACATTAAAAAATTTCTTTTAACGTTTCATCAGGTGGGAGATCACGATGCTACTACATTCTAATGTAACATTGCATAATATTTATTGCCCTACTTTTCTATTAAGCCCTGTTTTAAATTAATGTTTTGAACACTGAAATTTTACTCTTTGTTCTTTTACATTTGGATGGATGTATATATATATATATATATTATATATATAGTTTTGCCAAAAAAAAAAAAAAAATCAATACCTAAAGTTTAAGATGCATTTTAAAAAAGAAAAAAATCTCTCTTAAAGCTTTTTAGTTTTAATTCCAAGCTAATAGAGTAAATTTAATATTACTAATAAGCATAATACATTGCTGTATTTCAAACCAAAATTAAATTAGAATGATTTTTTAATCGTTAAAATCAGCCATATTGACAAATCTGTCAACACAATATAATTCTCTTTATTAAAAACATCTTTCAAAAATAAAATATACTTTTCTCTGAAACTTTATTCAAAGAAGATTAACTGATTTAAAGTTTATTTAATCAATGGCACCCAAATGATCTTCTGATCTTGATGCAGGACCATAATGATTGGTGTGATAGACCCATGAATGTCTGGGCTAGCTCAAACGAGTATAAATAGATTACTTACTTGTAGTTTAAAATATCATGTGTGTTTAAATTAACATGGAAGGAGGGGTGTATAAGGTATTAACACATTTATTGATAACCTGATGTTTGGCATTTTTAAGTAAAGGGCACGTAACTGTAAAAATACAACATGAATGCCTTTTTTATATAACTTTTTATATAACTTTTTAACTGACAAGTAATCTTAAAAATTTAGGAAAATATTCTAAATAAACTAATATTTTATTAAATTGTAGGTACTTTGGTTTTATAATCTTACTTATGAAGACACTTGATGAGGGAATGTTAGAAAATTACCAATAAATGTTCAATTTAATATAGTTACTGCTATGTCTATTTATTTTAGCAACAATGTTTTAAAACATCTATAAAAGCAAATGTTTTGGGATGCTCAAATTGTAAGAAAAGAATTTTTTTTTTTTTTAAATTACAATTTTTGAGTATTTTTAAAACATTAATAATAAAAAAATTAAACTAAGTTACCTCCCTTACATATCTTTAATGTGAATTGAATATAAATTACATGCATGCACATTTACAAAAAAAATTCACAACTATCTATATTGCACTAATTTTTGTGATAGCAATTCACCCCTGAAAATGGTCTAAGATGAGATTGAAAGTACTTGGGAAAATAAAAGAAATAACCAAAATTATGGTGTCTTTTTTCTAAGTTTTGTAAAAGCACTAAGAAATTGATCTGTGAATTTTAGAGGATTAAAACAAAAATAAATAAACATATGTCTAGGTTATTCAACCAAACATGGTTTGAGGTGTGAATTTGTAAACAGTGACTATTTAAGCTGATACTGCACGACTCTTCGACGGAATTGAGTCACTGTCAGTCACTGTGTGTTTATCGAAATCTAAAAATAAACACGCTAAAATTCACCTTCATCCCGTACCGTACGCTGACGGCTTAGTGGGGAGAAGTTCCGACTGACGCAAATTCAGTCGGGTTTCGATCCTAGCTTGAGGCAACCGGACGTCTAGCCACACTGATGAGCTGTGAAACAGCAAAACAGTCTGTCTGTGGATGACAAATATATATATATATATATATATATATATATATATATATATATATATATATATATATTGTCATAACTTGCCAGCTGTCTGTAACACTTGTTTGAGTACATATTTTACTGTACATGTCAAAGGACAGTAGCCAAAATAAGTAAACAAAAACAAAATTCATTCATAAAGGTGTCTAAGATATCTGGAATTATACAATTGAGAAAAACTTTTAATTTTAATTAAGATTAAGTAATTTTCTATGCTCATTATTAAAGTATCATGTTTAGCTTTATGGGAAGATTCTTCAATTTCACAATTCCAACAAGATTATAAAGAAGCACAAGATAAAAGGACTTTTGTAAAACTGTAACAGCTTTAATTTTTTATTAAAAAGAAACAAACTTTTAATACTATTCAATGAAAATGAATTGTAGTACCATGTGTTACAGCAAGTTTAAGAGGTTGCTTCATTTTCAAATGTCATTATTATTATCATCATTTGTGCATGTTATGTTTCCTGCTTTGTATCCTTTAGAGCCGGGTTCAAACTATGATCCTTAAGCCTTATAGGAGAATTGTCATTTAATTGATAGCACTTTTCTTCATATATGGGATGTTCCTAGTAGGGAAGTCTTCTGTGCAACTTGTATGTTGATATTACCTGGGACACTGTTAGTAAAATTGTCCATTCCTTTTCACACGAGGCCCAGAGCTCCGATTACTATTGATACAGTCTCAGTCTTCATTCCCCACATCCAGTTAATTTCAATTTCCAGATCCTTGTATTTGGACAATTTCTCGATAATTTTCATGGAGGTGTTTCTCTCAAATGGTACTGCTATGTCAATAAGCAAACCTTTGTCTTTTACAATAATATCAGGTTTGTTGGCTTTTATTTGCCTGTCAATTTGAATTGGTATGTCCCAGAGGATAGTTACATCGTTACTTTGAGTAACTGTGTATTACTATTATTATTATTGAAGAGGAAAAAAGATGAAAAAGAAGAAATAAGGTCAAGCAAAAAATAAAAGACGTGAAAAATTGTTTCACGAGTGAACTAATAATGAGGTGTGTAGAGTAAGAAGTAGAAATTACAAGTGAATCATAAGTTAATGAGAAGAAATTGAAACAAAGTAAAAATGCACAAACTGAGGAAATGGCTGTGTAAGCAATTCAGGAAGTGGTGGGAAAAGGGAAAACCTCCCACCCTCCTTAGTTGATATTGTTATTTATTACTTACGATCTACAAAAGCCACAAAACATTATTAGTGTTGGAGGTGGGAACAACTGAGAAAATTCATTCTTGACTGCATATTTACAGAATTAGTTTTCTCGTGTTACTTTATATGTTGTTGACCTCTGAAGCTGTTTTACTTGAAAAATGCTTCTTTTCTTCTTTCTAAAAATTCAAAGGTTTTGAAACTGAAGTTAAAATTTTCACTTATTGAGCTAAAAAAAAACAAAAAACAAACATTACACACATTAATCACAGAAGAAATCTAGGAAAATGAGTTTGAAAGAAAACATGAAAAACAAAATAAGCCCTTATCACTTCTTTACTAAGCTTTTAAAAACACATCCAAACATTTTGGCCTCCCACAAAAATTAAGAGGGAAGATATCAGACTTAATACTTAAATAATAGTCTTGAATAGGCAACTTTTTTTTAATTGTGTGTGTGCGGGGGGGGGGGGATAATTTTTTTTTTTTTTTTTTTTTTAAACTTTCCTTTTTCTGTTCCAACTTTATCAATTACACAAAAATATGAATCCAAGACAATAAAACATCCCCCAAGAGATGAGACCGATTCTAAAATGATGGAACATAAACCAAAATCATCCCTGTTTGGTGATGACCTGAGTTTGCAATTGTGTGGTGTAACTCACCTCAGTAAAGATATTCTTCTTCTTTATGCGCTATGTATGTGATCATGGCTTCTCCCAATTTCCCATCCTTCATAGCTCTTAATAAATTTTATCTTTTTCTTAACTGGTTCGTTAATCATAATGTGATAGATTGAAGACTATTTAGGAAGAGCTTACATCAACATATATGGCTCATGTGAGAGAAATGCTGAAATGTAATGTTTTATCTTAGTACTTTCTAAATTAAGTAAAAAGTATACTTATACATAAACTATAAATAGTATACTTCCATATAGACTATAAATAGTAACAGATACTGTTGTTAATTTATGGTCAATAAGTATTGTCCAGTCTATTCTTTCCTTTTTTCTTTTCTTATGCCTTTAAAATACCAACTGCAATAAGAGAGAATTTTTCTTGGCTGCGTTTTCAACTATTTTAGTGTACACATTAATTTTGACTTGTAGACATTTTGAACCGGCAAGATATTAGTACTAAATGTTTATGAGCAAATTTGAATGCACAATTCCAAATGTAAAACTCCAACTTCTCAAACACTACAGCTTAATAAAGATTATCTGATAAATTATTTCCGAGTTAAATCAAAGGAGAGAAAATGGATCCCAAAATATCATATATGAGTGTAAATTATAATAAGTATGAACTTAAAAGGTATACTTCATAAACAATTTTCTCATAATTGTGAAATCACTGTTGTTCGACTCCAAATTTTCATAACAACCTATAATTCTTTTTCTAGGAAATGGTAGGTTTATTGATAAAAAAAAAGCTACAAACAAAATTCTTATCCAGAGATTACCTAAACAAATTTCTTTTTAAATTATTAATTAAAAAAAACAAAAAAACATTTAGATCTGCACATAACCAAAATACAAAAAGTCATATTTTACTCAGAGATGATATGAAATAATATTGGGAAACTATGGTAAATTTGTACTCTTAATCTCTACTCTCAGCCTGCATCAGCAATACTGTCTCTTTTGAGGTGAATAGGAGGGGAGATGTGGCTAGATTTGTGAGCAACAAATTTTCTCTATAGATAAAATGGTAATATGGGTAAGTAAGGTAGCGTTGCACAATAAATAAATAAGATGTGGAACAAGTGTGCCCTATATTTCGGTGGTGATGGTGTATAAACTTGGCATTCGAAATGACCTCAGAAGCAGAGACATGACATGACTGCACTATCAAACAGATGGCCAACAGGAGGCAAGTAAGAAATCCCAACCCAGCCTTTCAAAAAAAAAAAAAAAAAATTTAAAAAAAAAATACGACCCAACCCTAAAACCCCTTGAACATTTCCCAATACCAACAGTAAAAAAAAAAAGACTAAATAACTCATACATTTTTACTACACTTCATCTTTTACAAAAATCTGCATTGAATTAGTTATATATCACTTCTATATTACTACACTTATGTCTAGAATCAATTTACAGATGGAAATAATTGTAAATTCATCTACTGGATTATTTAAGTCAGCTGTATCAGGTAAGAACACTAAAAGGCATTAATAACATTTAAATAAAAACGGTATCTTTGCCTCCCTGTCAAAGAAAAAGAGAAGCAATTTTGGCTAAACTTTATTTAAGCAGTTCACTCTGAAAAGAGAAAAAACAGAGTCAGTGAGAAAATCTATTTTTCCAAGGTTTGTAACTTCCAAAATATCAACTATTCAAAAAGAAAATGGAATATATTAAATGAAATTTTTTAAAACTTTCAATGTTTAAAATAAAAAATATAGAGAGGTCTTTCTTTTTCTTTAAAAAAGTGTCTAAAGTGTACATATAATTTTCATTTTAAAATAATAGTTTTTCAGCCTTTATTTTTAAATTTTAAATGTTGACAAACGATATACCTATGTATTTATTTGTCTAATAATGTGTGCAAAATACTAAGGGAATTAAATCGACCTTAAAAATTATTTTTAATTTAAGTTTAAATTTTAAAAATTCTTTCCAACTCAGATTTTATGATAATCAGATTAACTTGTATTTCCCCCGTAATCTAAACAGTTTTTCATAAATCTATTTTCATATTTGTGAGCCTCTGTTGCAGTGACTGGTTACTTTGTGAGTGAGGTCAGCTACTGATAATGGCCTCATTTTTTTTTTATTTGGTGCCCCCATCAATGTGGCCTTGTGTTAAACTTAGCTTTTTTCCAGAACTCTCTATTCATCAGTTCTGAATTCTATTTACCCCTTTGTAAACATTTCAGTATTTGGTCACTAGCTGAGAGAGAGGTTCAACCAAGTTAGACAAATAGCTCAACTGGAACTGGCTAACCATTAAAGGTGAATTAGTTAAAAGTGCACTAAGGCCAGGGTTGGTGAAATATACCATCCAAAAATGTCAGCTGACAAAATATTAGCTGACCTTAGGCAAAAAGAAAAAGATTAGATCTCATAAAAAAAAAAAAAAAAAAAAAAAAAAAAAAAAACATAAAATAAAACCAATTAGTCTTACAATTAATTTAGAATAAGTAAGTTCCAAAAGCTCTGAGAGTGAAATAAATACACAAGGAATTCAGGGAAGGAGGTTGTCAAAGGAATCATAGAAAAATAAAAGAAAGATGTTGCCAGTATTGCATAAAAATACTACAAGATGATGAATTTGAAATAAATGCAAATAAAAGATTTTTAAAAAATGCTCTCTCTCTCACACACAAACACTTGAGAAAGTCTTCCTTCTTTTAATTAATATATTAATTAAATTTTCTACTGGATTATATATATATATATATATATATATATATATATATATATATATATATATATATAGATATATAGATAGATAGATAGATATATATATATATATATAGATAGATATATAGATATATAGATAGATATATAGATAGATAGATAGATAGATAGATAGATAATTATTTAAAACTTATAACATAAATATGTTATAAAATCACTGCAAAAATAGCCATTTTGTTTCAACACCTCTGGTGTCTTATCAAGTGATGATGTTGAATGTAGAATAAAGGGTTTTAAAAGGTTCAAATTAACCACTCCTCGCAAGGGGAAACGCTGTTACATAAGCTGGAATGACCAATCAAAACACAAGTATACAAGAAGTCAAAAAACTTGACAACGAAGTAAGCTACATTAAACATCATCACTTGATAAGATACCAGAGGTGTTGAAACAAAATGGCTATTTTTGTAGTGATTTTATAACATATTTATGTTATAATTTTTAAATAAATAATTATATTTGCTCTACTCTGTATTGAGCACTCTTTTAAGAATAGTAATTGTTGGTTATTGGAATTTATTCCATATACACCAATCCTATACTTGGGTATACATACACACACACACACACTATATATATATATATATTAATAAATATACATATACCTACGTTCAAAGTGCTTTGGATGTAGGTATATGTATATTTATATTAATATATACTTCTTAGCGCTGTCTAACCACATTGAGCACTTTTTTGCTTACACCTTATATTAAATTGAGTAAATATTTATTTGCTTACCTGTGTATGCATGCTAATACACATATATATGGTTGCTAATATCTAGTTATTTGATTTATTCACATTAATACCTGTGTGTGTGTGTGTGTGTGTGTGTGTGTGTGTGTGTGTGTGTGTGTGTGTGTGTGTGTGTGTAACTGGTTACTTTATGAAAACAACTACCAGCTGCTTTGTTTAGTGGTTCTTTGTATGTGTGTGTGTGTGGGAGAGGGAGTGATATGAAAAGAATCAGAAGAGCCGATATTAAATAGATGCTATGGGTGCACATGATTTTATGCTAACTGGAAAATAAGTTAAAATGAAAGCTCCAAATGTATAAGGAAAAGGAAAAAAAATGAATGTACAATAGATGACTCCTATTTTCACAGAAACAGTAACAGATATAGAGAATTCGATAAAACTATTAAATAGAGCAAGTTTTCACTATTTTCTCAGGCAATCACCAACATCTAATATGCATTTATATTAATGATGAAAAAGTGCTCTTCATTTGAGAGGTTGAAAGCTTTGCAAAGCCAGCTGAAATGTCTCTTGTCATACTCAATGTTGTCATCACAACTGAAATGTATTACCTACTGCCAATCTGAGCTCACATCCATGGTTTGGTCTCTGTAAATGTTCAGCAAACATAGATGAGTGTCAATGGGTACAATTTATTTCTGTATGGAAAAATGTAATCATACAGTTATGATTCATCTGCACTTTCATGCCAAATGCTATTCTGACAGACTACCACTTAACCACTCTCTGTAATAAGGCAAAAAATTATAGTTATTGACTATAAAGTTTAACCTCTACTGCTATATCTCTAACATCAGCCACTGATTACTTTAGGAGTGACTCGCAAATGAGCATTTAAAAAAAAAAAGCTAAGTTATTGTATAGAGTAATAATTAAAGGTAAATAGAAGAGAGCCTTATTTTTTTTTCAATTTTGATTAGTCCATCCTTAATCTTGTTGCTTTTATTACAATTCTTAGGTGACTTTTACATTTATTCTATGACCACTGTAAACATCACAGAGATTGGAAATAAAGATGGAGTCTTTGGTATGAGCTGAATTCATATCTCTCATCCTTGGAAGTCTCTAGACATCATCTTACCAATTAGGCTATGAAAGTTCATCAATAGGCATTGTTGTTCAAATTAGTTCAGAGCTACAGGCTTTCTTTCTGCAATCTCAAATGCCATGCCATTTTGTTTGCATCAATTGTATTAAATGTAATAATGTTAATCTTCTTGGATAAAGCTCGGTCATTATTATCCATTTTTGATTTGTTGTTCTTTCGTTTTATTTGTTGAATTTTAGAACCGCTGTAAAATCATTCTCACATGTATTCTATGACTGTTAAGTGGCTTGGATTGCAAATAAAGTATCGACCTCAAACAAAATTTGAATTCACTGGGTTTAATAAGAATGGCATGGCATTATTTAAAGAATCTGGACAAATGGAGACTATTGCATTTAATATTACCAAAGAAGAGCACAGATTGAAAATGTGGGAGAGATTGGCCATTTAAGAAAGAGATAAAAGCAAGATTGTGTGCACAGCAAAGGAGATGGAAAAATTAGCAAGTGCTAAAAGGAGTCAAATTGTGGTGTTTTAATTACATGTAAATCTTTGATAATCCAAATTTGAACATCTGCTGCCTTTTTTGTATAAAAGGAAGATACTATCCAAGCAGATTTTAAATACCAACATTTCAACAAACAGAATTTTAATAAAAGTAAAATCAATACTAAAAAGGCAGAAAAATGCCTAAGAATGATTAAATATCTTTAATTGATCTAGAAACCTTGCAGAATTATATTTCAGAAAAAATGGTTCTGTGGACAGACTAAATAAAATAATAAAAAAGCACAACTCACAGGTGTAAATTAATATGTGATTAATTATTGAGGAGAACACATAAAATCTTTCTAATAGGAGATACCACAGGTGAAATATCAGAGCCATAAATTCTCTTACATTTCTTAATTAGATGCCATCAATATATATGTGTGTGTGTGTGTGTGTGTGTGTGTTGGTGATGAGCAAAAGGCCAATGCAGGACATGATCTTTTATAATAATGTTTTATGGATTGTACTGTTGCCACATAGAGATATGTACAAGGTTCTTATGTACTGAAGAAATTCTGATCTTCAAATATTGAAAAGTTCAAATGTTTTTATAAAAGTAAAGGCAAACAATGGTTTCTGGGCACAGACAGAAGCTCATGGAAACTAAGAAAGTGAGAATAATTAATATATAAGAATTCTTTAGAAATGTAAATGGACAGTTCCATTGAAGTGGAGTGGTTGTCTGCTCAATAAATTAACAATATTTTCTCCTGGCCACCCATATAACCTTTCACTGTTTGAAAAGGTTTGGATATTTTTTCTTCAGATAAAAATCAATCACGACTGTACCAAAAAATTAAGTAATCAATACCAAAATCAAATCTTAGACATTCTATGATGAGAACAGAATCCTTCCTTGCTACCTTCAATAAACTGCTGCCTATCTTGATGGCAGCTTACAAAATGATGACAAATTAGCATGAAGAAGTTCAATTTCCCTACCAAAAAATAAGTAGACATTTCAAGTAATTATGAAACCAGAAGTTTAATCTTATTATTCTGTGACAAGAAAGATTTAACCTTTTTGGATGAAATTCATTAAACCCAATTATATAATGATGTGCCTGTTGTCAGATCATTCGTGTCTTACAGTATCAAACTGTATTCAACAAAGATTGAGAAGAATAAGGCTTTTTATTTTTATTTTCTTCATTTATAAACAAAAAAAGAAATATGCATTCTTGCTCATATCCTCAAGGAATTTAGAAAAGAAATTCTAACTCATACACTGATATAGTTGGCCAAATGTGGGAAAAAAAACCCCAAAGAAACCAATTACTTTACCCCAGACACTCTTAAAAGGGACCAACTATATAGTATGGAAAGTGTTGTTAATATATTGGAAAAATATGCTTAATTAATTTTTGGTAATGTTTTATTTGACTGATAGCAATCTGAAAAAAAAAGTGACCATATGGAAAATATGATGAGGAAAATGTTTGATAGAAATAACTTTTACTATCAACATTAATATTTTCTACTTGATAATTTTGTTATATCCAGATTTAATATAATGGCAAAAAGAGATGAAAAATGAAGCTTTCCGTTCAAATTTATTACCTTTAAAAAAAAACGAAAAAGGTCCCTTTTCCAGCAGTTTTTTACATAGTAATCAAGTTGTTCTTTCCTAATTCAATAGAAAATGTTTTGTACCAATTTTTATTATTATTTCAAAAATACTCTTTAAAAAAAAACAAAAACTATTTTCTGATTCTTCAACTAGTATACAAGTAAAATCTAATTTTTTTAAAATTACCCAATTGTATTTGTGGTTTTTATGTCCCAAAATACATATCTAATAAAGTCTATAGTCTTGTCTAGTCTTCTAGTACATCAGTCTTTTTATATAGATAGAAAGTGCCAGTCAAAATATCTTTTTACCTTCTTTAATTACAGTTTTATTTGGACCTAATTTATGCTCGATTAAGCTTGCAAATATATTGATTTGGGTAACTATTAATAAAACATAAAAGTTTACATTCACCCCCAAAATAAAACTCGTTTCATTCAACTTTCAATTCTTCTGATCTGTAATATTCTATTATCTGCCACTACACATTTTCAATAAAATTAGTAGTATCAGTAATAATATCACCTTGAATCCTTATGGGATTCAGCATTGTTAATTATTCATTTTTTACTAGTATTTCTTTTAAAGTGTCCATTTTTTTTTATTTTTTTTTTTTATTTTTTTTTTACATATTTATCAATTTTGTAACCAATTTGAAAGAAATTATTTTCTTGTTTATACATAGATAACCATTTCCTATCCAATGATTTTATATAGGTAACTCCACTGAATTTTCAATACCAAAGGTTTAAAATAATTTTTTTTAAATGAAAAAGTACTCTTGAAACTTTCATTTTAGCTTTAATTGAAAACTGAATGATTAAATTTACTATTTCCAGTAAGCAAAATACTCTGGTGTATTTCAAATAGAAATTATAAATCTTAATTTTTTGGTTGCTTTCACAAAATCAGCCATTTTTGACACATTTGTAAACAAAAGTTAATTCTCAATTTTAAAAATCTTCCAAAAATAAAAATATACTTTTTAAAAATTTTATTTGAGGAATATAAGCTGACTTAAAGTATAATTAATCTGATTTGAAAATAAAAATTATTTACTTTAAGTGTAAAATAACAGAGAAATAGACTTTTAAAAGAAACGTAGCAGTGATTACACGGTTATCACCGTCGCTTGTCTCTCGTAGATCCCTTAACAAGTGATGATAAAATCTGTCAACACTTTTACTGTTGTCCTATGAAGACTTTATCTGTTAAAATATAATTTAAGAAAATTATGAGTCAGCATCTTTTTTTATATAATTTTTTAAGTACTCAGTAATCTTAAAAATGTTGGAAATATTCTGCGTAATCTAATTTTAGGAATGTTGAATTTAAATTTACTATAGTCATTGCTCTTATTTTCTGATTATGTCATGTATGGTTGACCATACTTTCAAACAGGGGCAAGTTACATAATATTTATATACATAAAAAAAAATTTTTTTTTTTTTTTAAATATTGGGTGTAAACGATTTTTATTGAGCTTTTCAATTTTTGATTCATAAATATAGTTTTTACTTAATAACAATATCACCCAACCAAATTGAAGTAATGCAGAATTTTAAATGATTTATAATATTATAAATTATTATAATTAAAATTTCAAAAAGATGAAAAGAATTCTTGTAAAAATTTGCTATTCATCACAAAGTTTGTTTGTTTTTTTTTTTAAGACAATGATTTTTTAATAAATTTTATTTATAAAAGCAATTAAAAGCTTTTCTAATTAAATAATATCCTAATTTTATTGCATTTTTTATTTCAAGATTTGAAGCAGATTTTCAAGAAATGAGTAGTAGGTTGAAAAAAATAAAAATTATGATTTACATTCTCCAAGGAGTCCTGCTTTTAACTAATAAAACAAATTTCAAGATTGCAATTTCTTGAAATTTCATGAAATTAAATAAGGGGGGGGGGGTAACATATGTAAAAAAAAACAAATTTTTTTATAGCAAGATTCTCTTAAAATAAAATAATAAAAAAAGTTTTAAAAATAATTTCATTCATTTGTGAATAAGTCCTAATGGTTTCATTAAAATCTGATAATTATTTAATTTTTGCAAGAATTTCCAAATCAATGTATTTTTCAAACTATTTTTAACCAAAATTTTGAACATAAGAAGGATTAAAAAAAATTTAAAAAAACAATAAAATTACTTCGGTCTTTCCACTTAATAACAAACAAACATTGGGATGATAAAATTTTGTTTTTTTATTAAGTTTGGGGCCTTTTTTTCATCATGCTATGATGTTTTTTCAGTGTGCAAATAGAAGTACCTAATTTTATACTTCCTCAAATTTTACAATTTTTATATACCATACATTTCTGTGTATAAAGGCGATCTTAGATAAATATAGCAAATTTACATGAATTTATCCTATACCTGTAGTATAAGATGACTGTTTATTGATTATATAAAGATATTGTGATTGGAAATGATGTTAATGTATCCTTAAAAATTCAAAATAAACAAAATAACAAAACCGATTCTATATCATGATTTTCCTACACACATCCCCCTAAAAGGGAAACCATTGTTTTGTTTACATTTCATCACATGATCTCTTACTGGTTTTTCTTCTTCTTTTCCTATATCTAAACAGTTACAAACAACCTGGTATACTAATGGCCATTTACTTATACTTTATCAACAATCACAAAATACCGCTAATAATAGTATGATAATGTACATAATAGTACATTCACCTTTCAACATTTGTTTTAATTCAGTCTTTTATTGATTATTGAAAGTTTAGCAAAAGATAAAAGTTGCTGTGAATGCAATCATAACTTGATGTTTATATTTTCTCAGCTGAGCTTTCATGGTTACAAGTTGATTTTATTGATATGCAATTATTCTTCAAATAGGTTATTTATTATGAAGTTATGCCAGTAATATAACAGGTCATACCATAAGTTTTGTCCGAAATATTATAAATGTAATTTCAATAAAATTTTATAGTATTCTAAAATGTCAAATGATACTGATTGATAATCTTATGAATATAAAATCCTTTAACTTAATAGAATTTCTTTTTAAGAATAATTTGGCTGAATTAATTACTTAAATTAGCCCCTCAAAGATGGAGGTATTGAAGGAGCATTTAAGGTACGTGATGTTTTAAGAGTATAAAAAAAATGGGTACTCTGTACGTGAAGTGATTCAAAATATTCAATTTATGGAGAAGAATGCCTGAATGAAAGAACTTGCAGAAGATGGTTTGCCAAATTCAAAAAGAAAATTTCAGCCTTGAAGATTAAGACCAAACAGGATGTCTGGTTGAGGTTGATGATGAGTTCCTTGTGGCATCACTTGAAGAAAATCCTACAGTATCAGTTGAAGAATTGGCAATGAAGCTTCATTCAAACTATACAACTGTTCATCATCATCTTCAACAACTTGGAAAGTTCCTAAACTTGGAAAATTGGTGCCTCATGAATTGTCTGAAGTCAACCGCAAATCCCAAACTGACATCTGCTCCCCTCTTCATCCCCATGAACACATCTCGCTCTTTTTGGATAAACTTGTAACTGGTGATGAAAAATGGATTTCTTATCAAAACGTTAAATGATATAGACAGTGGCTTGGTAATGGGGAAAAGGCCCAAACACAACTAAGAAAGGAACATCATGAGCTGAAGGTGGTTCTTTCAATTTGGTGGGATCACAAAGGAATAATTCACTTTGATGTGCTACCAACTAATGCAACAATCAATGCTCAAGTCTACTGTCAGCAATTAGTGTTTGAACATGGCTTTGAAGAAAAAAAAAGACCTGTTTTAGCAAATCTAAAAGGAGTGGTGTTTCATCAGGACAATGCATGACCCCCACACTGCAAAAATCACATCCCAGAAGATTGAAGAACTTGGTTAGGAAAGAATTCCACATCCACCTTATTCTCCCAACCTTGCTCCTTCAGACTACCATTTGTTCCATAGTTTACAGAATCATTTAGGTGGATTAACTCTCTAAAACCATGAGGAGGTCGAAACTGACATTTCAGAGTTCTCTTCAAAACTGAAAGTGTTCTTTATTAGTGGGATTAAAAAGCTTGTAAACAGATGGAAGGAAGTCATAGATAATCATGGAAACTACATTGATGAATAAATTTCAATAAAATGTAAGATTTGATTACTCATTCTTTATTATTCAAAATCCAGACAGAACTTATGGGATGACCTGATATAAGGTAGAAATTGTTTTATTACTTTTATTATCAGTTTATTTGATAATGTGAATCTTTTCATGTAAGTTACTGGTTATCACACCAAGGCCAAGGTTAGCCTACTGACAAACATCACTCAGAATGTAAGGTTTCTTTTTTAGAATTGTAGTACAAGACAACTCCTAATTATTAAGGTTAATTGGGGGGGGATTAAAGGTTGTCTTATACACAGAAATATACAGTAATTAAAATCAATGGTATTTTGCACCATCCTCCACTCTAAAAGAAAAGCATATAGATAGTGAGAATGAAAATCATTAATTGGATGTGTGAAAGCAATGGTTCATATTGAGTTCATTCAGAAGAACAGAATCTATGATATCAATAAAATGGTTGTTTAGCAAAGGATTTTGTCTCATTTTGAGAAAACAGGAAAAGGAAGGTTATAGGTCTATGTAATAAATTAAGTTGTGCAATCACTGAGAAAATATGTGCTTTCAAGAGAACAGAAAACATGAAAGAACAAATAATATATAAAGAGGATATACATAGGCATTTAGATTTCATTATATATATATGTGTGTGTGTGTGTGTGTGTGTCTAATGGATGGTCATACTTCTTTGTGCATATACTAATGATCACACATACACAGACATTCATAAAAATGTGAATAAAATTTTACATATAGATGTATCTGAAAAAACAGATATACATTGATATATTTAAGCATGAATGCATTCAAAAATGTGTTAAAACTCACAAATGCAAGTGAGATAATTATAGTTGTCTAATCTGCACTAGTGGTACCAGATGGCAGTGTCTTGTCATGCCAATGGCAGACTGAATAAATAATACAAAGAAAAAAAATCATCTCCGTATAATAAATGAAAAGACCACAAAAAAGACATTTGGATTGGAGAGTATTAGTGTATGGATGCACAAATGGGTAAACTATAATAATTTGAAATAAAATATATTTAAAGAGTTATACATTAAAAACTTCTAAAGACTTAAAATATGCTGTCATTTTTGAAAGTATGGGGAAACTTGCATTAATAGAAAATTCTACTAGGCATAAAGTAGGGAACTGATTTTCCAACTGACTGCAAAAGAATTACAATATTTATTTATTTTTCTTTTTTTCTTTCACTTCACCCCAAGCAAGATGGGAATGCCACAAGTACGCAAAGGATTACAGAGAGTGAAGGTGAGAAAAAAGACTGGGTATAGAAGGGACCAAGGAAAGGATAAAAGCTGAATGGGGTTCAAGAAGATAGAAAATGGTGAATTGATGTTGCATTTAAATTTTTGAAGATTGTAGTTAACAGGAAAGCAAAGGATCTTTGGATTTTGTCAAGAACCTTGAGATGAGTAGCAGGAGCACCTGACCTGATATGGCAACAGTATTCAATGCATGGACAATTGGTAGATTTGTAAATTTGCAAGATGGACTCTGGTGAGAAAACCTTCTTGCCTGACACAGTGATCCAACTTTCCTTGCAATAGATGCAGCTATTGATTCAATGTAGTCATTGAACTTTGTCAGTTGAAAAAATGAGGCAAAGAAGGTGCAGTGTGTTGCTCTCCATGAGTCTAGCATCAGCCATGCTGATGGCAGGCAGAAAAGTTTCTCTATGGTGGTTAAATGAGAGTAGTTTCATTTTGGAAGCATTAAAATTTACAAGCCATTTCCTGCCCCAGTTAACTACTGATTAGAGGTCCTTTCCAAGAGCAGTGGCCAGGTTAACTTTGTCAACTCTGACAGATTTGCTATTGAGACAGGAGTAAATGGTAGTGTCATCAGCATAAATGCCCAATTGGAAACTGATGACATCAGGGAGATCATTGATGAAGATCAGAAACAGTGTAGGACCCAGGATAAAGCCTTGGGAGACACGCACATTCGTGTGAAAGGATCTGGAAGCAAGCCAGTTCAAAATGGCCTTCATTTCACAATTTGATAGGAAGGATTAGATTAAATATAATTGGAAAAAAATATATACGTAAAACTCGTACATGAGAACATTTTAATAAATCTAAGAAAACAAAACAAATATACATGAGTAAATTAGTACTAACATTTTCATAAGCATATATTCATCATCTTCATATATGATGATGATAAAAACATGTAAACTTTAATATTTGTACACAACAGGATATGTATTTATATCAGTATTATAAAAGGACCCATTTTGTATTTGTCATACAAAAATGGCATATCATAGTGATATTTTGGTCATGGCAATATTAACAAAATTCTCTCAGTTGAAGATTAAAGCAATTTGTAGTTCAATTTGCATTTTAATAGTGCTGGGTCTGCATTCACCTTAATAATGAGACTATTTTTCTGTTTCTTTGTGTGCCTCACAAAAGTTGAAAAGAAAATCATATGAATGAGAAATGAAAAAATTACTAATTGGTGCATGAAATAATGACACCGTTATTTTGTGAAAAAAAAAAAAAAAAAAAAAAATGATTACATTTTTCTGAGATATAATTCTCTCTTTCTCAACAAATAAAAGTATAATTATTTTAAGGAAAAAATGTTCATGTTTGAATATTTTTCTTCTCTCCTTCTGTCATGAAGAGTTTTATATTTTAGCAATTTTTTTTTTTAATTATCAGTATATATGTTCAAAGATCATTGAATGCTTTACACCTACTGATTAGGGATTAGAGAAGTCGATATTCTAAATGTAGTTACATTTGACTAATTACAGTACAGTTTTTATTTATTTGTAAATAATGTAAAACATATTGTTACTTTATAAATTTCTTAGTCACACACTCTGAGCTCTCTTCTTAAAAATGTGACATCCTTGACACACAAAAAAAAAAAGAAAAAATAACAACAGAATATCTCGTTAGTACTTAGAGGAGATCAAGCTGGTAAGACATTGCTTTTTATTACTTTTAATGTTTAACTTTCTTTCAACATCTTTACTTTGAATAATCTAAAAAGTATAATTCTTTATTGCATGTGACAATGGTGTCTATTTTTATATAAATTCTCAATTTCCCCTGCTGAAATGTAATTGCAAAACTACTTAAATATTTCCATCATTTTTTATGGTTACAAGTAAATTATATAAAAACAATTCTATTCATTGAAAGTGACTTAACTCTGATAACCTTTAAAAGAAGGTGTGTGTGTGTGTGTGTGTGTGTGTGTGTGTGTGTGTGTGTGTGTGTGTGTGTGTGTGTGTGTAACAACTCTCCCACTGATTCTTGATTCCAATGCATGAAAGCCTAACAATTGACTTTTTAGAAGCAAACCACCATATGAACCACACATTTGATTCTAATGGTGAAGGATTGTGTAGAACCAATCACTATCTGTCTATATTTCTGAGATGAGGTATTATGTACACTATTTACATTATTCGGACTATTGTCCTCATCTTTGTCACCTCAAGGACACATGGCACAGTGGATAAAGGCATTGGTTAGATCCAGTGACAAGACCCAAAGAGTGTGAGTTCAATACCTGGCTAAGGCGGTGGATAACTTGGAGAGGGGAATTAACAGGAGATAACTGATAACTGACATCCATTAGACATGGAACTAGAACAGTCTACCCCAGTGATCAAAATGAAGAATTCAGTTCGACATTCTAACCACCTGAAGAAAGCTGGAGCATACAATGGCCAAAATGTTCTAATAAATATGGTGACAAAAAAGAGGACAATAGCTCGAATAATGTAAATAGAGAACCAATTACACTTTTCAGAAGAGCAGATTAACAGAGAAACAGTACACAGTGTACCATGAAGTCTCCAAACAACCATCCTCACATTTGAATTCAAAGTTTTCTTTCTCCTAAACTGGTTGCCAACTAAGGCTAGAGACCCCGGTCTATCCTGCTATTTAAGTTATAACTAGAGGGTAAGAGATGGATACATATCTTTCCCAAGGATGTTTGTGTGAAAGTGAATACATCAAACTTATCTGGAATTGGAACACAGTTCACCAGTTTCTTTTCCCAAGCATCAAACCAGTACCGGACACACACACACACACCTTTATAGATACATATACATACAAGAGTGTGTAAATTCATGAACATATATTTTTCATTTATACAGATTCAAGAGAATATATAGTTACAACATATACACACACACACATACATATATTATATATATATATATATATATATATATATATATATGGGGGGTGCACAAAACAACTGAGTATGTGTGTTAAGCTCACATTTTGTAAAGAACTGAAGAAGCCACAGAGATTAAAAAAGAGAAATTGAGAAAATTAAACAGGAATAAAGAAAAATAATAAGAGAGAGAGAGATAATGAGAAAAAGTGAGAGGTAAGTCTGATTCCTTTGCTGGGAAGAGATAAGGGGGAGAACACCTGGGTGTATGTACTATGGTGAGTGTCAGCCCTGAGGGAAAAATAACAATGATGAGATGAGAAGGCAAAGCAAGAAAAAGAAAAGGGCTATTCTTTGGGGGAGGGCAAACTTGTAGAGGCAGAACACATCAAGGACAGTTTGCATTCATGAGAAAATAGAGAAGATTTAAAATGATAAAGAAAACAGTGGAAATTGTAGAAGAACAAAAAATTTACTTTGTTAGAAGCAATGATAGAGAACACAGGCAGAACAGTTGATATTTGCAAAACTTGCTCTCTGTTAAAGACACACTTATGTATATCTCTTATGTACACGAGTATTCAGGATCCACTTGGAATGTATTAATACTTTACAGTAATATTTATATATGAAAGTTTCATATCTGAATATATATGCAATGTTGTAAAGTGTGTTGCTTTGTGAATTAAAATGTGTTGCACCTCAGGTGGATGGACAAATTAGTATACACAAACATTTCACACATACAGGTGAACGTAAATGAAAAATTGTTCATGTAAGTTAGAGACTTTAGCCATAGTGTAACATGTATACCTCTTAGCAATATGTAAAAAAGAAAATGAGTCTATGAATGTATATAGTATTTCAATCATTAATTTGTCTGCTAGATATATGTTTTAAATGTGTGAGCCTGCGAAGCTATAGCAGAGAGCAAAACTATTGGATACATTGATTTGTTGAAATTTAGCATAGAAATGCATTTTTAACTTAAGCAGTTTGCTGGGTATATTCAGATCATGTTGTATCCTGAAAAGAAGAAAGTAATTTAGTATTTACCTGATAAATAAATGGATATTATTTGCCTTAAGAAATCAGAATTACTTGCCCTTCTTTTTGACCAAACAGGTCAGGTACAATAAATTTGACTTCAAAAGAGGAAATAGTGAAATGATTGGAATCTTGTGAGATTGCCTTAGAACACTTAAGTGCTGGAGACATAAGGTGCTAAATTATCTTAAATTAGTTAAATTATTTTGTTAATATTTATAATTTAAATAAAAACTAATTTTACATCATTTTTCTATGAAAGTTTTTCAAGAATACCTCTTACCATACATGATCTTATATTTTAATTTAAAAATATTTGTTTTCCACCAAAATGAAATTTCATCAAGGTAAAAAATTATATGAAATTCTTCTGTTGCATGTGAAAATCATAATAATCATATTGTAATATTAAAAAAAAATCCAATGCAGATATTTATTGTGCAGAAATATTTTAAATACTTTCTATGCTTAGGTTTATGCAAAAGATTGCAGAATTTTTTATTAAATAAACTATATATATTTTAAATGTATATTCAATCTGTAGTTTTCAAAACAGAGGATGCTGAGAAATTTTGCACACACCTCATAGGATGTTTTCATTCAAGACGTGTGTATGTGTGAGGGAGACACTTGCAAATATAATGATGTTCACAAATAGTTCTTATCTGAATAAAATACAAATTTTTTTTTTTTCATATTCTATAAAATATATTTAATACAGATAAACTAATTACACAGAATTATAAGAGACAATACATTTAAGACTTCTAAGTTAGTTCATTTAAAAATAAAAGCCAAGTTTATATTTTTTTTTTATAAGGATTAGGAATGTTACTAATAAGGACTTATACAAATTATAGGATTTTAATAGATGTGTATACAACTCTCTGCAAATATCCTAAATGCATTACACAGATACACTCAGCGCTATATATATATATATATATATATATATATATATATGCATAATTGGGCATGTACTGTTACATTTAACATGTCTGCATCTCTATTGTGTCCATGCAAGGTTTCTAGTAGCGATAACATTGAGCTTGAAAAAGCAAAAAAAAAAAAGAAAGAAACAGAAGAGGAATCTGCAAATAATTTTATTCAAACGCTACATTTATAAATTTAACAGCAGCAACCTAAAATAGGTGTAATGGAAAAATACAAAAATCTTTTTTAAATACATGGAAAATATGATTATCAGTTTGCAACTGTGCAATGTGAGGTATACACACACAAAAAGATGTGTATAAATGTATCAATATAAATATGTATATATGGTTGTGTGTTCCCTACAAATATACTTGAATGTACATGAGCTATATATATATATATATATATATATATATATATATGTGTGTATGTATCTATGTAAGTAAGGAGGTGCTAAAAAGTTCTCAGCTTGATCCACTTCCTGAAATCTGATAAAATGGACAAACATCAAAAGTTTGTGAAGAATCCCTTCTTTTTGGTTAGGCCAAGAAATCAACAATCAATCAATTTATCTTTCTTTCATTCTTTCTTTCTTTCATTCATTCATTCATTCATTCCTTCCTTCCTTCCTTCACTCACACTGGAAATTACAATTCCCTGTCTTTTTAACATATATATGTATATATTTTAAAGATATACGCACGCATGCGCGATGGTTTTTGTTAGTCTAAAGCAAAGCCGGTACAAGATCATATTTAAGACAGCTTTCAGTGAGATCCAAACATGTGACCATTGGCTGATGCTACTCATAAAGACAGAGACAGACACACACACACACACACACACACGGAAATGAGCACCTGCTAGAGAACAAAGTTAAATAAGAACATTACAATGACTTTTATTGTTATACTCTTGAAGTTGCTACTGCTACTGTTGCAGAGAGGTTTCCACTTTAACTAGACCCAATCCTTAACATTTTAAGAGAAAGTGAGTCACCTGAGAACAGAAATATAAAGATAAATTCTCAAAGGTATTTTGACTTAGCTGAGTCAAAGGTTTAGAAATATTTGGATAAAGTTGCTTCAAGTACATTTTTACCTACCAAAAGATTGTAAGGGGAAAAAAAATACTTTAAAAACGGTTTATTTTAACTGCAGAAAAGCAAACATATATATATATAAAAAAAGAATCAACCATTTTTTTTAAAAACATGTGAAAATAATACAGCACTATTTTTGCTTCTTTCTTATATTAAAGATTCTCTAAAAATGTTATCTCAAATTATAATACTTGAATTTAGAATTTGTTATAGGAATGAAAACTTTAAAATGTTTAACCAGAGACTAACTCAATAATTTGTTTAACCTAATCTTTTTCAATCATTTCATTATGTGTGTGTGTGTGTGTGTATTATATATATATATATATATATATATATATATATATATATATGAAATATTATTTTATATACAGAAAAAATACTAAACTGTAATTGTTCATATCGATTTCTTCTTGTTATTTCCCAGACTTCAAAGCGCGCACACACACACACACACACACACACACACACACACACGGTGCGATGGGTAAATTGTCGCAATTTTATATTTTTAATTTCACGCATGCACATTGTTTTGGATTTTGTCAACTGCACAGTATAGTGGGGGTCAGTTGGGCACCGTCTGTGGGAAAAAAAAGCATTATGACACAATTCACTCAGCCAGAAATGTGGAAATGGGATGCTGTACTGCTTGGCATTCATGCCAGAAGCTCCAATACAAACATTTCAGAGTGTTTGGGCATCAATCTGAGCACAGTGCAGAGGATTTGAAAAGAAGTGGACGAGTCTAATGGTGATTATAAATGTGTTTGGAGTGATCACTAGTGATGGCAACATTATGCCTCAATTCATCTTCCCACAGGGCGTCAGACTCAACACTCGGGCCTATATCAAGTGCCTTGAGAAGGTAGTGCTGCCCTGAGGCAAGAGTGGGGCTGCTGGAAGACCCTATGTCTAGCAACAGGACTCTGCACCATGCCATACAAGCAGGAGAACCCAGTCATGGCTGTCAAACAATTTCTGTGACCACATCATCACTTACATCTGGCCATCTAACTCCCCAGACTGCAACCCCCGTGATTATTTTGTGTGGGACACAGTTGAGTGAGAAACCAACAAAATACCTTGTAACACTGAAAATGAACTGAAAGCAAGGATTATGGCAGCATTCACCAACTTAAACAAGGAGACCATCCAGAAGAGTTGCAGGAGATTCCAAAGTCATCCAGAGGCCGTGGTTGAAGCCAATGGCGATTTTATTGAATAAATTTACTCTTTAGTATTTCAAGATATTATATGTGTAATTTTGGTAAATATATATGTTAAAATGAGATGTCAGCGTTATTTTCATTTTTGTGTAATTTAGATGACAATTTATCCATCGCACCCTCTGTGTGTGTGTGTGTGTGTGTGTGTGTGTGTGTGTGTGTCTGTCTTTTTACACATATTGAAGATATTAAATAATGTATATTATCTGTTAACAACTTTGATGCTGACCAGAAGTTTTAAACTAGTCAATCAAAAGCCATAATAAAAACTTAAAGACATAATATATTAACCTACCTGATCATACCTGAGTTCATTTGGAGAGTTTTTATGATCGATTAAAAAATTCTGGATGATTTTTCACAATTAAAAAAAAAAAAAAAAAACCTCCTTCATAAATATTTTTTTTTTTTCAGAAATTAGCATTATCTCTGTCTGATGATAAATGTTAAATTTGCATACGCAAAATTAATCTTCTATCATGAAACAACAGCAACTAGAATTTGAAACATTATTATTGGTTGAAAATTTGAAAAGTAATTATTGGTTACTATTTATAATGGCAAAAAATGTGTGACAAAAAGTTAGGAATATTTAAACATAAAATATCAGTGCCAAAAATTACAAATCTTAAGAATTATTTCTGAACAAAAGTAAAACAAGTTTTTAAAATTTCAAATAGCATTATAAAATTTTGAAGTCTGTTTAATAATTATTTCAATTCATTAATTAATTAATTATTTATTTCATATAATATAAATACATACATATCTATTAAAAATAGATCTGTAACCAATATGCATTTCTCAGTCAATTACATATGACTATTATTGAAAGTGCTAACTGTAACAATATTTTAATCCCAAACGATAAGCAATTAAAATTAATTTCATGCATAACTCCAAAAATAGTGACAACTGAGCTATCCCAAATGGGAAGCAATCTTTGCATTCTTATTGAAAATCATACAACAAATGCCTTCATTTCCCCTCAGAGCTGAGTTTATCAATAGAATCCTACAATCAGAAAGTATTTCCTGATTTATAACTTTATACTTAGTAATAACAACTTGTAGGAATATACGGTATCATTTTTATACTTAGATATTCTTTCAGTTGATTAAAAGCAAGGCTATAAGAAAAATTCATTTTTAACTTTAGTAATTCTATGGTCATCATAACCTTTAAAATGACGGCAATTCCAGATACGGTCCCCACATGAAAATGTATTCTTTTAATTTATTTACAATTACATAATATTCTTACATGATTAGAATCTAGTGATTATTGAAAGTTCCAACAAAACAACCATCACTCGATTGATACACTAACGGTATTACTATTGTTATAAACAGCATTAGCAGCAGCGAAGCATGAGCAATACTAACAACAGCATGGTGAAAGATAAAGTACACCATATGGTGACATATTCTATGTAATTTACACCCAGATAGATAATATAAATGGTGAGTAAATCAAAGTTATTGAGTATTTAATCAGTTAATGCTGGCAAGAGTGTATAGCATCATAAACCTTAATATCCAACTATTACTAATGTTAAACTTTAGAATACTAACAAAAGAAACATGTAAGAAGAGATTTGAAATAAGCCTATATTTTCTTGCTGCCTAAGTAATATAAAGAGGATACAAATTGGAAGAATTAATACAGAGAGAGAAAACGACTAGCTTATTGATGGATGGAACTCGGTTTGTAAGCTTCAAGGTTCAAGCGAAATATGATCAGTGGCAACAGGGAAGGATGGCTCTAGGTAAGGAAGGAGAGTTGAACGCTTACTGTTCAGTGCCTATAGCAGGGAACCTGATGTGCATTGGTTAAGTGTGTATACGACTGCACAAGGAACGGCCGGACAATACAACATGCAGTGAGTTGGGGCGGTGGTGTGGGTGATATTGCAATGTACAGTGTTTATACAAATCAATATTGAACCTTCAAATAAGTGTGAGGCTTGCTGAAATAAGTTGTGGGTAACCATGGCAACAAGGAAGCAAGCTGACATTACACAAGTGGAATATTTCATTCAGAAATGGAAACAGGTTGCAAACAAGAGAAAGAAAAAGAGGAAGAAGACAGAAGACAGAAAAGGAGGGAATATAAAATTAGATGAGAGGATAAAAATATAAAGGAGAAAGTAATGAAAGTGAGAAGAATGAACTTAGAGGAAGAAAAAGGAATAACTTTAAGAACGTTATTTTGATGGAGGGAAGGAAAGCAGGTAAAGAGGAAGGAGAAGGATAAAGCAACAAGAATTGAAAAGGAGAACATTAAATAGAAAGGAAGAAATACAAAGTAAGAAGGAGGACTATAAAAAAAAATGAGGGGCAAGGAAATAAAGGGGAGAAAAAAAACAAGAGATGAATATCAAGAGAGGTGAAAATAAAAATAAATGAAGAAGCGACAAGAAAAAAAGAAAGGAAGAAAAATGTATGTAATAATAAGCATTGGAGCAGTAGTAGGAGTAAATGGTATGTGATGGTGGGAGGGATGGATTTTGCAAGAGAAAATGTTATCCAATGTAAGAATGAGATGCAATATAGATAAGAACAAAAAATGAAAAGATAAAGAGCATCAAAGAAAAAAAAAAACGACATTACTGGGGGTGGGGACAGGAAGATACACATGTTCCAGGTTAAGAAAACTTACGAGGAGTTTGAAGACACAAGGAGACAAATTCAAGATAATTCCTATAAGCAATAATAAACACAATTCATCATCATCATCATCATCATCGTCATAATACCTTAAACTTTTGGAGGATATTGATGTAGACAAATTGATTACAAGATTCCCTTGATCTATAACATTTTTCTCGGTCTTTGTACAATACACTATACTGTATCTTAGTCCAAATTCCTAACTGCTCTAATCTTCTAAGAAGGAATTAGGAAACTTGTCCCAAGTGCCCCAAATGAAGAGGACTGTCAGATTTTTCTTACACTAGCTATACCATAAGTCAAAGCTTTCTTCAATGATTGTATCTTAGCTGTATGTACTGCTAAATCATATTACTAGTCATTTTTAATAACTTAAATTTTATTCACAAAATGATTTATGCAATAGTTTTGTTTGAAAATCATAAATTAATAAAACATTTTTTTTTTTTTCACAGCTCAATTTCCTCCTCACTACAAGACCAGATCTTGTCTTTCGGTTGGCTCTGGTTGAGAAGCAAACTTAATCTTTACTTCATGATTAAAACCATAATTCCAGTAAAGAAAACAAATGAAAGCGTGCACACATGCACACACAATTTAAGGATAGGTAAAGTTTACAGGCGAAAGATTAAAATGATTTCTTCTTGACGCTTAATAAAGAGGACAATGTCTAGAGTTAATTTAATCTAGCTCTTTCTACAAGTGTGCATGTAGAAAGATTTGTAGCTTAGCAATTATTAGCTGAATTTTGTTAAGAAATTTTTACTGTAGAAAATTCAATGTGATATTCATATTAAAAAAGAAATATTTGTTGTGTAAAATAAATGTTATTTTCATCATTAGACTGCAGACTTATTGATGTACCTATATAAGAATGTATGCAAAGTTGAGACGAAGCAAATGTTCAGGTAGGAACACAAGAGAAAGTTTTTGGGTAAGGAAGTGAGTTAGGCTAAGGCAGTCAGCTGGCTGATTTCTGATACTCCTGAAGAGAGGAGGGTTTTTGAGTCTCAACAAGTAAAAGTAGCCAAAAAGAGCAAAAGCATCCCAACGGATAGAGAAGACAACCCACATTCCACTGTTCTATTTTTATGTCCAAACATTTTACATCAACAAAGCTTTTCAGTTGACTTTCCTTCTTTTTTTAACATTCATTCAAGAAAGCAGTAAGAGTCTTTGACAGAAGTGAACTGGAAAATGGCAAATAAATTGTTTTTTTCTTGTTAAGAGGCTTTGGCAGATCTCATCTGGCAAAGACTTAGAATTCAACTAACCAAAGTAAAACAGGAAATGAACAAAAGCCAGTTCGTAAATAAGAGATTACAAAAAGGAAGCTAAACATTTAGTGTTTCGTCTAAATAGAAGGAATATGAGCAAAGGCTGATTGCCATAAAGAAAGACACAAAACTAGATGAACTTCTGATTAACAATTATTTACAACAGCAGGTATAACAATTGAAAATGACAGTTTTCTGATCTTCTCTGTAGCCGCAACGCCAAAAAGGACCCGCTGGAACAGGGCAGTCATCTCTCATGCAGGGCAGTCGTCTCTCATCTGCTCACTCGACCCCAACTGCCAAAGCCTTCAGACACAATCATTTTATAGACCATGACCATGAAGCAGCCGATTGGTTGAATGGGAGAGATTTACATATGCGTCGGTGCAATCCGCCAATTCTCCCTTCCTCCAACTGCTCTGCGACACCATGTGCATGCAATGGGTGGGCATTTTCGGGCATGATGTCACGTATCTTGCTCACGACACTCACGCTTCTCCCTGATCTGAGGATCACACAAATGGCAGTGCTGTGCGGGTCGTTTTATCCTGCTAGTTCGTCTCAGTGGAGGGGGCTCAGCTATTTCCTCAGTTGTACTTTCCTCTGCCGTATCGCCGAGTTGATCTCGTTCGAGGATGCCACTTGCACTTTCCGCTGAAGTTGTGTCTTCCTGCATCTGCCTCTCATACACCATAGAGGTTTCTTCATCTGAGGTGTCATCATGGCTGTTGGTAGTCTCCACCCCACGCACTGGGTGAACATCTTTTACATGGCGTGATACTCCATTTACAAGGACTGAATGAGAGCTATAGACTTTCGTCACTTTTCTCTTCTCGAACATTGTTGTACACCGCCCATGCAGTCTCTTCACCCAAACAACATCTCCTGTAGTGTATGTTCCAGAACCTGCGACATCAGCAGGTGGTGGTGGTGTGGTATCAATGCCCTTCACGCGAGTGCAGTAGGTAAAAATTAAGTTTGCTGGCGCTGTTGAAGCAGTAGTGTCATCCTGTGGTGTCACATTATGCCCGTATACTGCTTCCATAAGAGAGCATTATGTTCTCGCAGCGATGCGCTTTATCGTGCAGTGGGATCTTCCTACTATCCTATTCCCCGATGGTACGTGGGCACATTGGTAGCCTATCCAGACGCCTCATTCCTTCGCAAGTCTTGTGAATCCTTCCCCACAAAACACTGCAGCATCGTCGGCAAGCAGTTCAATCAGTGGTCCTCTTTCGAAAAAGATTGTCTCCAACTGCCGAATGATATTGGTGGAGTCTTGTCACTGCAATGGCCTCCGAATGGCAAACTGACTAGGACCACAGTCTATCAGCGTTAGGTAGTGCTGGCCCCCAAAATGCGTCACATTCATTCCCACTCTGCTCCAATTGTCGCGTACAGAAAGCCATATTTGGCTTCCAATGCACTGGGGCAGGATCTATGGATTGACATTCCCTACAATCCCTGACTACCGCCCGAACAGCCGCTCTGGAAATTCTGGGGATGACCAATTTTGCAAAGTACAGTGTGCACTTCACACCGGGGTGTCCACTAGACTGATGAATGGCTCGTATACGAGCAGGCCCCTCGCCTTCTGCAGCCACAGCACATACTCGTTCTACAGGTTCCGTCTCTTTCTGAATATCATCCAGCCATCGCTGCGGCACTCCAGTGAGCTGATCAGCCCGGTTATCATGAGACTTAACCAATGCCACATCAATCTTCAGCTCATATTCCAAGGCCAGATGTCAAAGTGTGCCGAGCCAGTGGCAGCTTTGGTTCGTACCCTCGACTTTCCGGATAACGTGTCTGAGACCCAGCAATGCACGCATGCCGATTCTGTCTTCAGGTGAATCACCTTTGCTTTCCACTGCAGCGTGAGGTTGATGCCCCACAGCACTGCGTTGATTTCTGCCAAGTTGATGTGCTTATCCTCACTCATTGGTCGCAGCCAACTAGCATCTTCAGCCATGGCGCCACCGCTTTCAATGACAACACAACACCAGTGGCTAATGAGCTCGTGTCCACCCATACAGTGATGCCCTGTCCATCAATGCACCAGTCCCCATGTGCTGGATCCATTTGCGCCACTCTGGCAAAAACGTCCACCAACATCCGGCTCAGGAGAGGGCCTCGTACTTTATCATCCCATTCAGTTGTCACGGCATTTGCTCATTTATGAACACGGTCGCAACACGTAGCCAGCTACACACTGGAAAATGTCCTGTCAATTACCCACACACAGAGAAAATATTTTGACGTTTTAGGTCATCAGGCAATATCGGCAGCTTACTTCCATGACTCCACTGAAGCTTGTTGCGTTCCTCCCAGAAATGCAATCCTAACATGCATGTGCCGCTCCGTAACTGCTCTAGGTCCTTGCACGTAAGCCCAAACCTCTCAAGGTGCTCTTTTATGCGGGATGCAGGATATATGTTCTCATTGACGAATACATCATCAATGTATGAAGATATAGCTTTGTTGATGTTGTCATCTTGCGCAACCACAGTGTTAACAATGGACCGCATTATCAGGGGTGCCACGTTAAGCCCAAACCCCAAGCGAGTGGGGCAGTATCTTTTCCTCTTTATTTCTACTGTCTGGAATGGCCACAAGGACTTCTCAACGTGAACTTGCAAATAGGCCCGGTGCAAGTCCAACACAGCGATGTTTGAACCTTGCTGCCGTCACTCTCTTAATTTGTGTGCACATACATCTGCACTGGCAGTGTATGCATCTCATTGAGCTCGCAGTAGTCCATGACGGGCCGAAGCTTTTGTTTGTTTTCCTGTAGGATGGCTATTAGTGGAATCGGACCCTTTGGGGGGCCCAAGCTCGTCTTCAGGGTATGGAAGCAGCCAGCCATTTTGATTCCAAGTTTGCAGTTCTTGGTTGTACTCAGCCTGAAGGTGCTCAGGAGTAGGATATTCTGACAGCCTGTTTTTTAACATAACTGGCGGCTGAGCACCAGACCACTTCCACGATGCGATCTATATCCGTCTGTTAGCGTCAAACTCTGCTTGGAAATCAGGCTTGTTGACGGTGATGGCAGTGCAGATTGGCTTGTGACATTGAGGAAATTTTACCTAACCGGTGCTAGACATGGACATCCCACCCAGCTGTTTGATTGCGCCCAGCCCAAGCAACTAGTCAAATCTGAGTAATTCCTCATCCACGACCAGAGCTTCTATGTCAATAGAGGGTCTGTTGCTTATGCCAAGCCGGACCACC
Source organism: Acanthosepion esculentum (assembly GCA_964036315.1). Lineage (NCBI taxonomy): Eukaryota > Metazoa > Mollusca > Cephalopoda > Sepiida > Sepiidae > Acanthosepion > Acanthosepion esculentum. Next base: position 22,960,135 of record OZ038501.1, on the reverse strand, counting down.
CCGACTCCACAGCATCTAAGGGTATTCCCGCCTACAGTCAGGACGTGCACCTCTTTTCTCTCTCGCACCTGGCAGCATGCTTTGCGTATGAGTGGTTGGGTGCAACCAGTGTCCACAAAAGCCATTCACCTCATTCCATCGATCTGTACAGTCATTGTAGATAACGCTCTATTTAAAGAGGATCTGGAGATAAGGCTGGTGCCGAAGCCTCGTCCCCCTGCCTGTTTCCCAGACAATTTCGGACCATATGTCCCCGGCGCTTACACCGATAGCACGAGACCGGTCTTCGGGGTCCAGTATTCTCTTTCCTTGATGTTTCACGCCATGAGAGACAGTTGCGTGCCAAGTGATTGAGCTCGCCGCAAACATAGCATTTTGTCGGTACATCAACTTCCTTCACCTGACAGCGTGATGATCGTGCAGCTACGGCCACTTGCTCAATATCTGCAGGACTTTTCTTCAGTATGGAGTGTGCTCAAGCTAGCACTTGTGAAATGTCCATATCGCCTAAATGAGAAGAGGCTCGGAGCAATTCCTCGGCATTCTCTGGCAACCCAGCGATAAATGCACACATCAGACTTCTATCTGTCATTCCACCGACCAGAACTGAAAGTTTATGCAATTCGGCCAAAAAGACATCGACAGTCTCACCTGGGTGCAAGCGGCGTGCTACAAATTGCTTCCAAGCTGTAACGGAGTCCAGATCAAATGCCGTATACAAAGCATTTTTGATGCAGGTAAAGTCTTTCTTCTTTTCTTTGCTCAGCTGCTGGTACACTGCATATGCACCTCCTGATAGACGCATAGGAACCACACATTCAATACGCTTTACGCCACTAAGTTGGCATATCAATTCTGCCTTCTCTATCCACTCGATAACTGACTGTTACATCCAAAATCATTTCCATCAAATATCAGTATCAGTTTAGGATCAAAAGCCACAATTGCCGAAATAGCTTGTAGCCATCATGCCAAAAAGGACCTGCTGGAACAGGGCAGTCGTCTCTTGTGCAGGGCAGTCGTCTCTCATCTGCTCCCTCAATCCCGACTGCCAAAGCCTTCAGAAACACTCATTTTATAGACCATGACAAAGCAGCCGATTGGTTGAGTGGGAGAGATTTACATATGCGTAGGCGCAATCCGCCAGTTCTCCCTTCCTCCAACTGCTCTGCGACACCATACGCATGCAATGCATGGGTGTTTTCGGGCATGATGTCACGTATCTTGCTCACAACAATCACATTCTCTACATCATATTAACAACTCACAAAGGAAAAGAAAAGTGAATTCAGAACTGTGCATGGGTTCTTCTATAAATAATGTTCTACTTACAAAATGTATAGAAGCAGTCATTTAACTGAAATGATATTGGGACATACCAAAGAGCAATTCAACAACCAGCATAAGGAACATGTTTCCTTATAGACAAAACTAATAAACCTATTATAGTAGATAAGAAATAAATGTACTTTTTACAATAAGGGGAGAGAAGAATGAAATCTTACAAACATTTTTTTCAGAAATATTGCTTAAATTTGAGATGAGAAAGTGCTGAAAATATCTTGGCTAAAGGGATTTAAAAGAAAAGAAAAAAAAAAAAAACATGTTTGGTAAGATTTGGGGAAGTAGGACAGTCAAGAACTTTTCACTAATCACACAACCATAATTTGGATAATGGAAATCTTTTGATCGTTATTTTCATTTATTAATGTCTGAGTTTTTGAATTCTGTCCATTTTCCAAACTGTTACATAATTTTCACAAATAGAATTAAAAATGGCTACATTTCTATGGTTTCTAACCACTCAATAGCTTCTACCTATTTTACTTAAGCACCTTTATAATAAATATTACTGTATATGTCAGGTTGACCCCTAAAATTCGGAAACGTTAATTTAGCTTTTGGTCTATAGTCATCACATGTAAACCTTACAAAATAATCCATGACTATTTCTAGCAATCAGACTACCAACTTCGGGGTGTCTAAACGCACTGACATAAACCTATTACTTTGCATTAAGTAAAATATGTCATTAATTGTTCAAATTTGAACTTCAAAATCACAGCTAATCCTCTTTTGGGTTTAGATTTAAAATAGTGGATAGGAGATTTAACTCCTTGTTTTTAAAAGTAACAAAGTAAAAAAAAAAAATTAAGTGCAGAAAATAAATGACTGATAATCACCTTCAAAAGTTTTTTTCTTTAATTTAAAAAGTTACCCAGTTTTTTAAAATAATTAGTTATCCACTTTTGTTACGCTTTTGTATTTCTTGCTTAAAAGATAAATGGTTTACAAGGGTGTTCAAGCCATCCCTATAGATAAGTCCATTTGAAGTTTCTGTATATGCCCTCCCAGATAGCCATGATACCCATGCAAAGGACATCATCAAATATTTAGATTTTCTTTTGTTAAATGTGTTTTGTATACTGGTAAATAAGATCAATCTGTTGTCCTAATTTCAAACAGTCAACAAATAAATATACTTGTTGAGGCAAAAGTAACAAAAGACTTTGCAGAAGTTATGCAGATAAAGGTTCCGTTTCTGTCTCTCCCTATTAGAGACAGAGAGAGAAAAAAAAAAAAGAGACCTTAGTTTGCACAAAACCAGATCAAAGAAATAATGACACAGGTGTAGGCTACATTCTCATCTCCATAATTTGAAGAGTTTTTCTTTTTCTGCTGAGGAGATTAACTTGTTAGAAAAACATCTTTGTGTGAATTCCAAAAGAAAATTTGTTTATTTGGAGTGTAGACTCATCCTTTGAAATTTACATTCACAACATTCTCATTGGCATATCTTTTTATCATTTCCAAGTGTTGTGTTGACACATGGAAAATATATATATATATATATATATATATATATATATACACACACACTGAGAGAAAAAATTCTAACACCCTGAAGGATGATACCAAATTTGACCTGGGTACAATATGTGCATACTTACAAGTAGTAGATTTTCTAATAACAATTTCAGTCTTTGGATATCTTGTAATACTTATAGCACAGTGAAAACAGAAATGCATATTTCTGTTTGAGTAGAACCATTTAAGCAGGGTCATATTGTGCACCATCGAAAGTCTGCATGGTCATTTTGGAGAATTTCTGTACATTTTGGATATGATGTGTCAATGGGGCTTCCATGATGCCAACAGTGGTCAAATGAATATTCCTACACCTGAAAACTGAAGTTCTAGATAGCCACATAGTAGAGACGTTTGTTTAGCTTGATATATTGTAAGGCCAATAATGGCAGATTGCATGGTACTCACAGCACAAATCAGAACAAATGTGGCCCAAGTGTGTCCACCTAAACAGCTGGGAATTGTTTACTTGTGGCAAAACTGCAGGCATGTTTGCCTCTAGTCAAACTTCCACTTATGCCACAATACCACCATGCATGTTTCTAGTGGTGTCGATATTAGGGTTATGTGGGGGATCAAATGGTACTCAGTAGTAGTCAGTGTTGAGCAGATACTGTCTTTGTGCAAGTGAGAGACATTTTTATTCACAATGTAGATCTGGGGAGCAATAACATTTACAGTGTATTTACTCACAATAGGTCCATCCTGCTATGATGATGTTGGACACTAAAAGTTACAACTCTGGTTAAGCTTTGCTGCTTGTAGAGGAAACCTTGAACAGCACCTTGTGCGTTCATCATACCCTTGATGATACCGTGTCCAATACTGATCTTCTCACAAAATGCAGCATTGATGGAATTGAGACTTTCCTGATGCAATCAAAACTTCACTGGGATGGTCATGCTGCAAGGACGAGTGATGACAGAATATCTAAGGTCCTCATATATAGCCAGCTTCACAGATGTTAAAGGAGTGTTTGACAGCTGTGGCTCAGGTATAAAGTCAAGCTAAAGAGTAACCTCTCAGCTGTCAATGTGTCTCATACTAACTTTGAGCAAGTGCCCCGTATAGAAATAATTGGAGATATTTGTGCCAGAGTGGTATCAGACATTTTGAAATCAGTGATATTGAACAAATAAAAGATGACAGCAAACATCATCGGCAAATATTCCTGTTGATATATGCCCTGAGACCCTTGCTGTTGCACAATATGTGGACTTGTATGCAGGTCACTAGTGGGACTGAAATGTCACGTATGACACAAACATAAAAACTCATTGAGGATCTTCATACTTATCAGATCCTCATACATTGGAATCAGCGGGAGAGACCATTAACTGAATTTAATCTAAAATTTTCACTGTTGAATCTATATGTTCTATGGAGAAGCACTGGGTTAAGTGCAGTGGCAAAGGAGATCATAGTATCCTCCATAGTTTATCTTCCCTTACACAGCAATCTTTAACAATATTTTAGAGCATCCTCAAATCCCAAATTTGAAAACTCAATATTTTTCCTCCATGCTACTTCTGTGTTACAAGTTCAGAAATAAAATCTCCACATTTACCTAATAAAGTTCCTTAAAGAATGAAATGTGTTTGAACAGAAAAGTTTATCCTTTTGACGCTTTTTTTATTTATAAATATAAAATAGCAGACAGTGAATGTTGTTGATAATAAAACAATGCACAGTGTAAAATGGCAATAAAATATATATATCATATGTAAAATATACGCACATACTACTCCTCCACCATTTCCATAAAGTTTAATTTGATGATATTTATTTTGTATCATTCTTCAAAAAGAGGACTAAAAATTCTTGTACCAGTAATCCTAGATGAAATGAACTTTCATTTTGTTGCCTGATATACATAATGAAATTTTACCAGGTTTAGGAATTTTAGCAAGACCATGAAATATAAGAGTAGAACTATGGGCATGAGAATAAGAGTAACAACAAATGAAAGAGAAAAATACAGGACCATAAGGGGGGGGGGGGGGTTAATTACTATAACAACCTTTTTAATAGCACTCCTTTCATTAAATATTCTATAAACAGAATCATAGAATTCATTGAGTACTAAGGATCATTTTTCATCCAATGCCAAAGTTACAGTGAACAATTGGATCCAAATTAAAGCAGAAAAATTCTTCATGGACAAACTGAAGAAGCAGATAGAATGTTTGTAAAAATGTGTAGCAATAAATGGCAACTATATTGAAAAGTAGACTTTGAAGTTTGAAGAGAAATAAAGTTACTTTATTTTCGTAACAGTTGCATGATGCTAACTGCTTTAACAGTTGTTTGAGAGGCGTTATTTATTAATCAACCCTCATAAATTACTATTTACGAGACAGAGAGGCAAGTTAGTTGAGAACCACAAAATTGGCTGCCAATTATCAAAATTAAAATAATTATATTTTTCTAAATGCCGTTATCATCCTTAACAAATGATTAATAAATAAATTAATCTAAGATTAATAAATTCATTAATACTTTAAAACTTCTCCAAAAAGGCCAGAGTCTAATATATGGCTTAGAAATATGTAGATAAATATTTCTTATAAACATAGAATAGGAAAATCTCATTGAAAAATATTCTCTTCTGAATCCAAATGATATAAGAAATATTTAATTCAAAATGGTTATAATTTCACCAACTATCAATGAAAAAATTATAAACACAATAGAAAACTATTTCTACACAATCATTCTGATTTTATTAAAATGCTCACATTCAAGTTATGGAGCAGCATTTATAATTGTTGAATTCTAAGTTTGTGTGATGAGATGCAAACTGAAGTTTATCTTTGCTAAAAGGAGATATGCAACCTTTCAATGAGTGCTTCTGGTTTATATCCATTGCAAAACCATAAAAGTCTGACATGCCAGAGGGAAAGAACTTGAGTGTCACACATATAGAAATGTGTTAGCTTTGTACTCACAGACCTATGCACGCATAGTTGTGCATAAATAAAGATGTTTTTTCCTTTTTTAAATGAAGATAAAAGGAGAACATAGTAGTCAAAGTTTAAAATATATATATATAAACATTAAACTAAACAAATTATGGAGTTAGAATAAATTCCTGTTGAAATACATAAAATGAAATTGTGAGAAAATAGCTGTTATTTTTTAATGCTCAGTGATTGGCCAATCAAAATATAAATTGCTTTGAGCAAAGATTTTCAAACAGTGAAGCAATGTTGTTAAGACAAAAAAAAAAAGAAAAAAAAACCTTTCTAACGCAGAAAATGTAAGACAGTAAGCACACAAGCTTATCAGTGTGAAAAAAGGGTACAAGAATGTATTACAATAGAGAAAGAATGAAAAGAAAAGAATTAGAAAAAAGCTAAAAGAAAAGAGCAAAGGAAAACAGAAGAAAAAGATGAAATGGAAGGAAAGTGAAAAGAAAGAATGAAACAAATAAAATAAAAAAATAGTTTGAGAGAAGAAACGAAAGGGAGAATTGAAAGCAATGGAAACAAAAGGAAGAATGGCAGACATTTGTTTAAAATTTCATTGTTTTCACACACAAATACTTACAACACTCCCTGTTGATTGAAGAGAAAAATAAATAATAATAATAATAAAAACAATAGGAAAATGTTTGCCATAGATTGAAAGCGAGGCTGATCACAACAAAATTAAGGAAGAGAGGGTAATGTGGGGAGGAGCTAAAAGCCAAACAAAATGAGGCACCAATGCATGTTTCTAATCTAAATAACATTTTCCCTTGAAGACAAATCAATTCCAATAGAGACTAGGCAGACAAAATAGCAAGAGTAAACAAAAAAGGAATGTATATCTCACCAAAATAAGAAATAAACTTTATTTATGTGCATGTTAGATGATAAAGAAGGACAAGAAGGGTTCTTGAAAAACTATACCCATACACAAAAGACAATAGCATAAACAATTTATATATATGTGTGTGTGTGTGTGTGATGAAACATGCACCATATATAGTGCACAAAAGAAGACAAAAGAAAAGGCAATAGAGAAAATACCTTGATTTTATTACCTTGATAATAGTAAAGAAAAATGAGGAAACTTTATTGGTACAGATATGCATAGGTGCATGTGTATGTAAACAATAAATAACACTTGGAAGAGGTTTTTATTGCAAAGTAAAAATGTTTCAAAATGGCACACATCCAAACTGATGAGGAGGTATTATAAACAAAGGAAAATAAACTTTTTCTATTTTTTTTTATTATTTTTTTTTACATTTACTCAATCAATACAATTCCCAATGAATTTAGCTTAGAGCTGCTTTTTCTTATAAACTTCAGATAGGTATAAAATTTTATCTTTCATGTTAGATTTTAGAGTTTGATTCTATATAATATTGTTTAATTGATTAAAAAAAAATCAAAATACATATGTCCACAAATCTACATCATATTAGTATAAAAAAAATGGTGGAAAAAGACGAGAAAACTAACAAATGAAAGCTTCAAATTTACAGAAATAAAATGTGTTCTATAATGAAACAATAAAAAAAACAACTAGAAAAAGATAAATATTTGTATCTTAAAATAAATGGTAGTGCAGCAGATTTCTGCAGTTATCTCTACCTTAGTAATGTAAGTATGTGCACATACACCAGCCTCCTCAAGACACAGATTAATAAACTGATTAAAGCTAACAATGCAGATATCAGATCCCTCAAATTCCACAAAATTGTGGGTGAGTATTACCCTGGCTATTTATATGGAAATGTAAACACACACACACTATTTGTGTGTGTGTGTGTGTGTGTGTGTGTGTGTGTGTGTGTGTGTGTGTGTGTGTGTGTGCAGGGGATTAATGTGAGTCAAGTTTGTTACATAGCTGATTGATGTTACCTTCAGAATCACAATTCCAGAGTTTCATAGATGGATCTATCCGTCCACTCTTCAGGGGGTATCAGCAATTTACTGCCTATATTTTTTTCCTTTTATGCATATTTGACTCTATATATATATATATATATATATATATATATATATATATATATATATATATATATATATATATAGAGAGAGAGAGAGAGAGAGAGAGAGATATATATATGCTAATTAAGGTAATTGTTAGTTTTAGAACAAATGCACAGGGAACAATGATATTGTTCTTTTTTTAATGTTGTGAACTTTGTAATGTCACTATCAAAATTGAGAAAAAATTGTTTAATATGATCTGAAGCCCGATTATTCTTCTTAAAAAACAAAACAAAAAAAAACTGAAGTGTGTAGGTGAGTGTGACTTTTAAATGATTTCATGCTTTTAGCTTTGGGCATCAACTAACTAACTCATACAAGATTTTAATTATATAAACAATTTCAAGATACAATATCAGTCAGGATATATCAGTATACAGATGAGCATAATGGCCACCATTGCCTCCTGCACTTATGGTTTTTTTTTCTTTTAATAATATGATGCACTCAAACATGGTGGTCCAGTTAGAAAGTGGAATACATACAGACCTAAATACCAAAAGCAATATTTTAACTAACAGCCATGTGATGTCAAAAATATTACATGAATTAATCTCACAGAAGCCAGTGACATAAAGGGAGGGAATCCTAATTAAATTGAGATAAAAGTGTCAAGGGTTAACAAAGTGCTATTCAGTGAAGTATTCAAAGTCATTAAGATCATTTATCTTTCAAATAAGTTGACTCAGCTTAGAATCTATAAACTATAAAACCTGAGAGAACAATGAATCTATAGGAGGACTTTATACATCTGCATATATGCACAGATTTCTTGTTTTGTTATTTTAATTAAAATCACTTTGCTCACATAAGCTATCAAAACAGAATCTATATGATAATATATGACACAAGAAAAAAATTGGGCAAGTGTTTTCATATTCCCACTGACAAAATGTGTCTGTATGTCATATTTGCATAGCAGTGGCATTTCCAGGCTAAACAGAATATCATATTTTATATTTATCTTAGATACTCACATTTATTTGAGGACTTTCAGGAAAAAAAAAAATTTCCAAGATCAATGCCTACTTTTGTGTGATTGAATAAACAAAAAAGAATAAGAACAAAATAAAATAAAATTCAAATAATTTATAATTCTATAAGGAATTACAGTTTAAGTGTGTCCATGAGAAGAACATCTCTAAAAGTTTCACATGGACATCTCTGGTATGAATAGTGTGTCCTCTTCTCTCCATGACTTGATTAGAAACGATATACCTTGTGTTTATAGAAGGAAACTTTAGGTGTATTATGAAACTTTTAAAACTTTCTGGGGATGTCCACAATTCTAGTAGGTATTTTTTTTCTTCTCTCCCTGCTCTGTTTCTGTGTATACTCATGGTGAGGGATGTGTTTCATATTTTTACAAGAAGCTCAATTTAGGTTTTCTCAAGTGTATAGATAGACAAGAATGACAAAACTAATAGGAACAGATTTTTTTTTTTCATGCCTGGCCAAGAAACAAGAAAAGCTAAACTCCATCTCTGTATATCATGAACATTAGTTGAATATAGGCCTGCCCATAAAACCCAAAGTTTTCTCCAACTATTATACTTTCTTTTTTACCTTTTTTTTAGTCATCTTAGCAAAGAATGGAAGCAATAGTAGGCACTTGATTTCAGTTCTACCTTCAGTCAGTTTTTTATATTAGATCTCAACTTTTTTGTGAATATGTCAAAAGTTTAGGGAATTTGAACAGTACATAAAGAACACTGTATATGATGAACTTTTGCCAATGACTGAAGGAGGGGATCTATTTTTAGTAGATGGAGTAAGTATTTTTTTACCATGGTTAAATTCCCCAAAATTTGAGATGGCATCTCATCTGTTGGTACATTTATGACTTAATATATACCCCTTTTTAGGAGTAATAGGATCAGGTATCGAACCCCCCACTCTTCTGATTAAAAACCAAGGCACAAGTTGTATCTGTCATCATCTTTGTAGAAAAAAAGGTTTTTTGGTTTACATTTTAGTTTGTTTTTTTAACAAGGAAATCTAGCATCATCATCATCATCATCATAGCCACAGACATTGAGAGGTTTTCACGGTTATGATTACTCAAAAACAAAAATGTTCTTATTTTCTATGAAGATATGCATTCTTTGATGTTCAAAATTAAGGTTTGCCAATAACTTTTGATAAACCTTTTTCCTTTTTCTTATGAAGAGCAACTAAAATATCCAAACATGATACTTCAGTAAACAAACAAAAACTTGTGAGAATTTAGTCAGCTGATGATTTGATATATAACAACCTTTTAAATGGGATTGATATTTTAATAGTAATTATCTCCATAAACCAACACAAAGTTCTGTTTAACTGCTGGATTCATGTAAAGTGTCTTGAAATCTGAATTGTTATGTGGAGTAAAGCTTTTGTATTTTAAGCTTCAGTAACAAATTCAAAACCATCAAAAATACAACTTTTGCATGTTTTATGAATGGACAGGCTTATTAAATGGGCACATCTATCCAAAAAATGAAATTACCATAAATATTCAAATGTAAAACAAAGGCAATCCTTTATGATCTGCATATAATATATTGGCGTTTCCTATTTTTACTTCTTGCAACAGAGCAAGAAAAGGGATATGTCTCCAGGATGCTAACATTTCATTAGAATTTTATTCTATACATTTATGTCTTTCTACAAAACTCTTAGGAATGTGAAGCAGAATTTTCAATACATCAATAATATTGCATTGAACATTTGTTTTAATTTAGATTTTTGAAACATTGATTTGATTGTATTAAAAATAGTTCTTCTGTTACCTTTTGCAAATCTGTCAACTAAGGACAAATGTAATTTTTCTTATATTCCCAGAGGGGCTTGGCCCAATTTGGAAATTATAGCATCATTTAATGATAAGCATTCTAAGTTAAATCCAGAATACATTGAATCAGCAATGTTTAAGAAAAACAAAAAAAGAATTAAAATAATAATGAAAGAAACCAACTCACTAATCACTTATAGAAACAATACATTTTATGAAATAGTGTTGCCTAAATCTCTGGGGAGTGAAGGAAAGGAGAGATTTCACCTGCTTAATTTAATTCATTTTACTCTTTCTTCATGAAAAAGAACTGATAATTTTCCATACGAAACAAGTACAAAGTGTACATAAAGCAAAATAAATAATTAAAAATGTAAATAAGAAAAGAATGGCAAACATAGCAATAATCAATTGAATGCATTGAATATTCACACATACATATACATATATATATATATGAGAGAGAGGGAGAGAGAATGCCTTCTTCTACATGTAGACGTGAAGTATGTAGATGAAATGTCTTGTACATAAGTATTCATGCATGTTAGTAAGACAGTTGAAGGAAGATGAGGAAGACAGCAAAGTTCTTAATGCCTTTTGTGGTTGTGTCCATCTATGCACACAAACAGCAAGCATAGCTTGCAGTTTGTGTGCAAAGATTAGAATCAGAGCAAGTGATCCAGGAATAGCTGAGCTGACAGAAGAGAAATTGCTTTGAAGCTGCTGTGTGTTGAGCTTCTATTGTGAAGAAACATCATCAACTGCAGGGTATTCACAAAACATGCAACAAAAATAGAATACAATGGATGAATGTGTTATATATGAGCAGCCACATCATTTTTATATATATATATATATATATATATATAAATAAATAACACACACACACACATATATATATAAATAAAAAGAAAGAACAGTAAGATATAAAATCCGGTGTTCTTATAGATATTTTTATTTTTACACAATAGTGCTCAATGTAAATTTACAGAGCATTAATATTATAAATTAATTGATTTAAAATATGGTTTTTTTCGCTACACAGTGATAACCATGTTTCAGAAATGGAAGCTAAAGCCCCTGAATTTAATTTTGTTATTAAACCAAAGACATTAGTTCCATTTCCTCATCAAGCGAATTTTATATATATATATATATATATATATATATATATATATATATACACACATATATATATAAAATAAATGTGTGCATAATGCAGCACAGAAAAAATGTAATGCATGCACACAAGTTAATCTAACAACATATCCATGTGTGAGTGTGTCTGTGTGTATGTATGTATGTATATATACACACACACACACACACACACACACACACACACACACACATGGGTGAGGGTGGCAAAATTATCTATATGGTGCAATCAATTTCATTGAAAACTATTAAATGACTAAATGGAAACATTTCTCTGTTACACATTTCATCATCTAAAAGGGTTTCAACAGACTACAGTAATGTTCTTATTGACAGAATTACATATATGTAGGGGGAGGGTATTGTAAATGTCCATGGCAATTATACACCAAAGAGAAACACTGAAGATGTAGGGACATTCGATATAAAACTTTTAATTTGTTGGTGTCCGACATGTCTATACACACATCTCAGCTGATCTCATTTAGTTTCCTAACACTTTTGGTTTTACACACTGTAACAACAGAAGAATTATTAAGGTGAAATTTTGTAAGAACCTGAACATTAAATTTATTGTGGAAGGCTCAGGAATCAGTGCACTTTCTATACATTTTTGCCTTAGTTAATTACTTTCTTTTAATTAAAAGCTTTTCAAAAAAATTGAAATTCTCCCATATATATATATATATATATATATATATATATATATATATATATATATATAAAACTCCATCAGTATGAACATTACTTTAGTCTGATGAAGTCTTTTCAGAGAATGAAACTTGTTACGTGCCAATATTAAGAAATTTATATGATATTCTCCAATTCAAAACCTATATAATTTTTAAAATACTGAAACAGGTATTATTTATATATATATATATATATATATATATATATATATATATTAAAGCTAAAATATGATCCTTGGTATAAAATACTCATAATACATTTCAGAGATATTTTATTCAATATACTAACATTATGTACATGGTAGGATCAAAATTGGCAAGAACTATTCATACCCTTCAGCTAGTTAAGTCAATTGCATAGCCTTTCTAGTCAATGACTTAAGTAAACATTTTCTCTTGTTGCTATAAATTTCTTTCAGCATACTGTTTAATTCTTTGAAAGTAAAATTCTCTAACTATATCCAATTTAATGGTTGTGTTAAATGAATCCCAAATTGTCATCACAAATTTTCTATTGGATTCAGATCTGTTCTGGAATCCTTGTAAGCCAAGGTAAGATATTGATTCTGAGCAAATTTTTCACTTATTATTCTGTTGAAAAATAAAATATCATCTTCCAAAAAGGTACTGGCAGAATCTTTCAGATTTTCCTTTAAAATATCACATTATTCTTTTTTCATGGTTCCAACAATTTTAAACAAACTAAACGTTCAATTTGCACAAAAGCAAAGCCTAAAATTGCTACCCCCATGTTTTACATTTGGGATGGTGTTCTTAGTATTCATGGCTTCTCCACATTCCCCGTGTCTGGTGCTGACTAACAATCCAAATTTAATTTCATCATTCTCCATGAAACCGAGTCCCAAAAATCACCATCTTTTTCAAAGAAGTCACCTACATATTTTAATCGAGCTTTGCAATGATGACTTTTGAACAAAGGTGTTTTCTTGAACAATACCCACTGAGAACATGTTTATTAAAACCCCTGCTTACCATAAAACATGATACATTTACTACATTGTTTGACAAATCAGAAAAGATATATACAACTTTAGCGTTCTTTTTGCATTCACAAACAATTTTTCTTTGTAATCTTAGAATTTATGCTTACAATTCTTTCCAGGAAGTGTGTAATGGATTTTGTCTCACTATATTTTTCCATGATTTACTCTAGTTTGACTTGGGTACTGAAAACTGCTTTGCTGCAGCTCCAAAACTGAGCAAATATTTATACATATTATTTTATACACACCTTGAAATCTCATCTGCTGCAGTCATTTCTTTTGTATAATAATAGCTTTAAGTATTTTGTATCTTTCTTTGCAGCGAGTATGAAATAGTATTTTAGTATTATCTACTAATATTTGTCTTGTTAATAGTTATATTTTGGTTGTTTGTGATATAATTCTTATGGACATGAATTGCACTAGGTTTTAATAAATTACAAGTTAACCTACAAGAGTATGTTGTGCTTGTGTGACCAATGTAAGAATTTAATGTAATTTTATCATTATTGATATTGGAAATGCAATCTTCCAAAAGACAATTCATAAGCAACATTGTTTTGACATGAGGGGGAATTTTTGTGGCTGCAGGTAATAATTAGGTTAGAAGTTTTAAAACATTTTTATAATAAATGATAAATCTAAGGTATTTATTGGAATCATTAGATGATATGTACCAGCAAATTATATTTTCAATGGCTTTTTCATCTTATTTATAGTTAGAGAGCATCTGGTTATGGTAGAATGAATTGTTGTTTTTACTTATTTTTATATCAGGGTGGTTGCTCAATGTTATGTTTTCTAAATTTCTTTAAAGCTAATTTTATTTGCTTGTCAATACCATAGTTGGTGAAATTAATGATAAGTGTTTGATTCTTCTGGCCTAGTTAATCATGTTTTATTTATAATAATTTTTTTTTTTATATATCTGTGAAGACATTCACTTTTGTAATTAAGACATTTTTACTTGTTTGTTTTTATACAAGTGATGATGTAGCAAAATTATAACTGTTAGCATTTACTTTCTCTTGACAAAATGTCAAGGGAAAGAATTCTATTATATTAAAATGGTGTTTTTCTTAAGAGTTTCTTTTAAGTGTTTTTTTTTTTAACTTTCACTTAGGCTTTTTGTTAGTATATCTCATCAATATATTGAACACGTATTTTAAGTTTAGTGAAATGATTAAAGATTTTGTTTTCAATATGAGTCATAGAAATGTGATAAAATAGGACCAAGAGGCAAATCCATTGCTACACCATCAATCTGTGTAAATATTACCATAATGATCATAAAAGGTACTTACGTTGTAGCAAGATAGAACAAGTTTATGTAGAATTGTTAATATAATAGTAAGAGGCAAGAGCAAAGAATGCTTATATACATTTTATATTACTGTGTCTAGTTTCTGACAGAAATGTTGGTAAAAAGATTTTCAACATCTAATGAAGCTAAGCTTCTGTTGTTAGGTTTATTTGAGTGCAGTATTTCAAGAAATTCTTTATTGGAATTAACATATTTATTAGGAAAGTATGATACGATCAGTTGGTTTAAACTGTTGACTAAGTGATATGCAGGAGTGGGGATTTGTGAAATGATGAGATGTAGGGTGAAGCTAGCTTTGGTAACTGGGGTAATACTCATCCACAATTTTGTGGAGTTTAATGGAAACAAGACAGGCTACAATGCAAAACTAGACATTATTCTTGATAACAATGCTAAACCTTTAGCACTCTGTAGGTGACTATTTTTGCCAAGTAAAATGTTAGACTTGCCAATGCAGTTGAATTTCTTGGTTGTGTAGTCATCCCCTTCTATGGCAACACCTAAAACAATCTTGACTGAAATTGAGAGCCAGGCTATGGCAATTTCAAATATATACAACTAATATATAAAACATTATATTTTGTGGGGATTTCATATACAGTAAAAGGGGAAGTAATATTTATAAATGATGCAGAGTGCTAAATGTTAAAAATCTTAAAAAATACTACCAGTCTCCTAAAGACAGATAAATAAAGTTATCACAGCTAATAATACTCAAGTTAAATCCATCAATAATATAAATAGCTTAAAAAAAAAAAATTAATTCTGATTGTATTTATACCAATGCAACTGGAAGTTATCGCAAGTAAAATATTAATGAAACAAATATATTTTACAAATATATAATTTGAATTTATTACATATAATTTAAGTGAAACAAAGTACTAATATTAAATGTGATGAAATTAATATAATGATTATTATCAATGATAACACTTTTAATCTGCATAATAGCCTTTTAAATAATGACAATAGGTATATGAGAGTTACCCTAATAGGAGTTGGCAGGTAGCTAATTTTAGCCGACTATTGCAAATTTTAAACCTACATATGGCATATAAGATATGGGGGAATTTAAAAAAATATTTTTTAGTAAAAAAAAAAAAAAAAAACGCACATTATATGCTGTCAAATATGATATATATAAATTCTGAATAAAAAAAAAATGTATTTTTATATCTATATTTATATTGTAATACATTGTTCATCACATAATTATGTCATAAAAGTAATAAAAATACATCCAACAAGATTACAAACATAATAAGAGAATTATTATAACACTATTAATAATAATGATAATAATAATCAAGTAAAAACTGATATCATGTCATCAATTTAGACATAAATGAAATTGACATGTTAACATCTCTTCATTTTTCCCCCAAGATGAATAAAATGTTCTTTTCAAAGGTGCAGGTATGGATCTTAAGGTTTATCGCTGATCAAAATATCAATAAGCAGCTGTCAATGTGTTCTGGTGAAACCTTTCAGCAACAATCAGCCAATCACATTTGTCACTTCTTTCATTTTTCATTTATTCCTCCCCACTATTTATTTTTTTCTTGATCCATGCATGCAATTTTCAAGGCTACCGAGTGCAAAACAAGAAGAAGAAAAAAAGAAAAAAAGAAAAAGAAGAAAAAAAAAGAAAAAAAGAAAAAGAAAAAAAAAGAAAAAAAGAAAAAGAAGAAAAAAAAGAAGAAAAAAAAAAGAAAAAAAAGAAGAAAAAAAGAAAAGTTAATAAATCATTGTTCATCAAATTTTGCTTAACAAATCAAGATCTTGAGATCATTGTGGAAAATTATATTAGATAATATATATATATATATATATATATATATATATATATATATATATATATTATTATTATTATTATTAAACTATTGGATTGTTCTGCTTTTGTCAGAAGATGGCATTAGGAGTATTTAGTTTTCACTTCATTCAAAAAAAAAAAAAAAAAAAACCTTACTTTTCGTTGAATTGTCATAGCTGTCATATCAGCGAGCATTTTCACAAAGATTTTGTCAGAATATTAATATTTTTTGTTTGTTGATTCTGACACTGAAGATGGAAGAAAATAGTCGATGTTTTCAGTTAATTATGATTTGTTATTTTGAGCAAAGTAAAAATGCAACTGAAAGACAACAAAGATGATTTGTGCATTGTATGGAGAAAGTAATATGAATGTTTGAATGTGTCAAAAGTTGCTTGCCAAATTTCATATCAAAGATTTCTGACTGAACAATGCTCTACCTATGAAAAGATCAGTTGAGGATGTTAATAAAAGAATGAAGGTATTACATGAGAATAATGAATGTCTTAACCAACATACCCAGACTATCTAAATCAAGCATTAAGGATTATTTGCACCAGCTTGCTTATGTCAGATCAGTGGTTTCCAAATGGTATAGCACACCTCATAGGTGTGGTACAAAAGGATAGCAGGTGAGGCAGAATAATTGAAAGACAATCAAAGATTTAGAAACAGTTTCAAAAAATTCATATGCCAAAAGTAAATATGATTTCAAAATTTAAAATATTATGAATTACTTGCAATTGCAGAAATAGTTACAAATAATTATTGGCTGATATAATCATTGTGATATTTTTTGCAAGTATTAAGAATATAGTAACTAGTGTCCACAAATTGGAAGAGAGAGTTATCAATGATAATGTTCTGCAGTTATCTCCCTTTAACCCTCTCTCGGTTTTTTTTTATTTTTAAATGTACTTTTTATTACATAATATGTAGTGCGAGCAAATTTTCAATCCAAAAATGCAGCCCAGAGAAAAAGGTTTGGGAACTACCATGTTAGATCGCTTAAAAGTAGCAATTGGTTAAAAGTACCTCATTTTAGTTAAGATAGGGGCTGTAAATATTCTACACTGTGTATTTCTTCAGTTTAAAAATTTGCTACAGCTTTGCTAGAAAGTTTTTATTCATCCACCATTTCCACTAAAGATTACCATTTATTTTAGTCTTTACAGAATTCTTTTAAAAAAAAAAAACAAAAAAAAAAAATAAATAAATTCCCTAGAAGACCACATACGGTATGTAAAACAGTTCTTTAATGAAAAGGAAAAGAATTTCTAGGAGGATGAAATTACTTAGAAGATGGCAGAATATATTGAAATAAAATAGTAAATATATTGTTCAATAAAATTATAGTTGAAAATAAAAAAAATGATTTGTCTCATTTTGACTTAAATTAAAATTTTTGGTTACCCAATTCAATGAAGAATCAGGAAAAAGGGTTTGTACATCACCAATGTGAAATATTCTATTTTGAGGATTAATATAAAAAAATGATTACTGCTTCTTTCTCTTGCATATGTCTTAAAAGAAGACAATGTTAAAAGTGAATCTAGTGAATGTAAATTGCCTAATTATTAAGGATGATCCTAGGAGCCATTTTTAAACCAAAGTAATGCTAGGTAACTAAGCTTTATGAACCAAATATATTTTCATGTTTTCTTTTTAGATAGCAAGTCTAAAGAAAGGGAAGAAAAAAAAAATAAATAAATATTACATCTAAACATGTATTCTCAAGACTGAGTGCCTCAGAAATTGGCTTATAATTATTGACTCAGACAGTAAAATCATATAAAATTAAACAAACATGTTTATAGGATTTCTCTTTAGTCATAAAACTATCTTTATTTATTGTTAATCATAACCATAAACTGTTGCTTGCAACTAACATGGGCTTTAATTTTCAAGAAAATACATCCTATCGCATTCAGAGTAATTTTTAGTCAAAGAAAAAAAAAAATCAATGACTACCGCCTCCTTTGCAGAGAGGTCATTTCATGAATTTCACAATTACATTATCCAGGTCACTCATGAAGATCTGATCAATACACTACATTGGTAATTGACTAATAAAACATTTCTTTCAAAAAAATCATTGGATGAAACTAGTTACTAAGATATTAATTTAAAAAAATGATTTGATATAAAATTATTGAGCATTTAAATGAAAATGTATATTGCAATAGTTATGTTAATTTAAGATTCTTTACAAATAAATATGCATTTTTAACAAATAAAAAATATTTTCTGCATGTTTGAAGCTGAAGACTAATGCTACTGGGAAAATTTTATTAAATTTTACAGGCAGACTTATTAATAATTTTATTTGAAACTGAATAATTTCATTTTTAGATTAAGCTAAAATTTGTTAAATTAAAACTGAAAGTTATCGTGCATAAACATTACTGAAGAAAAAACTTATAAATTTGATTTTCATTGTAGATTGATGAAAGCAAATTTGTATATTGAGAATACAGACCCAAATGGATTAATATTTTCTAAGGACATTGTAACTGAATATGAATGAAGCAACTTTAATTAAGAACAAATATCTCATTAAAATTCATAAACACATAATGTATATTTAAATACATCATACAGGTTTTATTTCAAGAAATTATTTGAAAATGCAGATTAAAGTTGCTAAGTTTAGAATTTAGCACAAAGACAATGAGACAAAAAAACCAAAACAGTAAAAATTGAGAACAGAAATCTATTTACACACACAACTAATTTTTTAAAAGGATACCCGAGGCTTTGTCTCACCACAATCACTAATAATGAAGAATTCTATACCAGATGAAGTAAAAATAACAGAAATATAGGGTGTGTCTAAAATACTGTTACAAACTTTGTGGGCAGGTTCTTCATACCAAACCAAGGACAAAACTACAGATAAACATATGTTCGCAAAACATTAGTTATTAAGTTTAAAGAAGGTTTACTGTAGATGGTGTTGTGCTGCCCTGTAGACTAGGTTACATTTGTCAATTGTGTACATTTGTGGCTAGTGTGTCTTCAATGTTTAATGTGTGTAGGAGTAAGTTAACTAAGAAGTGTTCCGTTTAATAATGGCAGGATATTCATATCATGAACATGCAGATATGATTTTTACATATTGCCACACAAATGGTAATGGCTGTATCAGATTGCATTTCCAGACTGAAGGCAGCCAAGTTAACTATCCTTTGCTACCGTTTATCGCTGCATTGCTGAGACAGGATCCATGGAACCACAAACTATGTATCAAGGAAGACCACTATTTGCTTGTACGCCTGACCATGGAGAACACATTCTACAGGTTGTCGGAGACAAACCAGGTATTAGCACATGTTGTGTGCCCTAGTATGTCTTACATCTTATAGTACCACATGGAGGATACCCAAGAGCAGCTCCTGTGTCCGTATCATTTGCAATGTGAGCAGGGTCTTTCACCCTCTGATCATTCACTACAGGAGAACTTTGCCAATGGTTTATTGCACAAACTGCCAATCTGTTATTTGTCTCTTCAGTCCTGCCCAACATTTGTGGGTAGATCAGAATCCCTATGATACAATACAGGCTAGACACCAGCATCAGTTTACGATTAATGTGTGGGTTAGAATTGTAGGTGACTGTTTGGTAGGGCCATACATTCTCCCAGCACATCTTACAGGAGCTGCCTTCAGGGACTTTATTTTGAACACACTTCCAGACCTGCTAGAGGATGTACCCTTGCTAATACGAAGATGCATGTGGTTCATGCATGATGGGGCTCCAACACATTTTAGTCACATTGTTAACAATGCACTGGCTGACATCTGCCATGAAAGATAGATAGGTAGGTGAGGACTAGTTCCATGGCCTGCATGTTCCCCCTACCTCAGTCATTTGAATTTTTATCTGTGGGGCCATCCAAAACAATTGCTTTATGCAGCAGACATTAATAATGCAGAGACACTTCATCAATGTGTTCATGGGGGACCTGAGAAACTATTGTGTGAGAGTATTTGAAAGAGTCCGCTTGTCAATGATCAGACAGGTGCATGTATGTGTAGAAGCAAACAGAGAACATTTTGAACATTTATTATGAGTTGCTGTGTTGAGGAACAATGATGGCCTTTTAGAGATATGTTTATATGAGCATTTTACCTTGATTTGGTTTGAGGAACCTGCCCCCCAAAGTTTGTAAAAGTATTTTTGGATTCTATCTTAGGTTGTACAACTTGGATTTTTATCTGTGGGGGCCACCTAAAACAATTGGTTTATGCAGCAGACATTAATACTGCAGAGACACTTTATCAATGTGTTCATGGGGGACCTGAGAAACCATTTAACACAATGTGGGAGTATTTGAAAGGGTCCACCAGTCAATGATCTGACGGCTACATGTGTGTGTAAGTAGCAAGAGAAGGATATTTTGAACATTTTTTATGAGTTGCTCTGTTGAAGTACAATGATGGCCTTTTGGACATATGTTTATATGGACTTTTGTCCTTGTTTTAGTGTGAGGAACGTGCTGCCCAAAAAGTTTGTGAAAGTATTTTTGATACACCCTGGAAAGTTGTGGAAAGTTAAATTTGAATGAAAAAGAACATTAATTTTGGCATAAAATAAAAGGAAAAGTAGAATAATTGGAAAAAGAATGCAAATTAATGTTTGAAAAAGAGATTCCGAAAGAGAGCAAATGGAGAGATGACAGTAAAGAAAGATGAACTATAAAGATATTCAGGGAATGAACTTTAAAAAAAAGGCAGCAAGTAGAAGATAAGGAGTGTGAGTGAGAAAAGAGAGTAAGAACAGAAAAGAACAGACACTGATAACTGAAATTATTAACACAACGTTAATTCCTTTAGTTTATAGAGAACAACATTTGAAATAGTGTTGTAGTTGAGGCTTTCTTTTAGTTGGAGACACACATACACTGAAATTATTAACACAACGTTAATTCCTTTAGTTTATAGAGAACAACTTTTGAAATAGTGTTGTAGTTGAGGCTTTCTTTTAGTTGGAGACACACATAGACTGAAATTATTAACACAACGTTAATTCCTTTAGTTTATAGAGAAGAATTTTGAAATAGTGTTGTAGTTGAGGCTTTCTTTTAGTTGGAGACACACATACACTGAAATTATTAACACAACGTTAATTCCTTTAGTTTATAGAGAACAACATTTGAAATAGTGTTGTAGTTGAGGCTTTCTTTTAGTTGGAGACACACATACACTGAAATTATTAACACAACGTTAATTCCTTTAGTTTATAGAGAAGAATTTTGAAATAGTGTTGTAGTTGAGGCTTTCTTTTAGTTGGAGACACACATACACTGAAATTATTAACACAACGTTAATTCCTTTAGTTTATAGAGAACAACTTTTGAAATAGTGTTGTAGTTGAGGCTTTCTTTTAGTTGGAGACACACATACACTGAAATTATTAACACAACGTTAATTCCTTTAGTTTATAGAGAACAACATTTGAAATAGTGTTGTAGTTGAGGCTTTCTTTTAGTTGGAGACACACATACACTGAAATTATTAACACAACGTTAATTCCTTTAGTTTATAGAGAACAACATTTGAAATAGTGTTGTAGTTGAGGCTTTCTTTTAGTTGGAGACACACATACACTGAAATTATTAACACAACGTTAATTCCTTTAGTTTATAGAGAACAACTTTTGAAATAGTGTTGTAGTTGAGGCTTTCTTTTAGTTGGAGACACACATACACTGAAATTATTAACACAACGTTAATTCCTTTAGTTTATAGAGAACAACTTTTGAAATAGTGTTGTAGTTGAGGCTTTCTTTTAGTTGGAGACACACATACACTGAAATTATTAACACAACGTTAATTCCTTTAGTTTATAGAGAACAACATTTGAAATAGTGTTGTAGTTGAGGCTTTCTTTTAGTTGGAGACACACATACACTGATATGTAGAAAAATATTACAATGCAGATTTCACAATTTACAACAAGAAGAAAAATACAATGTTGAAAATTATTAGGAAGAGACAATATAAAAATGAAAACTTATCATTTTTTTAATGTATAAATGCTGAATATTAGCCATAAATTTTAATCTATTGCTACAAGAATGTAAGTTGGTGATTTCACTCTTAATATAATCATTCACATCATAATGTAGAACATTTTTTGAAATATTATTCTTAAGAGTGCAAATAATGTTGCAAAAACTCTCAATTTGATAAGAAGAAGAAACTATTGGCTAGAAGAAAATGTAACTTGTAAAGAACTGTTTAAAGTATTACAATTAAGGACTCCAGGAATAAATTGAAAGCTGCTGAAATGAAAATAACAATAAATACTATTACTAGGACCTGGCATAGAGCTGGACTATGATGAGAATGCCATCTTTTTATAACTTAACCTCATACCTATAGCTACTTCTGTTTTTCAGAAAATCTTCACTACTCAATTATCTGTGCAATTATTTCCAATAAATCTTTTAAAAGTCAACCATATCAATAATTTCAGTCAGCAGCAGATACACAGGATGTAAATAAAGTAGCCACAACATTTGCAATTAGAAATGGATGAAAAGCAAAATGAGATTAAAAAAACAAAAAAAAAAACAACACACAAATCAAAGAACAAGTAAATGGTTAGTGGTAGGAGGGGGGCAACAGTTAACCACCCACAGAAAATATCGGTAAATGTCACTCAAGACCAAAGGTAAAGGTCTGGATGAGGCTGTCATTAGGAAAAGTTTATGGACCTTTCTTCATTGATGGAAAACTGCTTTACTATGTGGGACCATTCCTTTTTTTCCCCCCACATCTCCCTAGAGGTGCTTTGCAATCTTTTTGCAGGATGGTGCACCTGAACATTACTCAAGTTTTATCAAAGGGTTTTCCTGTAGAAAATTACCAAAATCATGGCTTGGGAGAATGAAAGTACTGTTTTTGGCAGCACGGTAACCTGATATCACGCCTCTAGAGTTTGGGGGCGGAAGAAGTGGGGATACTAATAATGCAGTTTACAATAAAACCCAAAACGTCTCGGGATTTAAAAAATTTCATTGAAGAAGCAGCAGTTTCAAAATGTTATTCAAAGTTTTCGTGAAAAATTGCAAATTTTCATTGACAATGGAGACTCATTAGCATAGAAATTTACTGATTGTTTGATTTGTTAATCAATTAAAGAGAGACAACGTAACTGAGGGAGAGGGAGAACGTAGATGTGAGAGAGAGAGACAGAACGTAGATGAGAGAGAGAGAGAACGTAGATGAGAGAGAGAGAGAACGTAGATGAGAGATAGAGAGAACGTAGATGAGAGAGAGAGAGAACGTAGATGAGAGAGAGAGAGAACGTAGATGTGAGAGAGAGAGACGGAACGTAGATGAGAGAGAGAGAGAACGTAGATGTGAGAGAGAGAGACGGAACGTAGATGAGAGATAGAGAGAACGTAGATGTGAGAGAGAGAGACGGAACGTAGATGAGAGATAGAGAGAACGTAAATGTGAGAGAGAGAGAGACGGAACGTAGATGAGAGATAGAGAGAACGTAGATGTGAGAGAGAGAGACGGAACGGAGATGAGAGATAGAGAGAACGTAAATGTGAGAGAGAGACGGAACGGAGATGAGAGATAGAGAGAACGTAGATGTGAGAGAGAGAGAACGTAGATGAGAGAGAGAGAGAACGTAGATGAGAGAGAGAGAGAACGTAGATGAGAGAGAGAGAGAACGTAGATGAGAGATAGAGGGGGACAGAACGTAAATGAAAGAGATAGGGGGACAGAACGTAAATGAAAGAGATAGGGGGACAGAACGTAAATGAAAGAGATAGGGGGACAGAACGTAAATGAAAGAGATAGGGGGACAGAACGTAAATGAAAGAGATAGGGGGACAGAACGTAAATGAAAGAGATAGGGGGACAGAACGTAAATGAAAGAGATAGGGGGACAGAACGTAAATGAAAGAGATAGGGGGACAGAACGTAAATGAAAGAGATAGGGGGACAGAACGTAAATGAAAGAGAGAGGGTGACAGAACGTAAATGAAAGAGAGAGGGTGACAGAACGTAAATGAAAGAGAGAGGGTGACAGAACGTAAATGAAAGAGAGAGAGAGACACAGTAAAGATTGAGCAATAGAAACAAAGAAAAAACTAAGAAAGTGAGAGAGAGAAACAAAAAGATTAAAATCAAAAGAGAGAGGAAGGAACAATAACTCAGAGAAAACCTGTGGGGGTGGGATGGTGTCATTTTTTTTTTTGTCAATATGCATTGGTTATTAATCTTTTGTTACACTCAGTAGAAATCAATGTCACTAAACTGTTGCTTGCAAGGGACCAAGTGGACTTGATATAGGGAGACTGGTGATATTGCTTGTCTTAAAATACAGCCAATGATAAAGATCTTTATAGATTTGACTATTGATCAGGTGTGCAAACTAAAACTCAAATCTATTGTTAGAAAATTTAGCAAACAGGTAAGCAATACAGTCAGGTAACCAGATTTATATTTCTTTCTTTTTAAATCTGGCTAATCCCTCAATTGTAATTTGAATTTTACCTTAAAAGATATAAATTTCATGGCCTGAACCTTATAATAAAGTATGTTTAGAAAATGCTATTTTTTTTTTAAATAATGCACATATGATATACATAACGCTATCAACCAATATGGATCTTAGGCTTATTGCCTGAACACACACACTCTTTAAAGTTAAGCATTCTATTTGAATATAACCAGGAAAACATTTTATATAACTTAATACTTACAATGGCCATTTCAGGTGGATACCACTATTCTTTTTATA
Organism: Acanthosepion esculentum; assembly: GCA_964036315.1. Taxonomy (NCBI): domain Eukaryota; kingdom Metazoa; phylum Mollusca; class Cephalopoda; order Sepiida; family Sepiidae; genus Acanthosepion; species Acanthosepion esculentum. Next base: position 22,934,747 of record OZ038501.1, on the reverse strand, counting down.
AGACTGTTCAACAAGAGGAAACGTTCTTAGCTCCAGTTTAAAGCCAATGTCCCTTCACCTGAAAAAAAATATAGTAATAAAAATGAGTAAACAACCAAAAAGAAAGAAAAAAAATTGAAAATTTTTCAGCAATCAATCCTATTAACTATTTTGCTTCTGATAGCCACTCAAAAAAATATTCAACATGTACAAGAAACATATTCAAATGAAAACATTTCTGCATTAACCACAATATCAGCTGCTTTGTTGATCAGTTAACATTAAAATAATTTTTATCTCTCACCAAAATTATATATATATATATATATATATATATATATATATATATATATATATATATATAAGAAAGAACAGTTAAATTTATAATCCATCTGGTGTTCTTAGCAATTATTTTTTTTTTAAATTTTAAAAAGTGATCAATACAAACAGTAGAGCAAAATATAATTATTTTCTTTCTTAAAATATGATTCCATCGTGACACGGAAAGTTTCCATGTTTCAAAACTGAAACTAAATTTATAAATTTAATTATAAGAATTAAACTAGAAATCCATAGTCCTGTTCCATAGTCAAGCGATGTTAGGAATAACTAGCATTGCTTGACAATGGAATGAGACTATAGACTTTAAGTTTAATTTTTAGAATTAAATAATAAATTTAGTTTCAGTTTTGAAACATGGAAATTTTCTGTCGCAATAGATTCATATTTTTAAAAAGAAAAATATATATATATATAATTTTTGAAAGAATTTTGACAATCATCACAATTCTATAAAAAAAAAAAAATACAATAAAAGTAAATAAATTTCTTGTACATGATTGTTTAAATTAGAATTGCAATTCAGTACAACATAAAAAGAATAACCTGCAAACAGTCCCTTTCAACTTTCTCTCCCGATTGATATACTTACTTTGCACAAAGATTAAAATTTTCTTAAAATACATTGAAAGGAGAAAGAAAAATCTAAAAGAACCATCAGGTGAAAAAGGCAAAGGGCACCAACCTGAAATCTTCTACCTGGTCCCTGTTTAAGCTGTTAGGAGATTTTGATTTCAGATTGTAAAGCGAGTGAAAGATCCATTTGTCCAATGGATTTATGTACCAATTAGTATATGACTCATCATGGTATCCTAACTGCAGAGACAGCATAAACAAGTTGATTGCCTATATATTACTTTACCTTGTCACAACCACAATTCACAAACTCATTCACTTAACTTCTGCTTACTCATACACTCTTTCTCTCTCATATATATATATATATATATATATATATATCAATCAATTAGTGTATTTGTAAGACTATCTAAGTGGTAGAGAAGATTACATAAAAGTCATCAAGTCTTGTTTAATTCTTCTTTGGTTTAACAAAAAAAGAAAAATTCTGATTTAAAATGACTACAGAGATCATCTAGCAACAAGCAAATTATCTTTTTTTTAATCCTGTATTTACAGAAATCTTGTATTGAGATTATTAAGGCAGCTATTTGAATAAGATTTGATAATGATGAAAATTTATGCACAGAACTGAAGAAAATGAATCACTTATAAATCATTTTTTTCTAATTTTTTTAATGAGCATCAAAGTTTGAAAGGAAATTGAAGCATTCAGTTTTCATAAAGCAAGGATAATGAATAACATCTTTTTTTCTTTTCTTTTTTTTTCATGTGAATGATGTTTAAGAAGGATTAACTAGTAATTCTGTTTGTTCAGTTAAAGATTATTTTATATCTTTTTCATAAACTTGACTTTCGGTTAACATAGAAATCTTTCACTGATAATTGTTTTGGTGATATAATCATTGTGAGTTTAAAGAAAGAAATGAAAAACTCAACTATCAGTTCACTACAGGATTCAAACCATTTAACTGAACCAGTTAGCTACAGTATGATAAAATGAAGCTAATCTACAAGTAAAAAGCTATTAAATTAGGTTTTATAAAGCACTATTACAATAACAAATTCTTTAATAGATTTGCTTCTTGTCAATTATCTCGTTTTTTAACAAAGTTCTACACACAAACATTTACAATCAGAAGGAATACAAAGGCAAATCTGAACAATGAAAACTTTCTTTTTTTCCAAATTTATATAAGTTTCCAAAGTAAAACAACAATATTTAAATTTGAAGAAAAAGGAAGGGAAGTAAGGATGTCAACAAAGACAGAGAGAAAGGAACAACATGACCATGACCCAATTCAAATTCAGGTTTTCTGCTCCAGTCAAAACTGACTAGATTTTCTAAGACATGAAATTATCTGATTGCTTCAGCAAGTCTCTCTTCACCCATCCAGAAATCACCACATCAGGAAATTAGCAGCAAATGAAAAGGATGAAAGTAAATGAATCGGGGATTAGAGTACAAGATAATTCCCTAGGATTTGAATGACTAATAGATGGGAGGGGAACATTTTAAAGAATGATGGAGACACTGGTTCAACCTGAGAACAGTTTAGTCAACAGTACTGTGAACAGACTATCAACCTTTTTATATTGAGCCTAGATTCATACTTCAGCTCAACAGACCATTCATATTCATTCACTTAAAGCAGGGAGACCAAAATAAAACACACAAAACTTTCAAACAAAAAATAAAATTAAAAATGTCATATCTACCTATATCCCTGAGATGAGGTATTATTATTATTACTTACATTACTGGATCTAGCCAAAGCCATTATCAGCTGGGCCATGTGGATAAAGGCATTGGTTAGGTCCAGTGACTAGACCCAAAGAGATGTAAGTTCAATACCAGGTTACAGCAGTGGTGAACCAAAATTTGGAGCGTTGAGTTAAAGGGAAATAACTGAAACATCCGAAAGAGGTATGGCACATGGACTTAGAACAATCTACCCTGGTGAATGAAATAAAAGGTTCAGTTTGAAATTCCAATCACCTGAAGAGGGCCAGAGCATACAATGACTGAAATGTTGTGAATATAGCAATGAAGATGAGGATAACAGTCTGAATAATGTAAATAATAGTAAGTAAAAATGTCATTAAATTCAATTAAGTATATATAAAAATAAGGCAATACCAGATTGTCTATTATTACATTTTAAAGATGTTTTGAGAGAGCAAATTTGAAAGAAGTTATTTTATTTGCAATTTTTTTATGAGCCAAAACCAAAAAATTCAGGCCTGAGTAAAACTGAAAAGGGTTTGACACAAATAACAGTAACATTGTAAACTCTTCTCTGGTTGAACAAGTGCTCCAGTCATTGTACTCTGGTTAAAAAAAAAAAGAGGAACAAATTTTTATCATGGCTATTTCAACAAAAGTGCCATAAGAAATTTTATATATAACTCATACGTGGACACACACAAATAAAGTAAGGTGAAAAGTTCTGTTTGTAGACAAACTTTTTATATCAAAATTTAATGCAAGAGATTTCCAAAGAGAAAACAACTCAAATTATTAATTTTAGAGGGAGATAAAGATAAAAACAAATTGGTCTGAAAAATTGAAACTCTTCAACAATGACTCAACAAAAATATTTTCACTGCAGAAACAATTTCATAGTGCAAACATTAATATTTAAAATAAAAAAAATAAAAAAATAGAACCGAGAGAGAGAGAGAGAGACAAAAGTTACTTGATATATTTAATCTTACAGGAACCAATTAAAATTATCTCTAAACACCATATTGTATAGGAATTTGTTCCTTTACAGATGAAATTATGTTTCATTTAGTACAATGTATACAAGTGTGTGCACATACACATAGATTATGCACCTAAATCTATGTACAAAATAAGATTGAAACTGATTTTGCTGAGTCATATTGATATAGTTACCTAAAATTAAACTGCAAAGATAGTTAATCAAAAAGCAAATGTTCCATAAAAAGCAAAGAATGAATAATAGTTGACAAGGGAAATACATGAGAAAATAATATTCAGATAGAAATTAGTTGTAGTGCAGATGAAACTGCAGATGGTTTCTTTGCCTTGTAACAAAATTTAAGCAAGTAAAAAAAAAAAAAAAAAAAAATACATTCATATAAAATTATTGATGCTTTATTATCGTTAATATTGATTATGCTATACACTTTATAGACATATCCCATTCAGGTTTGTTAATGTTTGTCTTCCATTTTTATTACTATCATCCATTTCCGTCTATTTTATATTTTTGTATCTATTTTTGATGATTTGTTGCCTAGTTTGATATTTTATTCCCATTTATTTGCCAAACAGACGTTGTTCTCTCATAGAAATATGTTTGTAAAAGCAAATTCAACATGGCGTTGGTTTTACGAAATTTTAGTTAAGACCACAAATAAAAAGAAAGTAAATTCTAAATTTCTTTTAATAATGTAGTGAATAATTTTCAGCACAAAAGTTGGCCAAACCACCAAACATCAGTTTTTGTTTTTGTTTTGTTTCTGAAAATTTCTACACTAGTCTGAGAACGTTTCAGCACCTCCTTGTAGGCACATATGTCATATAAAAAATTTTTTTAAAAGTTTATTTCTCATTACATTTACATAAAAACAACTTGTCAAAATTTCTAAGTATTTGTCTGTATGTTTTGTCACCTCTCTTTCCAAAGAACTTATTTAATGTAACATATGAAGGTGAAACATTAAGTGAGATATTAAGTTATTAGTTGGAATTTTCATTATATAATTTTCAATTTATATGATTAATGTCCACTTTTGAATTAAGTAGATTGACAAGAAAGGAGATTATACTGAAAAATAAATAGTTATTGTGTAAAGAATGTGTTTTTTCATTGAACATATTGATACACCTATTGATATTTTGAGATATAAAACTGAATTCATTCTTATATCTCTTAAACTATTAGTTATTATCATTAATTCTTACCTCAGCCTCCTATTATCATGATTATTATTCCCTTCTTGAATTTATCAGTCCACTTAATATCCCTAGGCTAGTTAATTTGCTCTTTTTTTTTTCTTTGCTGTTTCAATGTCACAACAATGGACATTTGGTCGATATTTCATTCATAAAAGATCAGCAGATAAAAACTGCCTTGATAAAAAAAAGTAAACAAAAAAGAAAAAACCCATCCGATACACACATGAGAAAGTAAAATAAAGATATGTATTTTGATAGCATTCATGTGTTTCATAATGTGAATAACCTCAAGAGAGAGACCAAGATATTAAGGAAATATAAAATAAAAACAAAATATTCAAAAACAAATTTTCTTAAGCAATAAAAAGCATTTCTGCTTCCATGCACATTTCAATAAAATCTTGTCGAAAAAGAGAATAAAAAGATGGCTTTTTACATGGAAAAATGATGACGATGCAAACATCCTTCATTGAGAATCTTTCAACACATTTATGACAATCAAGAAAGAATTTGTCATAAGCTCATTTCCCAATGGAATCTCAAAGACAAGAACTTGCAGAAACAAAAGAATCAACTTTCAATGAGAACTGTATTCAACAGCAGACAATTTTCTTTTAGTAAAGTTTATAAGACAATCACATGGAAAGCGGTATTTGTCTGCCTACTCCATGTTTGGGCAATGATACACATATTGCTTTCCTATACAAGAACTGCTTTTTTTAAATATTTTGAAAAATTTAACACTATTCTGGGAAGAGACATTTACAAGATATATCCATTAATCTTATTATCTGCTACACCTAATGCAAACTACTATTCACCATGAAACTATCTATAAAGAATTTTTATATAAACATGTGTGTGTGTGTGTGTGTGTGTGTGTGTGTGTGTGTGTGTGTGTGTGTGTGTGTGTGTGTGTGTGTGTGCATAAATTGGGTGACAAAATATTTTTTGTATATTTTTTATTTAGTTGACATGTAAAAGCACAAAGATTTTGAAAATAAAAAAAAAATTCCATTGTTCCTACAACTTTCACCAGTGCTTAATACTGAATAGTAATTTTTGAACTCATTATATAGGAAATGAATGAGGATATGTCATTAATGCAAAATGTTACAATGAGATAAGCATTAAAACTTAAAAAGAATAAATAAGGAAAGTAAACAAACAAATTAATTAAAATAAAAAAATAAATAGAATTTCATTGAAAAAATTTGTGTGTCTTTTTCTGTCCTTCTTTCTATCAACTCAAGAGAAATTCTAAAATGTCAGGTTGCTTATTCAATAAACATCATAACTAAAAACATTCAGTAAAATTATCCTCCTCTATATGCCAATTACACTTATAGGTAAGCAATAAATGAAATGAACACAATAAGTAAGCCAATCATCATTTACAGAGCTGATATTGTCAGCAACAAAGTGAAAGTAAAGTAACTTATTTAAATTTTTCTTAAAGTCAGAAGAGGAGACTAATTTGAATCAATAATTTCCTTTGATGAACTGAAACACAAAGTGGAAAAAGAAAAGAGGAAATAAATTTTATGAGGACTTTAACCAGAGTTAAAATATATCTGTGTGTATATATCTTATCAAGTTAATTTTAGTTTCTTAACATTAAGTAATATTTTGTCATACTCTTCTTATGATGGATTTGATGTTTGACAGAATTCATAATCTTATTGGAATGAAATAAAACAAATTACTAAATCTGATAGAGATACATAATTATGGATTATTTTCATTTTTTTATCTTAATCCTTAAGTTTTTACTCAGATCTCATATTTACAATTTCAATAATACTATGAAAAGAAAGTAAAAGTTCTATTTCATTTTTTAAATACATAATCAGGATATGAATTCAAATTTTGAAAAATTTTAATGCCGTTAAGAAAGATTTTACAAACATTTTTTTGTTCTTCAATGTCATAGAAAATAAGGAATCTGCAAAAATATTTCATCATCAGCACCCGCTCGCATTCAAGCATCCTTTCTCCTTAATCCTTTTCTCCCCCTCTGGTGGCAGTGACGGAGGTGGCTGTGAAGGGTCATGAGCAGGAGTCACAGAGGAGTGTGCTTGGCGGTGGAAGCAGCGGCAGGGCTAGTCAGGACCTCCTGACAGCATGAAACACATCTTCTTCATGTTGACAGTTTGACTCTAAAGTCTTGGTACCCACCTCCTCTGGATGGTCCTATGCCAGGAAGGCCTATTTGTATCAACAGTTTCCCATGTCTCAATGTAATAACAATCCCCTACTGATCATTAAAAATGATAAGTCTACGTTTTTTTAAAATCTTGCAACGTCTGACAACATAAGGATAGGATGTTGGTTCAACCATCAATTAAAAACATTTCTAATTTAATGACTTTAGCACTTTTAATATGATCATGAACTAGTATGTATAGTTAGTTTGGCTACTATGTTCTACTGCAGAAACAAACAACTGCTTGGTTGGCTGTCAGGGCCACAACTAAATGATCAAGAGTAAGATTAATCAACCCCTGATTTGTATCTAAATTTTCTTCTTTTCCATCTTTCCCTTATTCATGTACCACATAATCAATAGATTTATGCACAAATGATAACATCTGTTATTAATGCAATACTACAAGATCTTATCAGTAAAATATATCATCTGAGTAATTGTTCTTCTATTTTTTTCTTTTTCATTTTGAAAGCAGTTTTATCAATAAAGCCCAATCCTATCATATCTAGCCTCTCTTTCTCTCTCGTCTCTTCTGTCCATGTTTTATCTACAAATCAACATCAGATCATGTCAGGACACTTACTTCCCAGTTGTTTCAATGAAATTCTATTAATAAAGCAACATGAAATATGAGTTTACAGTTCAAATATAATTTCTTTTCTGCGCAAAAATATCAACCAAGCAAAGATCTTTCGTCATCTTTTACAATCACGTAGACAAAATGAAAGTATATACTTTTTTGTATACAGAAAAGCCTTGGATATTGAAGAACTGTCATAGTAATTTTATTTGAGATTATATACACAATATTTTAGAAAATTATAAAGATAGGTAATGATCGGTATTGTTTCTTTCTTTCTTCTTTTTTTTTTTAAACTTGTTATTTATTTGAACTGTCAAATCATGCTAAGATACTTTCATATATTAAAATAAACTTAAGAGATTTGTTTCTTTTTCAAACACTCCACATTTATTGGATTCCATATGATCATTAAAGATCAAATACTTTCCAATTTAACTACACTTATAAGTAGTTTCCCTTAATGACTCAAAGCTCGTCATCCGATAATTTCTGTAAGTTCATTCTCAACTGAATGTTTGGTAAGTTTTTAATCATTTTTCTTTTGTAAACCATTAATGCAAAATGAGACAAGAATAATGAATAATGTGATCCCTGCAATCAAAGACACACTGTCCTCACTCCCAACACACACACATATGCACTTTCTCCTCTCATATAACTGATACCGCAATATTTTAATACAAAAGAAACAAAGGGCATCAAGTGCACCTGTTGTAAAAGCATGAAGAAATAACTGCAGCAACCACTTCTTGAGTTTCTCATAAGATTTTTAAAGAACAAATTTTTATTAAGATAACAATAGTAACTCAAGGCTTTCTTGCATGTAATATCAGTAAGTTCAAGAGACAGGATTACTTAATCAATTCACTGGGATATGACATTTAATTATTTTTTGCTCTGCTTTTTCTTACATAAGTAAATCAAAATGAATGGAGAGAATAGAAATGAGACAACAAAGAAATATTTGTTTTCAGTCTAGCAATATCTTAAATTTCAGAAGCAACTTTTTCAGAAAATTTATAAAAATAAATTCAATGTTTTAGTCTCCAGAAAGGTAAAAAGTAACTCATATAACACAGCAGAATAGTTTAAGTGATTGCAACATTCCCATTATCAATAGACTATAATTGATAATTGCATGGAACATGAGCTAGTCAAGACAATTGCCAACACCAAGGGAAAAAGATTTGGATTGATTGATTGTTTTCTATGGCTTATCAACCCTTTGCAGGTTATTTAAAGTCAGGGAATATTTTTAGATTGTAAAAATTTTGGGGGTAGATAATAATGGTTTTAGTGATACATGTCTTACTAATTAACCCATAGCTGAGAGGGGAGAAGAGGTAGATTCATACCTTTCCCAAGGGTATTTGCATGTAAGTAAATATAACAAACTTAACTGGAATTAGAACTCTGATCTCTGATTAACAATTCCACACAACTACCAATTACACTACTTGCACATCCAAGTTTACAGCACCTTGCATTCTCAAGTAGTCACCCATCAAGGTACTGACTAATCTCAACATTGCTTAACTTCAGTGATTGTACAGGAACTGGAGTTTCAACTTTAAGGAAAGTGAAAAGAACTCAAGAATAAAATGAAAATATATTGGTAAGTAAGAAGAACTTTAGGATTACATAGAATTTCTTTTCAGATAAACTTTAAAAAGTGAGGAAACAAAAAAGAGTAAATGAAAAATAAAAAAAAAAGAATGAAATAATGGATATGAACAAAATTTGAGAAATATATCTTTCAAATCAGAAACTGAAATTCTTGTGGATAAAAATAGTTGCAAACCAAAGATTAGATCATCTTATAACGAAAAAAGAAAAGCTGAAATACAAAGATATCAAATTTATAAATGGCATTTCTGTGCGCATAATGCAAAAAAAAAAAAAAAGTCAAGAAGCAGCTAAAGCATTTTCATGGGGTTTTACAAGTACATTCAGACATTTCATGGTGAGGCTATTTCTTTTTTCTCCCAATTTCAAAGTACAAAACCATAAAATCAAATTTGAGGTTAGGTGAGAATATGATTGTACAAACTTATTCAAATCAGATATTTTTTTTTTACTGTTCTTTCTTTTCTAAATGTTAATTAGACTCAACTGCTTTCTATTTCAGGTTTTCATAAAATTTGTGAAAAATGGAATATAATTAAAAGTGACCAAAAAGAAAATGAAAATGATCCTATAAGCTATTTTATCCTGGGTAACACCAGATAACCTTTATTTATTTTAAATAAAATAATCCTATTTAAACAAGTAAAAAAAAAAAAAAAAAAGAATGTGGAGTGAAATTTTTAAAACAAGTTTGCACTGACAAACAAATGTCTAAACTAAGAGGGTGTGAGAGAGAAAGAGAGTGAGCACTGAAAGTAAATGAATGAATACAGTGTCTGAATATAAGAGCAAATGGTTTCAATAAAGCGAAAATAATCAAATGAAGTCACTGATGAAGAAAGGGTTGGTTCTGGTGATGAGTGATGATCAGACTGCAATCACAGAGAGAGGCTGGCTGGCTGGTTCATATGTGGTTTCAGGTTGATAAAGTGAATATTCCTGAGAAGGACACTGGCTTCAACCTATCTCAATCAACACACATTACTCAAGAGTCATACATCAAGACTATAAAGAAGAGAGACAGCATTTCTTATTGAATCATCATTAAAGTATCTAATATCTACAGAGTATCTAAGATGACTACATTAAGTATAAACCAAATATAGACATTAACAGTCTCATGTCTATAGTAAGCCTATTAGATCATTAAGTATTGGACAGATCAACTTCAAATTGATAATAAATAATTATTTACTAATCTACCAGATACTAGAACTTCATAAGTTTTCAATCTATATTTACTGAAATGAATACGATACATGAGGGGGATGCTGAAAGGCTCTCAACCTGATCCCCTCCCCAGCATATGACCAAAGGATCAAACATCAGAATTTTTTTTTCAAACCTCATCTTGGCTGAGTGAAAAAACTTTTTATCACTCCTTTTTATAATTTAAAAAAAAAAAATCAAATATAAATTAATACAAATTAATAGCAATGATTAGTCATAAAAAACAAAAATTAAATTTTTACAAGTTAATTTTGAAATTTAACAATTATTCATTGGTGAAATTGACTAAAAGTAAATCAAAAAAGTATTTTAAACATTTATTTTTATATAATATTAGCCTTAACAATGTCTTTCAAGAGAGTTGTGTGCTATGCCAAAATTAATAAACTAAGTGTAAATCTTTTTCTTACTTTGAAGCAGAAAATATCGAACTATATGAAGCATACACACAAGTCTGCTCAATACATTAATATTTACTGTATAAGATGATATATCACAAACACCACACTGCAAGGAAAAAAAGAAAAATCACCATGTCATACATGGTGAGGGTCAGACTTAGGATTTTCAAATTTCTCCTAATGTGTTCAAGGCAGAACCTAGAAAGTTTGTCTAAAATTTAATTTTCCAATAGATTCCCAGATAAATTTAGGGTACATTTTATATGCTACCAAATATATCAAGTTAGTAACACCTCTATTACTGTGGAGAGAGAGAGACAGACACACACACACACACACACACACACACACACACATACTTCCAACAGGTCATGAAAAGTTGGTCCCTAGCATTTGTGCTATATACAGTGTAACCCGGATATAAGAGAGTTGTCAGGACTGGAGAAGAAGTCTCTTATATCCGGGTTTGGTCTATTTTGTTTTATTAACACAGGCTCTAATTTGGGGCCAGAGAAAATCTCTTATATCCGGGTTACACTGTACTAAATAGTGCTTAGTGCTATTTCCACACCAGTGTAAACATATAGCAGTATACAATATGCCCTGTTTTGTGGCATATTTTTATTGCATGTTGGTGTTGTGTTGCACAGTCTGTAGTACAGAGTATTCAATCAAAACCAAAATGTGACACCCATGAGAAATTGCCATCCTTGTCTTTATGGTCATTTATTTCCAGTAAATGGAAATTTCGTATTTTTTTCCAAAACAGGCCATCACAGCCAGGCAATAATGTTATAATAATGCAGCAGTTAATAATTTTGTAAGCAAACATACTTTATATTTTTAGATGTGGAGTTAATATTCAAGGATGTGCCTGTAGACAATCCTTACCACGTCACTCATACATACACACACACTCTAGTTAATTCTCCTACCTACTTGGTGATTTTTGTCCAATGTTAGTCATTACTGTTTAAAATCTGATCTCTAATGAAGATTAGGTTGCTTTGATATTTCCATACTAAATCACCGAGTTGTGTAAGAATTTTCAATATTATGGTAACAGCACTTTATTTCTTTCAGCTTCATGTCTGTTTTTCTCAAGGAATTCTTTTGGTATCTTCTTGTCAGCTAGATCTGTTTAGTTCTATAGTTAGACAAGAAATTAAAACAGGCAAGAAAACAGTTATCAAAAAAAGTTTTAAAAATAGCATTTATAATAATTTTGCATGTGTATATGGACAAGTGCACACTTTTATTTAGGGTTCTAATTTATATTTGGGCTAATCTAATGGTGATCTAAATGTAAAACCCCTATTGGAATCATGAGGAAAGCTTTCCCACTCTTTCTCTCAGAGTCATAAATAACACATAAATGAGAGAGAGAAAGCATGTGTGTTTGTGCAGTTTGAATCATAGTACAATATCAATGTGAACATGATCAGTTCATTGAAATGGTTTTATGCATTTATTTTTGAAATGATGACAATATAACTGGCACACTTTAGTCATTCTTTATTTCTTTCAATTAAAGTTCAATTATATGGTTGTTAAACTGTCAGTCTTGCCACCACTGCTTAATTTTAAAGATTTATTGCAGGAAGAAAAGGTATTTTGGATACTGGGAAACACTATTTGCAAAACAAGCATCTAAAAACAGAAATTCTTCAGTCTATACATTAAACAAGCTATGATGTTTTGTTTTTTGTTTTTTTTTGGGGGTTTTTTAAATCTTTTTTATTTAGTATTTCTTGCTACTGACTTGTTGAGGTAGGGTTAGCCTAAGTAGATAGCATAATAAATGCTGTGCACTGTAATGGCAACCAGTGTTTCCTAACAAAATAAGGTGCTGTATACAAAATTGGCAAATTGCTTTAGAATTACTTCACATATGCCACACTTTTTCACTTTCCTGTTTTCTTTTTGAAATTTAATTGCAGATAAGAAAATCACTAGAGAGAGAGAGAATTGAAGTGAAAAATAAAAGAGAAAAGTGAAGGAATATGAGTAAGGAAAAAAAAGACAAAGACTGGAAATAGAAGAAGTGAAAAGAGGGAAAAAAATCAAAAGAATAAAAAAGAGATATAAAGTAAGAAAGACAAATGATACAAAAAAATTTTTTTTAAATAAAAATAAAAGCTGAAAAGAAGCTAAATAATAAAATGGAACCCTCATCTGAAGGAGAGCAACTATTATTATGTTACATTCTCTCCCTTTTCCCAATTTAAAAAAGAAAGAAAATTAGTTACCAAAGTCAACAAAAGCATTGTTATGCTATGAAACCAACAGACTGCTTTGCTCATCATGGAGGGTCAAGAGGTTTATTACTCACCTTTTCTTCCTTGAAAAAAAAAAATAAAAAAAAATAAAACAAAGTTCCTTTTCAATTTTGCCTTCAACCATAAGAGGAAAAAAAATCTTAAAGAGACATATTTTCATTTACATGCTGACAAGAATTAACATTTTACAGATTATTTTGATAAGAGAAATTTTTCTCTGCAAATATTTCCTCATCAGTAAATTTTTTAAAGAATTGTTTCTCTTTTTCATTATTAGACAGCATTTTGTCCCTTTAAATACACAAGTAAAAGAAAAGAGAAAAAAATAAAGACTTATCTTAACGAAATATAAGTAGTTTTGACTTGCAATATAAAAAGTGAAACTAAAGACATGTTAATTGAAACTGATAGATATTTGAATAGAAATACTGTCATTATCTTCTTTCCTTCTCTACAAATGAATAACACATGTTGACAGAAGTGTTTTTCTGTATGTATATAAAAAGACAAAAACTAATTATATGACAACATTTCTGTTTATACAGCTACCACAGATTTTATCGGTATTATACAAATAAAAAAATATCAATTTTAAAATTTAAATTTTTCTCATTCCTTTTCCAACAGCAAGTATTTTAAAAAAAATGAAAGATTTGTTGGCATGAAGGCAAGTTTGATTACTGAAGTATAACTGAAAGTGTATTTCTGTGTACACAAATAATAAAGAATAATTCCTAAAACTTCTGAGCTTCCTATGTTGATATCAGTACATGTTTCTTGCCTATCATTATGTGCTTGTCCTTACATTTAATATCCAGAGGTTTGTACATGGAGAAAAATATAAAATAAATAAATAAAAGCTCAAGTTGCTTACAGATTTGATGAGGTGACAAGGTTGCATTTTAATATGAAATCTTATATTTTTTAAATTTTAGCTTAATTTTTTTTTCTATAGTAGGAGGGAAGGAACACTGATTCGCCTACAATGTACAAAAGAAATATATAGACCATACTTGAAAAAGATACAGTATGACTGGGCTTTTCTTTTTAAATAATATCTTGCTTGAAATTTTTGATTTAGGCATTTGAAAGTGAGTAAATGTTACTAGCATATCATTTTTTTTAATATTTCAAGTACAAAAAACAAAAATGGAGTGGTGCAGTATTGAGGGAGGGGAGAGGATGATTCTATCAGATCAATCTTCCAAGAAGGGACACTCTAACTGCCTAGAAGGGACACTCTAACTGCCTAGAAGGGACACTCTAACTGCCTAGAAGGGACACTCTAACTGCCTAGAAGGGACACTCTAACTGCCTAGAAGGGACACTCTAACTGCCTAGAAGGGACACTCTAACTGCCTAGAAGGGACACTCTAACTGCCTAGAAGGGACACTCTAACTGCCTAGAAGGGACACTCTAACTGCCTAGAAGGGACACTCTAACTGCCTAGAAGGGACACTCTAACTGCCTAGAAGGGACACTCTAACTGCCTAGAAGGGACACTCTAACTGCCTAGAAGGGACACTCTAACTGCCTAGAAGGGACACTCTAACTGCCTAGAAGGGACACTCTAACTGCCTAGAAGGGACACTCTAACTGCCTAGAAGGGACACTCTAACTGCCTAGAAGGGACACTCTAACTGCCTAGAAGGGACACTCTAACTGCCTAGAAGGGACACTCTAACTGCCTAGAAGGGACACTCTAACTGCCTAGAAAATCAGCATTTTTATTTATTTTTTTTATTTTTTTAAACCTGGGTTTGAATATCTTGGACTCTGATACCAGCTAGAAATATATACTTATTTCAGTCATAAAGCAGGCCAATGACAATTCACTTTTAATCAAATTGTAAAGATTTATGTCTATAAAAATTGAAGATTTTATACTGCTTCTAAATGGCTTTGGATGTAATTGATCATGCTCATTATCAAATACAGACTCTTTCTTTCTTTCTCTCTCACACACACACACATACACACACACAAAAAGAGGTGGCTTCAGGTTTTTAATAAATGTATCAAAAAGGATTTATTTAAGGTGTTTATGAAAGTTTTAATTAAATTACTAGAGATTTATTTGATAAAAAAAAGGAAACAAGTTGAACAAGCACAACAAATGACATTTAAAGAAAAAAAGATATGAGAATTCAATAAATCATTAAACATTTCACAAATAATTTGATTAAAATCTTGAATATTTCTCTTTTACTTGCAATAACTGAAGTAACATAATTAACATGAAAAAAATAAAAAAGCAGATTGAAAGTTTTAAACGACTTACATTAGGATGGATAATAATAATTTGTTCAAACAAAAGTTAATACTAGACGAGTTTAAATGTGGATTATAATGATCATGTCTAAAAGCTATTATCACAGTGAAAACATTTCGCATTTGGTAATAATGGGAATGTAGCTGTAGAGATTTTCTTTATCATGTTATTTGCACTACACTGATGTGATTAGCCGTGTAAGATTTAAGAACATATCTACTGATACGTGAACCAAGTTGGGATCAAACACAATTAATTTGATAATGAAAAATGTTTAAAAGTCTATTAATTATCAAACATAAAACTTGAAGCAATTCTGCTAATTGAATTTATCATCTTCTTTTGAGGCTATTATTTCTAACTTAATCTTCTGCCTCATGATTTTTTTTCTGCTTCTCCCGAATGTTCTCCACCCCTTAGTAGTGCAGATAAAAAGAACCTAATCCAGTCAAGCAATTTTGTATGGTAAGTCATGCTTAAAGCATGCATCATAAAGAAAGAGAACTGGCAAGCAGTGTGATAAGCTTCCCAAGAGACAAAGTACACTTGTTTTATTCTCTACAAAGACAAGAGAAACCATGATGTTCACTTCACTCAGTTGGAAAGAAACATAATAATAGTATTTAAAACTGGTGATGGCAATGTTAATAATAAAAGATTTAGTAATAAGACTATTTCCAGCCATAGTAACATTAAAAGACAAAAAGTTTCTAGTAATTTGTAAAGATCTCAGATTTTAGAAGCACTAAATCCCACAAAATATACCAGTCAGACTCTATGATGAGAACATAGAGGACTAAAATCTGAGTGATCTGAGGTGATATGTACTCAACAAATCCATCAAGGAGATAAATTCTAATTTCAAAACACAGCTATTTAACACAATCTAATACTTACAAAATTGACAGATATTCAGAGATTATTAACATCTACAAAATTGTTCACCAGAAATAAAGAAACATTTTTATTAACAAGTTTAAAGAGAATAGTTTTTCATTTCTGTATACAAATAAGTACTGAAAAACTTTTGTTCCAACCAAGAAGGAATTGAAAAATAAAAATCTATTACTTGGTCTTTTAGTCAGATTCAAGGAAGTTGGATGAGCAAAGTTGTGTTAATTTATATTAAGTCTTTCACAGATTTTACAAGTATAAAAATGATTACTGAGGAACAGAACATGTTAAAGGAAATTGTGTATTATTGCTTTGTATCATTCAAAGGTGCTGTTAAAAGCATAACCAATTGAATAATTAGAATAGAACCAAATTTTTAAGATTTTATACTTTGGTATATTCATGCAAAGGCACAAAATAACAGAAAAGTTACTAAGTTGGCAAATAAATTGACAAATTCTAAAAAAAAATTGTTTCTACAAAGATTAATATTTGCAGGTTTTTCACTTTGTCATCATCTGATGATAACTATTCAGCATGATTTTCAATTGTTTCTTTTATCAAGATATTTTGTTAATATTATAGAAATGCTATAGAAATCTAACTGAAAAGTTCACTGCTGTAGAAAACATTTTATTGTGCAGTAGGAAGTATATGAGTTTTATAATACAAAAATCTGATTCTCGCTTACTATTCTTAAGAATTAGCCTTGTACCAGACTGTACTAAGTCCAAATATATTGTTACTTGACTAATGTTACCCACAAGGCATGTGGGTGAGATTAAGAACTCTTCTTCAATACCATCATCAAATACATAAAAATCTTTTACAATGTTGGAAAGATAAACTTATGATTCCATAAAATGTTTACACTAATTGTGTATGTGGATGCGTTAATTCTCTCCCTCTGTCAAAAGGTGGAAAACAAAAAATTTCAGTAGAAATGTTGCTTCTCAGGCTTAAATAATTCTTTAAGAATTAAATGCAAAAAAAAAAAAAAAAAAAATGCTAGTCATTTAAAAAAAAAAAAGAAAAAAAAGTTCTTTCTAATGGTGAAAATAAATTAGCAGGAGAGATAGGTCCAGTAAATCTAACTTGAATTGGATTAATCATAAATGAGTTTCGATCCTGCTTCTCAAGCAAAAACAGCTGGTTTAAAAGAAGAAGAAAAAAAACAAAAAAATAATAGCCATGTTGCTAAATGAGCCACGTCATCCGACTATTAACAGTAGTAGTTATTGTTGTTGTTGTTGTTGTTGTTTTAGTTATGCTGATGGTTGCCCATGACAACGATGATACTGCAGTAACTGCTAGCTCTCTAAGTACCTGCACTTCCCCTTTCAGCATCCTCACTCTTTCTATTCCTTCTTCATCAAAGCTTCTAACTGCCATTACTGCTGTGGGTGCTGGGAGGATGGCAAAAGGAATAGCAACAATTCATCAGATGGAAATGATTCTGCCAGACAAGTTGCTCATTCTTACAAGTCAATTACACAGTATGCATGACCTGCTGTTTTACGTACACCTGATAGTAACTGCAAGCAAAACTGAAATGTACCAACAATGCACTACCTTGTACCGATGTTACTTGGTACGGTACTGTATGACATGGCCACTGAGAGTATACACTGTCTATTACATTATTGGCCACTCTTTATTTTTCTTAATTTAGAGAAGACTAATGAACAAATGCAGAAATATCTGAACCATTAATATGCAGGACATTTTACATAATATACAGGGTGATTGAAAAGTAACTCCCTATTTTATGCAAGAGTGGCCAGTCAGGAGTCCTGAGTTAACACCATGTGACTTTTTTACATTGGGTTTGGTTAAAGGAGCAAGTCTATTATACCAAACCAAGACTTTGGAAGAACTTGAAGGGTGACCACAAGAAGTTACGTCTTCCTTACTACAAGAGTTTTTTGGGGAAATCCAGTGATGTGATTCCTGGGCAGCTAAAGAAGCTGGTAGCAAAATCCGGTGCCTGTATTGAATTTTAAATAAAATCTCATGCTGAACACTTTCCTCTCATATCCATTTCTTGTAAAAATTATTAGTTAATAAATAAATTATAAGTGTTTTAAAATAGGGAGTTACTTTTCAATCCCCTTGTAAATAAATTATAATTGACTAAATGTCACTCTTATGATGTGGCAATAATTTTATGAATTTTACTGGATTTTCTGAGTTTTTTTATTATCAGCCAAATTACTGAAACTCCAAGGAACAATTATCTCAGAATCAAAAGTTATAATTAGAGAACATGTGCAAACTTTACAAAAGATAATTGTTTTGAAGCCAACATTAAAAACAATCTCATTATAAAGACAACATTAATGTGAAGTGTGTGTTCCGTACTTTCAAACTAATTTTAGAAGCTGTTCCTTTATTGACTTTATGAGCTGTTGTATTTCTTCATATGAAACATACTGAGCAACATCTAGAATGACATTTCAAAAGTCATCTTTGTTAGCAAATGGGTGTCTGCCAATGTAAACCTTCCTCTTCAGAATGCATATTTTATTAATTGGGTTAAGATTGAACAAACAAGCTAGCATTTTGTGCAAATCTTCACGAGTTGTCTTCTTTGAATGTCATGAGGTATTTTTGTGCATAAAAATCATCACCTTTCTGAAAAGCATTTGACAACTTCTCAAACTATAGCATTACATGTATCTTCAAGACAATCCACATGTATATCATTTTAACACCATCTGAAATTCATTATAGATCCATCATCACACTACAACCAATTTGTTGATTCCTCAGCCTGTGAGGACAGTTTCTGCCAGTAAACCACCCAGCATTAGCTTCATTCATCTATCCCATCAAGGATAGCATGTGATTTTGCCAGGATTAAACAGTTTAAAAAAATATCTGTCTTCATCTATTCTGTTTCCCATTTTGATTTTTCTTTATGGATGTTTTTAAAAGGAGACCTTGTAATTGGTATCACATGTTTTGCCACTTGATTTAAGAGCTGACATAACTATGCTTCTTGACACTTTCTTGCTGCCATAATACCCAAATATTTCATAACTTGACAAAGAGGGATGTTTTTTGTAACTTTTCTCTTGATATGAGACACAGATTGGTGGGATAAAGCCTTCATTTTCCTCTTATCACACTTGCATTGGAACCAGCCAAGATTTTCAATGAACCTCTTTACAATTTGGTAGTACCTGCCAATCATGTTGAAATTTCCAGCATTGTGTTATCTTCTGCAATCTTTGAAGTTATTAAATATTTCTCTTTATCTGTCAAATCACCCATACAATCCATTTTAAATATTTCTCTTTATCTGTCAAATCACCCATACAATCCATTTTAAATATTTCTCTTTATCTGTCAAATCACCCATACGATCCATTTTAAATCTTCAAACTTATAATACAGTTAATAATTTGAAATTTCAAAATTCAGACATTCCACAGAAACAGCTGCCGTTTGTTTACATCAGTGCAGAATAAACTGTCTTTTATCTTCACTCTGCATATTATCTTCATTCAACAAACTTTCACATTCCAATAAGCACTAATTTAAATATTGCTAAAACATTAAGTGGCTAATGAGATGCAATGTAAAACATTAATATCCAACCACTACTTTCTAATTAAAATAAACAAAATTTTTTAATAAACTTAGTAAATATCAACATTAAAAAAAAGCTATCATGTAGTAATCTATACTATACATGTGTATTATATTGATAGACTCTAGAAATAAAATTAAAATTGTAGTACAGAAGTCTGGATACAGTGATACCTATATTTTTTTTTCCAAATTTATTGTAGCTGAGTCACATGACCAAAATCTAATAACACATCTTTCCAGAATAAACCGTTTTGTATTTATATACTCACTGATAAATTTATTTTTCAAAGAAATAAATAAAAAATAAACATTTATTTTAACTGAATCTAAAATTTAACTTGAACTAAATTAAGTTTGGTACAAGGTCATATTTATGGTGGATTAGTCTTTAGAAATTTATAACAGCATATTACCCACCAGACTACGAAGTGTGATCTTCTATAATAAGGATGCTATTTTGATTTCTTAGATTTCAGCCATGAAGAAAAGAAAAAGAATGGGTAGATAGAGAGAGAGAGATAGATAGACATACAGAGTTATTTGGGATTAATATGATGATTAAAGTTTTCTTTATAGTGAGTGTCAGGGATTTGGTTGCTGGCCCTTTTAGTCCTTTAAAGTTTTATTTTTTAAGCTCAAGTACAATTCTTAATATTTTCATTCTTTTTTAATGGTTTGTGATAAGGCAAGTCTAAGTAGGTAAGACTAGGTTAATAGTTGGTATACAAAGATAACAATATAAAGTTAATTTTAATAATTAAGGACAAAACTACAATTCCTTCAAATAAGCATGAATTTGCATCAAGAAAGAAAATTTAGGTTCAAAGTCAGTAAAAAACAATAGCAAACCACTTCCCCTCTAAGGGAAAAACTATATTCACTGTGATTGTCTACAAGTAAAACAGTCTTGTAGAAGTATTTATTATAGAATATGGCAGAGCTTAATTAAAATTTGCTAATATCATAAAAGGATGTAGCAAATATGCATAATTGTTGTTGATCATGATACTACCGCCAGATGACAGTCTATTCTATGGGGTCATAGCATTTAAATCCACTAAAATCTACAAAAAAAAAAAAAAAAAAAAAAAAAAAAAAAAAAACTGATCTCAAAAACTTCTTTCAAAGAAACTATTCACTTATACATGCAATTTCTCATCGTTAAATACAATATTGCCAGGGATTCCTGAAAACAAATACTTCTCAAGGAGCAATTACCTTGGTGCAGTAATTGAAGCAGCTGGTTTACAAACAAGAGTAAATTCCATGGCACACACCCTACAACTCCCTCTCAACCTTTTACCATAAAACTGAATGCATGTCCAGCAAGTGAGAGCAAAGATTCTTGCCCACCAATTAAAAGCAGCAAAGAGCTAAACAGCACCACAGGCTGTTTTATTAATGTGTGCTACTCATGGGTGTCTTAATGGAGAATTGATGCCAATGGCTATGAAATGAGGAGATAGAGAAATGAGGAAGGGAAAGAACAAGGCAGAGCCAACAGTGCAAAGAGATATCAGAAGATCCATCAAGTCAGTGGCAATAGCAGAATGTGTTGGTCCAAAGTCAATGAATTCCATATGGAGGGATTAATTAACTTATTGGATTGTAAGCAAAGCAGTTCTATGGGCCTTGAAAACCAGGCTGATCTGCATACAGAGAGATCAACACACTAGGGCAAGGCGGTAATTCTGATTGATAAAATGTGA
Organism: Acanthosepion esculentum; assembly: GCA_964036315.1. NCBI lineage: Eukaryota > Metazoa > Mollusca > Cephalopoda > Sepiida > Sepiidae > Acanthosepion > Acanthosepion esculentum. Next base: position 22,913,118 of record OZ038501.1, on the reverse strand, counting down.
CCAAGATATCAACTGCCAATTAATATTATGAATGATTTTCAAGAATCTTTATGAAAGAGACTTGAATTGCTGCATGAATAATAGGCAGAAAGATCAGTAGCAAAAAAATCCAAAAATAAGCATATTTTAGCAAATGGAGAGTTATGTGGTCTCTATATGCCTATTTTGACTATAACTTTGCATCATGTAACAAAATAATACAATAATCCTTGTGCGATATTAAAGCCAAACGTTAAAATTCTTAACATAAAACTGATTCAACAAATTAAGATGATAAACAAAAACCTTGATAAATTATCCAATTCTAGAAAATGTATCAAACTACGATATTTTTTGTTTGTATGAATTTTTCCTAATATCAAGAAAACTCATTTTTAACTTTCTTTTTATCTACAGGGTGTTCTGAAAATCTTGTCACTCCTATGTAATATAATTTTCTATTTCAGATGGCCGACATGAGCTACATTTTGGAAGAGAGGTTGCTTGCAAGTATATGGACACATGGTCATGTGGATTCTGGAACAAGGAGAGAGTTTCACATGAATGACACCAGAATACCCATCAGTTGAAGGACAATGTTCGGAGAGCCTTTGCAACAATCAACAAAGCACAGCTTCATAAAATATCACACATGACATGGCACCCTATCATTTTGTCCCACGAAAATGATGGTGCTCATACAGACCTTCTCAATGTATGGAAGCACCAATGAAAGTGAATAAACTGAATCCAGTACATGTGCTTTATATTACTTGTTCTTCTATTGTTCACATTACTTTTTGTTAGGGGGTGACAAGACTTTCGGACCACTCTGTATTTAAATTCAAACACTGTTTTTTTTTTTTTTTTGTGGAAGAAATATTGTCCATTTTATTAATATGTATAATAAACATAAAAATAAATATATCAGTTATACTGAAACAGTGAAAGTACAATCTTTAGTCCCCTTCTTTCTTTTTCTTAACTCTTAAAAATTTGAAACGCTGTAAATGAACAGTGAAAAAAAATATTTCAAATTTGCAGAGCTACTGTATACACATCTACAGATATTTTAACCCCTTGAAGATGGTCTCAGATGAGATTGAGAGTATTTGGGGAAATAAAAATTATTTGAAAGAAAATTTTGGTATTTTTCTTAATCAATTTCCTACAGCCATCAAGAAATTAATTTGTGGACTTGAAAGGATTAAAACTAAAATAAACAGACATAATACCTCTAAATTATTTAATTATTTTACCAAACCTGCTTGAATGAAAATATGATGTGTGTGTATGTATATATAAGTGAAGATCAAATATTAACAATGTAAGTATGAATCATGAATATGACAAAAAATATTTAACCAATCACAAGAAATTTCAAAGACTTTGTAACAGAGAATTGGGTCAGATCGATAAAAGACTCCAAGTTGGTTATATGTGGTGCTGTAAGCACCTGGAGTTGCATTCTCTTCCACAATGAGCTGTTGAGAGAAGACCTTCTACTTAGTGTAGGTGGTGTTGACTATTTGCATATGAACGATACTGGGCAGGTATTAGCCAATAGTCAACATGGGTCTGGGCCTGGGAGAGCTATATAACACCAGTTTCTTTTCTTAGTCGAGGGAGGCCCTCTCAACATGCGGATTTGTGAAAACCAGACAAGACGAACACAGACTTCAAATGTAAATGAGAAATATTTCAATAAGTGGATTAGACAGTAGAATTAAAAAACTTAAGAAACTTTTTTTTTCTTTAAAGTGGTTAAATCAAGAGAAAAGTGTGCTGAGAAAAAATTATTTATTACAATGATTTCAGATCATCCTTTATACAATTGGGTTTCATATAAAGACAAAAACAAATTCTACTTTAGATAAAAAATAGTTTATACCAAACTGTTCCCAAAAAAAAAAAAAAAACAACTGAGCCATCAAAATATAATCAAGATTAACCTTTTAAAGCAGAACAAAGATGTTTATTTTATAAAATAGCAAAAATATAACTGACATCTAAAGTAAGTGTTCTAAATAAATGTAAAACCCACAATAAACAATTTCAGTGAGATTTTTTTGAATTGTATGTATACTGTTCTGGGTTATCAAAGATAAAGTTGACACTTATAAACCAATAAATAGTCAGATACTTCACTTCAGCCAATAATTTCTATTTCCATACCACAATACTGATAAAGATATACCATATACTATAAATACTGATAAAGATATACCACATACTATAAATACTGATAAAGATATACCACAGACTATAAATACTAATAAAGATATACCACATACTATAAATACCGATAAAGATATACCACATACTATAAATACCGATAAAGATATATCATTACTATAAAACAAGAGTGGCCGACTTTTTACATTGCATGCATCAGTTTTTCTAGGCACAAATTCAGATGCACCATACAGAACTTGTATTCCTATTAATTGTTGTAAAAATATTTATATAAATATATTTAGCCTTTTTATATAAGCATTGATTTACTATAAAAACATAAAAATGAATGAGACTTTTGATTTTGCCAAACTTTTAATGTTTGGAGTTAAATTAGTTCCTTTAGAGCCACAGAGAATTCTTTAAATTTTGATCAGTCAATCTCAATCTCATTTTGTTTTTAATCAATTTCATAGCTGAAAACATTTGTTCACATCTGTGTCCATTGTTCTGAAATGGTAATTATAATTCTGAACACATTTTCTTAGTTCAGGAAAATGTATCTAAAGTAATGATTATTCAAAATTAATAATGTCAGAAGCATTTAAGATTTCAGTAATGAATTTGCTCTCAAGTTTTATTTCTATGTTACTAGGCATTTTCTTGATTTTTTTTTTTTTATTCACAAAGTGAAAGTCAGTTTATAAATGCAAGTATGCAGTCTTCAGCAAAATCTGGGGGGGGGGGGACAAAACAAAAAAAAAAAAACAACTTTCAAATTGTTCTTGAAATAACCTGATTATTTTGTTTTACCAGTATATTTTTGTATATTTTTGTTATCTTCAATACATTTACTCTACTCTTTTATATCTGGAAACTGGTTTTACTATTCATTCTCTGAGAATGAAACAATTTGAATTTCATCTTGAATACATCAATATTGTGTGGGTTTCTCCAAAAGTAATCCCACTTATTTTATTATGTTGGCCCATGGCGTCAAAAGCAGATGCTGGTGGTGTGACAGTAGAGATTTTTTTCTCTTTTTTTTTGTCAGGTTAGAGACAGTAGCTGAGCAGCAATCTAGCAAAATGGTGTTTGTTATGCTAGTCCATGAAAAGAAGAAGTGAAAGACACCATAATAAAGAAAAGCACCCATTGATATTAATCAATGCTTATTGAACATTTACAAAAACCAAACAGTGGATGTAAGCACAGTTAAGTGGTTAATCTGCTCTAGCAGTAGTGACAGCAATGTGTTTGAAAGTCACATTCATGGAAGCCTTGCAAAGCTATCAACACATAAAATGAATAGCTCCCCCAAAATTGCATAGCCAATAGTGGTGCCTATGCTTGGAAAATAGTGTTTTAGAGCTGAAAACCTGTTCTATGCAATAATGTTATTGTGTACCTTGTATCTGTTCTAGATTCTGTAGAAATATATATAGGCATTGCTTTTGGAGCATCCTTCATATTGACTAAGTAGTTTCAAATTTAAATCATTCAAATAGCTTGTAAAATCATCTAAAATGCTAAATTAAATGGCCAATTGTTATTACAAAAACGAGGACTCTTTCTAAACACAGCTCATTTTTTTACCTTCTAGAAAATTATAAATAGTATTTTTCAGTTTCAAAAATCTACTCATAACTGCCCTCTAAAAAGCCAATACACACCTGGCAACAAACTGCATATTGCAAAAATAATATTCCACACTCATCTGTTCAATCCTCTTGCTCTTATTTAATCCATGCATTTTAAACCAGTAACATAACATGTTACCAATTTCAAGCTTCACACACACACAGTGTATAATATAGTCATATTGCAGAAGATGACCTAGAAAGTTTTCTAGCAGTTATACTCCCAGTGGTTTTATCTATCATCCGTGATGCTTTATTGGTACAAATATTGATGAGATTACTAAAGGCAATATTTTACAGCTGATCCTCTTGTCTTTCTATAAAACAATTAAAATTCAATAACTTCTTAAGACATTAAAATTTTCACCAGTTACTCTTATAAAAAGTGTTGGCTTACTTTAGATGTCAGCCGATTCATCCAAGGTTAAAGAAAACTGTTCATATGGTCATTTAATTGTATAGATACATCACAAGAAAGTTCTTTCGTAAGTCTCATAACTCTTTAGCAAGAACAATTTTATTGTTTTTACTTTTGATATTATTATTACTCAGACATTTTGAAAATATTTAAAGACACCATTTAATTTCTTCTCCATCTAAAAGAAAGTTTTCTTTTTTTTTTTAGCCAATATGAAAGCAATTTTATAATATTCAGTCAATTTTTACATTTTAGAAAATATATTTTATCACCTTTTGATTCCTTCCTTTTTCTCAATCAGATATTCTTTCTGTAAATCAAATCTACATAATAGTTTCAATTTTCCAACTATTTCAGTCTCATGTTGTGTTTTTTCATGTCTATTAAGATCATATCTTCTATTATTTGAAAATATATTTTCACAAATACTACATAATAGTCTTCCTGAAGGACTTGTTATAAATCAGAACTCATTTTCCCCCCATTGTGCATTGAATTCACATTTGCTATAATTTTGTGCTTTCCACTTCCTCATTTTCTTTTGTATTGTAATGAATTTATAAAAAGAAAATAACAATTTTATGTAAGTACAAAACTGCAAACAATTACAGGCCAAAAATAAAACAGAATTTTGTAGAGGACAGAATGTACACTGATTGACAAAAATCACTGATGTAATGCACCACATTTGGTACATTGCATCATAGATTAGCTATTCTCGGTGTGTGGATATGTCACAATGGAGAGAGAGAGGGGAAAAGAAACATGAGAAAAAAAAAAAACTGCATTATAGGAGGAGGAGATATAAAGAGAGATAGAGGAAGTGGAAAGTAAGGAGTGAATAATTAGTTAAAAAAAGAGAAAAGTAAACAAGGAGATGTCAAACTTTATTAATGTTGCCAATTTATTGCCCATAAAAGTCTGGGTGTGGTTACTCAATTGACCACTGGTCTTTCATGAACAGAAATAATACGATGCAAATAACTTTTTTTAATTCCACCTCCTTGGGATTTTTTTAACTCGTTTAAATTCTAAAATAGCGAAATAACATGAGTTGATAAGGAATATAAAACTATCTTAAAATCATAATTCTATCTTCTTAGCAAAACTGTTTTTACAAAATACTTTCAGAAAGTTTTTCATATTCTAACTATTCAGCAAAATTTTAAAATGTTCTTTTCAAAAGAAACAACTGAACAATACTGCAAACTTGGAAAGTAATTTATTTGATATTGAGAATATCTTGCCACCATATATAATAAATAGCCCAGGTTAAAAATAAACTATAAAGTGAAAATGTATACAGTTATCTATCTGCTTCTTTTCATTTTGCTAAGACAGGGTAATAGATGCTACAGAAAGAATAGAATGTTAAGTTATTGACAATAAGAGCTACATGTTCTTTAACCATAACATCATACATGCAGCTGACTATATACAAACAGATTAATTTGTAATTTACACACTGTTAATCATTGTTTCACAGAGACATCAAATTTGTTAAGTCATTTGACATTCTACAGGTTATGACTAATAGACAAATGGATAACAAACATAAAAAACAGTACCCTACTGATTTTTTGGTACCCATAGTTCCCAGGCCTTAACAATTTTATAGCTTCAACTACTAAAGTCAAATACTAATTTATTAATTAATACTTGTTGCATTCATTACAATATCAGTTTTGCTCAGGACTAATACGAGCTTTGACTGTTTTTCTAATATGCATTTGTTTCTTGAATCCATTATCTAATGTTTTTCTTCCTCCTTTCTTTGTAACAGCTGACAATCCAATAGATATTTATTAGACATTCTCTTAAGCTTACAAGACCAGGAGATTAATGAATGAATTGATTTTATTCATATCTACTTCATGAAGAAACACTGGTCCAATTTTTGTTCAACACTTTCTCTTACATTTGTACAAGACAATGGCATTCAAAAACCTTGTCACCATTACTATTAATACTGACATATCATTTCATAAACAATTTCTAGAATTATATACAAGCAAAATGATTCTTACAAAATCAAGATGTAAAATGGTTTAACATGTTCAGAAATATCAAACTCCATCTCATCAAAACTAAGAGAGATACTGGACTATCAAAAATTTGGTAGTAAACAAACTTCAAATTACAGAAAGTGTTGGGGGGGGGTCTCTCTCTCTCTCTCTCTCTCTCTCTCTCTCTCTCTCTCTCTCATAAATAAAATCATGAAACTGATGAATGTTTACTGCATTATTCCTTCATTCTGTTCTACATATTCTTCATTAATTACAGTCTGAATTCTTGGGATGAGGGATTATCATTATTTACATGCGGACTGACCAATGAAAAATCCGGTAGAAATTAATTACAGCCCACAGAAATTGAAGTGGCTTAGACTCCTCAGACACGAGAAGTTAAAGTGGCAACAGTTCCATAGGCATCAGAAATTAGTGAGAAACAGAAATTTTAATCAGCTTATATTTGGTTCATTGGACAAATTCAAGTTGGAAGAGAAGGAGACAAGCCGGCTACTGCTTGGAACCATACATTAAGTTTGGGTAAGGGAAATAATTGAGTTAACATGGCCTATTGTTCTCATCTTTGCTATTATCACAATATTTTAGCTATTGGTCCCTTTGGCCTTCATCAGGTACTTGTTGACCTGGGTAACCTACAGATAATCTTTAATTGAACCCTTTATTTAATCTATGTGAGTAGATTATTCTAGTTCCAGAGCATATGTCCAGGGATATCTCATCTAGTTCTTATTTAGTTCAGTTACTGCTTGCTCCATTTCCAGTGAGTCCATGTGCACACTACCCGGCTCAGGGATCGAACTCACAATTATTGTCTTCATATTTACAAACCAATGCTTTAATCCACTAAGCTATTGTCCCATTCATAAGTCTTTCAAATATTCCTTATAAATGAACAACACAAATCATTTCCAGTTGTGTTGAATGAGATGTGAATAATCAATGAAACATTAATTCACTGGACATTCTTGTTTATCAATCCAATACTGATTAGCCACAAGTACTTTTTTTTTTCACAAATTGCTTTCATTCTTTGCGTTTTCAAAATGGTAGCAATCATTTCATGAATTTCTAATCATTACTGAGAAGATAAGTGGACTTTTTTCTCATCCATGAGAAATTAGACAGGTTATTTCATTAACTGATAGGCAAGCAGCATTTTCCATTCATTGACAAACCATTGCACTGGTTAGAAAAATGACTCTGAGAGGAGAATAAACTGGTGAAGACAAGCAAGCAAGTGGTTTTTATATGGAGATATCCAAAAACAGTATGAATTTACACCCTCTGCTATTTCAACTGATTCTAACCATTCCATAAGTATACCCCCCTTCACCACCAACCTTGCAAAAAAATATGGTAGTTTCATTTCTGACTAAACCACCTCTATCTATCTATCAGACACACATCTGTAAATGAATTAACCTTCAATTTATCATATTCACAAATGGTAAGTACATTTCATGTGTTGAATAAACAGAACACTTCTCTCTTATTTCTTTGTTTTTTGTATCAAGTATATGAATAACTGTAAAAACATCCTCTGCAAGTACGTGTGTGTAATGACATTAAAACATTTCATAAACTTGCCAATAATTTAAAAATCAAAGTGGGTAGTTGTTTTGATCTACCCATAAGCATAAACTAAAGAGTCTAAACCAGAACCGAGACATCATGAAACTATCCTATATATACTTATATATAAAATTTAAAAAATACTATGTAATTGTAGACAATTTCTAACCCATGTTCATTGGGTGATTATATATTTACCATACAAATGACAGTAGAAAAATATTAACATCATTGTTAGATGCTGTAGAGGCCAACAGGTAAATGATAATTAACGGTACAAAGACATGTCTTGTACAAGTGAATATATTTTTATGTAATAAAATGAATAAAGTTAAAAACAAATACTTGCGATATGCTGTGAATTTAAGTAGCTAATTTGATTTAGAATAGTTAATATTAGTTTTCTTGAAGTTCTCAAGAAACAGTAAAGTTTAACAATAAAAAAAGAAAAAACAATCAACATTTCTAACACATCACTTGTAACTCAGGCATAACTTCTTTGTGTAATAAGTTTTCTTTCTTCAAGGATACAAAAAATAATAAAAAATTGGTGAAAAAATATATTATTGGAAATAAGACTGTATTTTATTAACTTTTGAACAACCTACACAATGAACAGAGAAACAAATTTCCTCAAGGAAAGATAACTGAAAACTGACAAAATACACACAGTAAATAGAAAAGCATCTGACCATACTGATATTATATAAATACACCAGAAAACAGCTCGGTGATAAGACTACAGGTTTGTAATCCACTAAAGTTGAATTTCTTAAGGCAAATAACTGAAATTTATTAACCCTTCTGAAAATCCAAAAGTAGATTATCACTTTCAGACAAGCACTGACTAAGATTGAATAAGCATAAAATAAATAAATGCTAGGAATAATTAATCTGGATTAATTCTTTCTATTTGGCTAAATCATAAAATATATTTAAAATAAATCATCAGTTGGACAAGTAAACCTGTTAATTACTCAAAAAGTGGATTTTTTTCCTTTTCATTTTTCCTTAAAAATAAAAGGTCAGTCATGGGTATATTAAAGCTAAAGTTAGCTATTATCTCCTACCATATAAGACCCTACTCTCATTAAAGACCTTTCTTGCCAGATTTAAATTTTTCATTCTCCTATGTGAATTCTGACAAATAAATCTCCTTTACTCAACATCAGGAATTAATGACCTTATAGCTTACAGTGAGATTCTGTGACTTGAACTTTTGATTAATGCATATGTCAAAGTGATGAGTCACTTAAAAATAAAAGAAAGGCAATAAAACTAAAAACAAAATTGATAAAAGCCATTGAATAAATTTTCAAAATAGAATGATGTCATGTGACAGAGCATGAGTGCACATGACCAACAGTCACAGATAAGCCTTAGATGAGGTACTCAATCCTAATGCATGTGACTATTGCTTTGAGATTGCTTCATCAGCAGTAAAGCCAACAACAAACATGTACAAGCATCAAAGAGAATAACAATTACAAACCAATGTCTGTAGAATTTTATATAGAAATAATGCAGCATCCTTCTGCCAAACACTTTCTACAAAAGTGACAATCATAGACAGCAATAATAATATTAATGGCCATTTTTATCTGAGTATGCCTGTTTACTAGGGTGGTTAGCCAATCTCTGTTGCAGACATCTGCTCGGGAACATTTGTGTTTGTTCAACACCTACAGATCCCAACTGTGGTTTATAGTGAAACTATATCGAGCAGATCTTAGTTATAGTTCCTGGGAGATAGTAAATCATCTGGCATTATCAACAGTTTGAACAAAGCTAATACACACAAATCCTGGGTCATGATGATTTTTGACCATGCTAACACAACTATTAATGAACAAGTATGTCTACCTAATTTCACTCACAAGGCTTTGGTCAACCTGTGGGGTATGGTTTTTAGGCATTCTCCAAATGTGCTTCATGCCGCAGTCATCTCCCTAGGCTGATCACATCAAGTTCAATCTTCCTGACAAATTGGCCATAGGTTTCATAATCTGAAAGCAAACCTCACCACTCAGCCACACATCTATAATAATAATGTCCAATTAGGGCATTGGGGTCTATGTGACAACTTAAATTCCTACACTGAGAAAATTAGAATAAAGCCTGGTGGTCCATTAGTGTTTTGCTTGGCACGGCAAATATTATGCAAGGGGCCATATCTGCTTGAGGCCATATAACTTGGAGAGTGCCCATAATGCAAGATCTCTGGTTGAAAACAAAAAGGGGGGGGGGGATGATGATGATGATATTGCTGTTTTTATCAAAACACCCTGAATTAACATAGAATTTGAATGCAAAAGCAAAATACTGAAATTGGAAATACAAATCAGTAGCTTTTGAGATTTCAATTTGCATCCTACAGCTTTGTAGCCATTTTCCCATCAACATTGATGCAACTGCTTTAGTCGTAAGAACTACTATTATTAAGCAGAGTACAATTTGTATTTATTCTACTATTGTTTCTATTTGATTCTATTAACAACAAAGAATTTTTTTTTTATTTTTAGATACAAGATTATCACTATTCTTAATTTTTTTTTTTTACACCAATGTCTCTTCACGTGAAAGACTTTTAAGCTTTCATCTAAGTCAATGATAATATTGTATATTTGAAATAAATGGACCCAATTGTATAAATGAACTCATTCTTCAATGTTTTATGGAATTGTCAAAATTGAACTTAGAAATTATTAAGACAATAAACATTTAGAAAAGAATTAGACCCAACATAAAATTTAACATTTTTATTTATAGAATATTCATTTTTGTTATACATTTTGAACAAACTGAATACATTTAAAACAACCATTGAAAATAAAGTTGAATAACATTATATATAAGAGTTGAGCATCAGTTTTGTACTGACATAAGTAACAAATTAAACTCCCTTAAAATACTATATATTATTAATACATATAATTAACTACCAGAATACTCGATATGTTAGTTTATTTTAATTGATGACTTTTACATTATTATTATTAAGTAAAAAATAATTGCTTTAATTACTTTACCATATTTATGTTATTAAATTTCCAGTTATTTTCATGAACACAAAAGAATCACTGACATTTCTAATTTATTCTAATAGATTTGAAATCCTTTTTGGCAAATATATACGAATCACTTATCCCTATGTTTTAATTAACTAGATAGCTTTGTTATTTTTTGTAACCAATTTGTCTTGTTGTAGTCTCATTTTTTTTTTTTATTATTTCTTACTTAATGTTCCTTGAGTAGAAGTGAAGATGGGGGGGGGAGAAAGAAAGAAAGAATAGTAAAAGCAGTGGATAGGAAAATGTCTTTCAATTTAGAAAGGAGCCCTGCCTGACAATTTTTCCCTATGGTTGAGATATTCTTAGCAGAGAGTCAAAGAACAAATGTGTTCAGTCATCCAATTTAGGAGTGAAAAAGGCCAGAGAGAGTTTAAACTGATAGAAAGGGAAGTGGGAATCAAATTCTCAAGATGAGGGGAAAAGCAAGTGAAATGTAGAGGAAGAAATGAAGAGGTTCTGGTTCTGGGAGAAGGAACCTGATAACAAAGAAGGGAGTTGGGAGTGATAAAAAAAATAGCAAACTGACAGAAACAAATAGTAACAGTAGAAGCATTTGTAAGATATTGTTACTCCCATATTACAAGTAGTCCGCAAATATTTCTATCAACAGAGAATGAATTCACACCCTGTAAAACCTACCACTTAGTCATTTCTCATTCAGCTACTTATTTTTGGTTTTTACAATCATGTTCAGTCTGTACAAGGCCCAAGAGCCACTCGAGGTAGAGGGTTACAGATTACTTACTAATAATATAATCAGAATTACAAGCAAGGAGGGAAGACCTTCCATGTGGCTAAGATAGTTGTTTAATTCAAGTTATGAAGGCTCTCTACTTAAAAAAAAAAAAAAATGGCACCAAACTGGTTTCTTACTCTCCAAAATTAACCTTGAGACAAACTGAATTCAACCCAGTAAATAAATATTTTCAAGCATTTGTGAACAATGTTTAAAAGCTGGAAGAGAAGACAATATAAAGCATGAAGAAAAGGGTCTATATTTCAGAATGATTTGCTCAGATTAGAACAGAAGAACCTTCCTTTTTAGCAACCGGTTTAGTTTTTAATACATATCAAATCATTCAGGACACCATTTAGGAATAAGTATTAACTGGTATGATTTCTACAATAATCATTTAGGAATAACTATTAACTGTTATGATTTCTACAATAATCAGAATTAGTGTCTGTTTTCTATAGTCATGATTTGCATTTGAATATATAGTCAGAAGTAATAGAATAGCATCCTGAAAACCAAAACGTTTTACAATTAAGTTGCTAAAACTCATTAGCAAGTTGATTAGCCAAAATTCAACAAGAAAGTTAACTCTGATTTTAAAGTAGATAAGATTAATTTTTTTTTTAATAAACAGTGTTTTGTTTTTTTTTTTCTTTTGTTAATCAGGGAAAGAACATCTTGAAGCAATACTGGCACTTAATTCCTAGCACTTAAATTTACATTTCTTTAACACTGTAATATTGGATTGTTTTTGTTTTTGTTTTTTTAAATATGTTTTTCCAAGTCTAAAGACAAAATAAAGTTGTCAAAAAGTTTTAATCATATTCCCAATATGAGCAAAACATGATGACATCTACTCTATCTCTATCATTCAATAAGAAAAACACTTTTTACCAGCAGTGGTGATAATGGTGATGGTGAAAGCATTTTTACAGTGAGAGAAAAACCCAAATGACATTAAAATAAAGAAAATCTTTCTTATCCATTAAAGTAAAAAGAAAAAAAAGCAAATAAAAGATGAATAACCTTAAAGCAGAATGCATGTCAGCAAAAAGTTCTTTCAAAAACAAGATCATCTTACAAAGTTTATTGGCATTAAATCAATAACATCCTTTTTCAGGACAAAATCCCATCAGTGCTTTAACATTTCACAAGGAGATATGATCGTGTCACTAAAATGAAAAGAAATTCTAACATATCAAATTATGTGATTTACATTCATTTACTTTTTCTTTTCTAACTGAAGGAAAAAATGTTTATAACAAGTTACTGCATAACATTAGTATATATTTTTGTAAAGACACAAATACAAGCTAAAAATTGCACTACAGCTGCAGAATAAAACAGAGATCCACATGCAATGAGCACTCTCAGTAAAAGTGTCATTTGGAAATTAGTTTGAAAAAACTCATAAATAAGTAAAATTATCAAATGAAGACAATGTAAGATTACTCTTTTGGTAAATTATACATGCCAATTCAATAACCCATCATATATGTTTTAGTATGTCTACAAATTAACACATTGATCTTTTATATATATCAATGCTGGTCACATAAGTATCAATCTAAAATGACTAACATTAAGCAAGTCAGGCAGTATATTTGTATACTAGTTGAATATGTCAAATAGAAAAAGAATATGTTCATTTAATATTATCAGAATTCAGTGTGGATTTTCCCCTTTGAAAATAAATCTTTCTGACATTAGGCTCATGCCTATGAATCATTTTGTACACTCAGAGAACATGAGTATCACTTTGCAAATATTTTCTCAAAATGCTTCTACTTGACTTAATGTAGCAGAATTTTATTTTTATTCAGTCAAACTCAAGATTAAATTAATTTATAATGAAAGAGAATTGGCCATGATAATTGCTGATTGAAATGACTTGCCTCATTTGGCCTTTAAGAAGGTCATAAATACAGGCAGTAGGAGAGAGTTATGTTACAAAAGAGGAATGAGGAAATTAAATATTACCAACTGTTTGATTCATCAGCAATACATTTATTAATAAGCAAATAGTATCAATATCTAACATCATGCATATCATTTTGGCACTACTTATCAATATACATTAGTACCATAAATAACTGAACTTTAACATTTTTGTGAACTAGTTTATTTTTTTTTTAAATCTTCATTTCACCATCATAAAATTCAATTAAAATAATACTGGCACAGAATTATAACTAATTATAATTATCACCCAAAACAAAATAACTGGTACAAATTTGTAATAAAATCCAAATTATTTGGATGCATTTTTCAATAATATATTTTTAACCTTTATCACTTTGTATGCGACTTCATTTGCTGTGCAAAAATTTTATTCTGCCACTGAAGGTGATTAATCCCTGAATTTGAATTTCATAGTTGTGTCATCATATCCTGCTATGGTAACAGAAAACACCTTTGAGAAAAATTAACAACAAGGTTATTGCACTTGAGTGGCCTTGAAAAAGAATCCAGTGGAAAGAGAAGTAATATTAATAATGCAGAATGCTAAATGTTAAGTAATTTTAGTACATTACCAATATTCATTGCAAAAGTCAGAATCTTTCGTAGACAAAGGATTCAGTCAAATGCACAGGATATTTAGTATTTATAACTTATACTTATTGTTTGTGTATGTGTATGTTGATGTACACACATAAATATGTACATATATGTGTGTACATGTAAGTGAGTGTATGTGTCAGCCATGTTAGTCTGTATAAGAATTGGAAAAGTCTGGTTCTTGCAGTCACAATGACATCACATCTATTCTCCACTGACATCTGTTCTAAAAGGGTTTGTTGCCAAAATTGGATGATGTAAACTGCCAAAATCATGGCTGGTAAGATTATTCTGAAAAGTATTAACAGAAGGCAATTGCTTCTTTTTTTTTTTTTAAACTTGAACAATGTTTTTGTCATTTGGACATATGGCAACATGTAGATATTCAATTCACTATAAAAATATCCCGGAATACAACAAAGTAAATAAAAATGAATCAAACTCCCATTGTATATTTAACATAAATTTTCTAATATTTTCTCCAGTTCAGTTGATTCTAGATCTATCTTATTAAAAAACTATAGCTAAAAAGGAAAAAGTTATTATCATCATGTTTTTATACTGGCATCAGCTTGCCAAGAACTTATGAATGAATTTTCAAACAGAAAAGGGACAATATCCAGACTGATTCAGTGTGTTTCTAATTATTAGTATAGCAGCTGCTTGTAATGTATAATGCTGATTTACTAATGTCCACATGACATATCAGGGGATACTGAAAAGTACCAACCAATAAGCAACACCCCCACAAAAAAAAATCTGAATGTTTGGTCATTCGACCAGATTTTGGGAAATGGGTTGAGTTGAGAACTTTCAGCACCACCTCATTCATGACGAGGATTCCTTTTTAGAAAGGGATAAGGAAAAAAAAAATAACTATAATATGGAATTTTTTTCATTTTAAATTTTTTTTAATGTTATTTTTTTTCTTAATTAGTCAAACTATAATGATAGTCTGAGACTTTACAAGTACATCTCAGGAATTGCATGTCTTCATTACCTTATTTTAATCATTTCATTTTACTTTATTTTATTTTTTTTTTTAAAAAGAAAAATAGAAAAGTCCAAGATTTGAACAAAAAAAGATTTGAATAAAAAAAAAAACATAAGACAACTCACGAGTGCTGAGAAAGACAGAGAGAGTTGTAGAAGTCGACTTCAGTTCACAACTGCTTGAACAGATTTAACATGCATCTTCCACAACTTAAACAGAAGATTATGATGACATTCCTCTAATCCATTCTGTTTTCTGTCTTATCCTCTCACAACCATTGCTCCACTATCCATTCCCCAAATCTCACATCCCTTCAATCGAAGAACATCTTGAACAAGCCACAAAGAGTCCACAATCTACAAATTCTAAGCCAAGATGTCACAGTTGGATGGATTGTGGTGATTGACAGTGCAAATCATAGCGCTGCATGTAGCCAGTTGGCTATAAGCTGCTCTTCCACCGAGTATGCGTGCATGTAGGGTTTAAAGATGAGTGGAGGGTGTGTAGAGAGAGAAAATCTCTGTTGCCAATAAACAAATAAGTAATCCCTGCATTTGATAGCATGAATGACAGATCTTTTGCAATTATGATAACAGAAATGATTACATTACAGATTAGGCTGTTCCTCAAGAAAAGAGAGCAGAGTTTGTATTCCTTATCCACTTTTCCATTTTGTTCCTCAAGCTGTTGTACAATGAACTACTCAAGTACACTTGCTACTTCTCCAAAACAAACGAGGTTTTCTATTTAAAATATTCACCCTAATATGATCTTTTTTTCAGTTGCTTTCTCTAATGAATTTATAATTTGAATCAAGACAGATTAGCTCCCATAATATGGGTGGAGGGGGAGGTCACTGACATTCCATCAGTATGAATCATTTACTGTGAGGATAGTCAAAGACAGCAAAATTCAAATTATATGATGTAAATTCACTAAAGGCTATAAATATTTTCAGAGTAAATTTAAAAACAAATTAACTATCTTTGATAAACTAGTTATAAAGTAAAATACAAAACTAAGAATTTCAACTTACAAATTTATAACTTATAAGACCAATCCAATCATTTTTATTCTTTTCAAAGCAAACATATTGTAGAGGCATTCATTATTAATTATATTTCATGACTCAATGAATTTTTATAGCAAGATGTATAAGGATTAAATAGTAGTTTAGAATAAAATTATCATTATACAAGGCACACTTCAGTGTGACCATCCAATATGTATATTCTCTAATTCCCTGTTTAAAGCATGCTGCCAAAAGCGATAATAATAATACAAATATTGTAAAAGAATTAAATTTGTTTCCAATGTTGCATTTAATATAAAATAATAAATGTACTTTTTCTTTTACTTTTCCCAATTTGATCATTATTGGAAAGAAGAGCCTGATTATCCATTATTAACTTTTTTTCATCTCCTTCAAATAATCATGATTCTAATATCTAACATGACATTTGGGAATAAACCTTAAGATTTCAGTTATATTCCCTGACATTGAACAAAAAAGATTAAATTTTTACACTTATATTAAACACAGAACATATATAACTAAGTGAATAAGACTTAAAAACAATTTCTTTTCTCCTTTATACATTGGCAAGTATTACCAACTTTAAAACCCTTAATCTTCAGTTCTGTGCTCTATTTTCAATTCAAACCCAACAGTTCTAAATGCAATTTGAGATTCACAGATTTTTAAAAGTCTAACCACCACAGAATGGAAAGATCGTTTATATTGAAAATTTACTCCGTTTACATTTTATGTAGATATTGTTAAAAGAAAAAAATTAATTTAGCATAAAACCTCAGATCTCTCAGTTATCAATCGTCTACTCTGCCAGTCAATCATGAATCCAAATTGTTATGTAACGGTCTCCTCAATGACCCATTACACAAAGTATTGACTTGTAGTAATGTACAGCAAGAGTGTGTTGAGATTGAGGGGAAACCCCTAACCAATTACTCTAAAAGCAACTACAGGGTCAAAAGGTAGAGAGGGGAAAGAGACAAAAGGTAACAAAAATAACACTGTCTCAGAAGCCACAGCAACTTGAGGAACAAAAATGCCCATGGGACCAACTTTACAAGACACCATGTCTTGCCAACTGCTTTTATTGACATGAGGCATCTTACAAAAACCCGCATCTTACAAAAACCCGCATCTTGACCAGTTGCAGGGAGGCCCATATAAAGACATGCCTGTGGGAAGAACGGGAATTAGGGGGGGGGGGGTACTGTCACACCCGATGCTACACCCGATCGAACGCCTTCTTGCAAACCCGAAATGAGCGCATGACTCTTCCAAACAAACACTTTATGACAGCGAACGAGCAAACGGCACCCATGATAACGCAAGACTCTTCCAAACAAACACTTTACGACAGCAAACGGCACCCACAACTGCTGCCGACAAACGGACAACCGACCGCAACAGCTTTTGCCGCCCAAAAAACTGCAAACGACTCGTGTGTCTTCTTCTTGTAGTCCTTGAACAAGTCCATTATGGTACTCCGAGGTGTGCCCGGCGAAAACACACACACGCAGTTCGAGGTCGCTTCCATGCATGCTCGTGCTGCTAATGGGAATAACCTGGATGTAACTGGTGCTGACAAACATGTCTGTATGCGATCCGAGGCCTCTTTTGTGTCTATACTAACGCACGTTTACCACAAGACTTGTAAATGATTTCTTTATTATAAAGCAAACTATCAAAACAGTTCAACGCTAACATCCTCTGAGAGAACAATTCTTAATTTAAAGTGGCATAAACAAATGCATTTTTAATCTAGTAAATTCCCCAAAGCTTTTATCAACATTTTGCTTTTATTATTAAAATCATTTCTCTTAATCTTATTTTACAGAGAAGAAATAAGTAAGATGAAACCAACATGAAAATAGAGAATGTACTAATTTTATTCCCTTTCAAATTGAATTGGTGTGTCATTATGGGGATCACAGATCTGACAGAGGTTAATTGGTAAACACATGAAGTTGTCCAAATCTTCATTACTTCCCCTGTCTTCCACCAAACATCCAATGCCATACCAACTGTTTGTTTCACTTGAGACACACAACAGATTATTAATAGATTGAGGCTCATTATTTCGCAGTTAATGTTTCCTTTGCATGAGCAGGTAAGCTATGTCCTGCAACTGCATGAACAATCCACTCTCTTAGAACTTTTCATATCTCTCTCTCTCCTTCTCCATTGCTCTGTGTTAGTCAAAGAGAGAGAGAGAGAGAGATCAATTTATACCTGTATGTCCTTTAGCAGTAATTAGAAATAGAGACCAAGGAAGTGACTAGTGTCATATGTCCCATATGAGTTAATGATTGTCAACATAAACAGACCAATATTACAAAAGCAGCAGATACCTTCCCATACTAGCAAGCCCAAAACCATTGTGTCATGTACATAATGATACCTTACTGCAAATTTGATATAGTGTATGTATGTTTTTTGTACAAATGATTGGTTTCAAATTAAGTTGTGGTGTGTACTGGGGAAATATCCTCAAATGGTGTTGTTAATACTTCACACTATTCATAAACATTAGCTGTTTTAGAGTTTTGCCCAAACCATTCAAGATATATTTTTAAAAAATATGTTGAAAATTATATTTTGTTGTGATTAGCCAACTTTTCGGTGGAAGAGGAAGTGGGTGTGCAAGGCAGCTGCAAAAATATGGCTACCTCCCTATCTGCTTTGATGTGGAGCAAAGAAATTAATAATGTTTGATGCTTTTCCCATCTCTTGAGGCATTCAATTAAGACAGTATTTTTCAATGACTATTTGAGACAGATAACACTTTGTATAGAGTGTGAAAGAGAAGAGTGTAACTGCTATATTTAATAATGAGGCAGAAGAAGAGAACTCTTTTTAAAGAAGATCCATGTGTAGCACATGCAGATGCCTCTAGTTCTAATAAAGCCCATATGGAGATATGTGTCACAATATGCTTTCTAATATAGGCATTACTAGGATAAAAATTCTCTAAAGAAACAGGGATTTATTCAAGCCAGGTAATGAACTAAACTGCAAATAGATTTCTAGCTATTCAGGAGAGATGTAAGGTTAAAAGTTGAATATCTAAAAATATGAACATCACAAAAACAAAAAATCATTGACTAACATGGGAAAACAATTTATGTGTTTTTGTAGCATTACTCTAAAATGTGTTACCGAACAGGCTGCACTAAGAAAATCAAATATGATGATGCCTCCGATTTTATAGCCTCCACGGTTCTAAATGTTTGTATTGCACCAACCAAGTTGAATAATAAAATTTCAGATCACCAAATAAATTATTGCAAACATTTTTACTAAAACATGATGGACTGAAATTAGCATATTTATCTGATAAGTATATTCTTAAAATGTGTGGGTAACAAAACTTATCAGTACAGCAACAACAATCAGTTCAATTTTTTTTTTTTTTTTTTAACCAAAAAAAGAAAAAGAATAAATCCATCTCTTCTCCCTACAACCATGGGGTTCAAATAACAGGGTAGGCAGAGCTTTTGAACCTTTAATGATAACTTGGAATTGAAAACTAAGAAAGTAATAAGAAACCACTCCACTAGTCATGGTAATTTGCAGATATTAAAGTGAGGGAACTTGTAGACAGCCATAACAGTGAAATATTGACTAGGCCAATAAGATCTAATATAGTGTAATTGAAAAATTGATGATCCCTGGACTGATACAGACAGATAGTTACAGTTTAAATCGCCACGGATACTGGTATTTGTTAGAAGTTAATATTGTATACATAGTGATAGTTGTTTTGTTTAGTTAGCCGTTAAACTTAAGTTTCAAGAATCTAAATTGTAGATCAATAATCATTTTGTTTAGACTAGCCATTATGTCTTCTTTTTTTTCTTTGATGGGAGTCAGCTTCTCTTGTAAGTGTTTGCTGGTGAAATGGGTGCTGGTGTTGCCATTGATTTGTGTCTGTCCCCCAAATTAAGGGATGGACATGAATTGGTAGTGGTGTTGGTGGGTACTTTATTTGGTGTACTTGCAAGGGACCCTTCCAAACCATTATATATGAGTAGGTAATTCCCTCCCCTCCACTCTCAGCTGTATACATAGTGATAGTTGTTTTGGTTTAATGAGCTGTTAAACTTAAGTTTTGTTAAACTAACTTGTAGTCATCTCATTTGTGCAAGCTGTTGATTTGCAGATAAATGATTTGTAAATAGCTATTTTATACTAACCAGCCATTTGTTTGTAACAATTAGGAATGTGTGTGTGTGTGTGCACAGCATGTAAGTGCATACAGGGTTTGCCAAGAAAAGAAAAAAAAAAAAAGAATAGAGTAGATAAATTCTCTTTCTTGAACTTGGAAGAAAAAACAAACTTACCACAGCCTGTGCATTGTTGTCTTGGTAATGAATTTGGCACCAAACTAGGACTAGACCACAGAAGACTAATATAATGATAGTGGTCAAGCAGAACTCAAACCCCATTAGCTGGAGGTAATGTGACCAAATGTATAAAAATATGGTACCACCTAATGGTCAAATATACCAACATCAAAATGGAGGTAAGGTTTGTAAAAGCATATTGCTGGTGGGAGAATCAGGGTCTGATCAGCACTGATTGTATTCTCTCCCCCAAGCAATCCAATGTTGAGAGACCCAAAATTCTCAAGGAACCCAGGAATATCACATCGCTGACAACTCCCTCCTGTTCATCAAAGAGATGTATTTTGTGAAAATTGCTAAAGTTAATATAAATCTAAAAAAGTTTCACAAAATCAAGAGATCAGCAATAGTATCTATTTCTGTTATATATACTAATATGATAGTCACAGAAATTTTAGGACATCTCTTATGTCCGAAGTGGCATCAGGTCATTAGATTTTGTTTTTTAATCATTTCACCCAAGCAAGGCAATAAAAGCCACTCAGATATAAGGGGCTACTGAGTTTGAGAGAATATGAGAATAAAAAAAGGAGAGGAAACATTAAAAGACCAAAAATACCAAAGTATATATGACAAAATGATAAAATTAACTTGCAAATATTAAGTTAGGCAGAGAGCACAGATACTACACTGATCCAAGGCAGAAATGCTGAGTCATACATTAATAATCCTGTCATTTTTTTATGGCTACTATGTCTATTATTGCATGTAAAGACTGATTCGTGGCAGAATGATATCTTCTACAAAAGGTGGTGTCAGCAAGAGCCGTGGAATGCATCAGCGTATGGACGTGATATATAGAACCCCTGGCCATCTCCTGCAGCTTGGAAGTCTCCAGTTGTAAAGATTCCTCGTGCAACTGGGTAAAGATTCCCAAGGTCAAGAGAGTTGGATTGTCCCAGTGCAATAATTTTCCCCACTATAAATTCTTCCTACACAGGTCTTTTTTTGAAAATTCATCCAGGCCCACTGATGAATTACAAGTCTTCTTTGGGCTCAAAGTACAACCATACTGTATAGATATATATATATATTTCACAACTCATATGTGAAAAATCTAATAATAATAACAACTACTTCAATTTTTAATAACATAAATAAACTGTTACTAACATGATACGTATCATATTACAATACATGATAATGCTGTTCATATATTTTTCTGACTTTTCAATACAAATAATCTTATTTTTGATACACTAGTTATATTTTTAAGGAAATTAAAATAAGATCTCCTGGATTTATATTTAAAACACTTAACTTTTTAACTGACTGTTTCACAACCAAAATACTTTAACTCACAAGTGAAGCCATTTGTTTTACTTCATATACATCAAGAAATTATCAATAAAAAGCAAGAACAGCAAACAGATTAACTTATAAACCATATAAATGAGATAAAGTGCTTTAAAACATTCCTGGTTTATCAAAGGACACTGTTCAAAGAGTTCAATTATGTTTACATATAGAATTTCCTTTTAAGTTGGTTTGTATTTGAACAAGACCGTAAGTTAGAATATTATACAAATAGGTATTAACTGAAGTTCTAATTCCCTTGGACGAAAAGGCAATTACATCAATAATGTAATTTTTCAGAAGAGACTGGTCATACTTGCTGCTTTTAAAAACAAAAACTGTTTCTTCAGAGATGATAAATTCGACACTTCTAAAATCAACAATACCCACAAGGTAATCATATCAACTCACCAAAGATCTTTTATTTTGCACAATAAATGGCACTTTTTCTTACCATCATTTGACACAAGGGGATTTAGAGAAGAAGAAAAAAAAAAATCAAAACTTGGCAAATCTCTATTTTCTTGTTATACTAAGTTTAAAACTCATTAAAAGTGAAAAATGTATTTAAAGGGTAAAATTCAAAAAATACATTTTCATGTTAAAGGTTGAATTAGTGAGAAAATTCAATAAAATCAACTCATCTTATTTTTCTAATAAAATATATAACAGCTTGGTCTATGTTATAATGGTGTTTTAACCCACACTTAAAATCAAATTGCATACATGAAAAACCATCTTTCATGCACATAACTGCAACAGCTAAGAAAAGTAGGATTGTCTTTATACCCCCTGACAACTGGAGAGACGGGCCCGTCTATAAAACTTAGGAGCCACGATGCTGAAGGTAACATCAATCAGCTAAGTGACAAACCTTTTATTTGTATTAATTTTAATATATATATATATATATATATATATATACGAGATGCTTATACAAATTATCTGAGAATAGTTTTGGCAAACAGTAAACATCTTTATTTTTGGTACATTCACTCTTACTCTTTAAATGTGTGTGTAAGAGATTTTAAGCATTTCATAATTACTGGGTTCCAGAGATGTGCTTAAAATTGTTTACACTGACCTGAATACAACTTCAGAAGTTAATTCAATTTCTTTTAAATTTAATTGTCAACCAAAATTGTCTAATCAATAGTTAGTGAATAGAGAAAAGTTTTAAATTGCATTTAATTTCACTTAGGATAGATAAATGGAGTTTTCCTATTATTTTGCTGATCTTTATGCTTTTGTTATTACAAGGCATTCATCAGTAAAACTGGCCCAGTCATCATCATTGGACATGATATAACCTTTAAAATGGTTTGCAAGAAATGTTCTTTCAGTTAAATGGCAAAGATTGCCTTGAAAATAAATGTATTACGTGTTACATACAGCAGATGAATTGAAACTAGATTTTACTAGGTGAAGAGGGTGAAATAGTTTACCAATAAAGTATAATATGTAAATATGAAATGAGAAAAATAACATGTTTAGAAAGTCTGAATATACATACAGGAAAAGAGAAGGGACGGGGAAATATGCACACATGGTTACACATATACATGCACATGAATATACGCATTAAATATAAATACATACACACACTGCTTTATTTATATGTGTGTGTACGTGTGCGCGCGCACACGTACACACACAACAACAACAACAACAAAAGACGACAATTTTTCATAGATACAAGCATGTATTGAGTGTGAATGCAAAAATGCCCTTTCTAAATTGATGCAAAGTTTGTAGTGCCATCATTTATACCATGTTAGGGAACTCATAAAAGTATCTTGGAAACTTACTTTTCTTGTAGTACATCATATGTTTTAGGAACAATTCAGAATTCATGGGTTGACATGAACTTATATAATGGAACATTAGTCAACCTTTAAGAATTGATTGTTCTTTTTCTATTTTTGCTTGTATGGTGCATTGGCTTAGGAATAAGCTTTTGGTGGGCAAGGTACACAACTATGTTTCATTGCAGTTTTCATCATGATTCTAATGCAATACTATACGCAATTGTGGCAATGAAATGTGAAATTTTCCAACATATTTTCTTGATTTGTCATTTTCAGATTATCAGTATTTTTCACTGCTTGCAATACTCCTTGTCTGGTCAGTAGTTCCAGTAAATTATATATAATATAATATTATTATATATATATATTTATATATAAAGATATAAAAAATTCCCTTGGAGAATTCATCAAATTAAACAAGTAATTGTTATTTAAGATAAAATCCATCATTAAAATTGAAAGGTGGTATAAGGTTATTGAAAACCACAGAAATATTTTAATGATAGTATGAATTTATATGAATAAAAGATTTTGTCAAAAAATAAAAATACTTATAACTTTTGCATTAATATATACTGAAAGAAGCATTTTCCATTGACAGAGCAAGGAGGTACTGAAAATTTTTCAACCTGCCCAAAAGCCCTTCAGAAGAAAGAAGAAATCTGATGTTTGATCAGATTTGGAGAAATTGATTGGGCCAAAAGATTTTTAAGTTTATATGTTTTTGGCTTATTTATTTTCTCTTCTTACTCACACTTTGCTCAAACAAACAACTGTATCTATTAAGAGATTGCATTAAATACAAACCAAACAGACTGTACTTAACTCTTAGACAACAAAGACTATATTATCTGAGGAAATTCTAGATAGCACACATAAAAAAAAAAAAAATTAATTAATCCTATGTGTAGGTAAATATTTCTTCAAGATAATTCTCAACTGCATCCATGACTCATTTTAAATAAACAAAACAAAAAAATCACCACCAAAGTTAAGCCATAAGTCAATGAAACTGAGTCCAAAAAACACACAGACATTCATTTTCATATAGCAGATAATATATTGCCACTGGCAGGTTTTTCTTCTATTTCATACTCAAAACTGATATAATGCCAACGATAATAATAAAAAATATTTTAAAAATATATTTTGTTTTCTAAAAAAATCAGCCTTCCCACTTTAGTTGTTTCATTTCAGAAATTGTCAAAAGTTCCTTTAAAAAGAAATATTTCTCTAAACTAATTGGATAGGTTTTACTCTCTAATAAACTGTTGAAAATTAAGGCAAATTACTCAGTTCTCTGAAAAGCAATTTTGGCTAAAAGAACTTCTCTCAAATGAATTGCACCAAGGCAATTATTTACTTTCTGACATAAGTGCCTTTCATATACTGAACAAGTCAACAAGCAGAATTCTTTTATTCTAACTAGTATTTTCATATACATTAGAGATATGCAGCTGTGGTAAGAGGCTCAATAATAGAACAATATACAGATAATTAAAAGATCTCAGACTCATTACCAAAAAATTAACTAACTTGAGAGAAAAAAATAAACAGCTTATAAAAGAGTGTTTGCTTTCAGTAACCAGTCTTTCACTTACAAGATTAGTAACATCCTAATGGTAGAAATATTTACAAAAGCAGTTAAATATAAAAAGGGAAAAGTAAAACTATGCCACACCATAACAATGTACACAATTTAATATTAATATTTCCCCATAGTTAATACTTTTTTATAAGTTATGTATCACAGTAATTTTGTTATAGAAATGGATTGTTGTTGAAACTATCATGGAATCATAAACAACACTATATAGCATAATACAGCTGGATAGGAATATAGCCTTTTACCTGATCAATGTTACAGACATTTTAAACACAAGCCGTATGATAAAGGTTTATTAAAGCAAATATAATCATGGCTACCCAACAGCATTCAGCCAATCCCCTACAACCTATTCTACCTGAGCAGAACTCTGAAACATGCTAAGAGACAGAAAGGTTTTGTTAGAAACAAAGAAAAGAGTACTGAACTGTTACGTGATATCTGTCCTCTTGTATGGCAGTGAATGCTGGAGAATCTCCTTAAAGATGGAGAAGCGACTCGAAGCAACAGAAATGTGGTTCTACAGAAAGATGCTGATGATACCATGGACCAGACATGTGAGCAACAACAAAGTTTTGGAGAAAATGGAAACAAAAAGGAAACTTATACTTAACATCAGGAATCAGCAGTTGAAATTTCTGGGGCATGTAATAAGAAAGGAAGGCTTGGAAAACCTGATACTCACAGGACAGGGAAAGAGGGGCAAAGGAAAGGAGCATGTAATATACTTGATGGGCTTGAGTAAATGGATGGCAGAACAGGGTTTGGGAGAAATAACAAAAAGATAAAACTTATTAAGAGCTACAAGGGACAGGAAGATGTAGAGGGCCATGATCGCCTACATCCTGAAGTGACACGGCACATAAAAGAAGAAGCCTATTTGACCAGATATGACCAGACATTCTTACACACAATCTTCTCTGCACCAATTCTACCAGAAAGAACAATGGTTTATTGAACCTGTTTGATCTTGGGGTCCATTTAGATGTTTACTTATTCAAGCCCAAACAGTCTTTCCTAATAATCAGTATTTCTGTCTTATATATTTGAAAGAGTCACTTACCTATTTTTGCCATTCACCATTCCCCCAAATTCATTTAAAACAAAGCTTTGTAAAATTAACAAAAATATACTTGTGGTACTAATCGTATTTATTTGAAGCTAAAGGAAATTAAAAGCCAAAGTTTATAGTAGCAAGAAATTTACAAGTAAGCCTTGACAGAGAGCCAATAAATTTCTAATTTAATCTTTTCACTGGAATATATCATTTCAGTAGAAACAAAAGAGTGTTTCTAGTGAACTGGTATCTTCTTGTTAAAAAGACTAAAAAGAGTAAGAAAAATGAAGCTAGAGGAAGTGAACCCCAGATACAACAACATACATTTTAGGTAAGTTAAGATATCAACTAAAACTTGTTGAAAACAAAAAATGATATCCCAAAATAAACAAAGTCTTATTTTTTTCCTATATTGAACAATCATCTTCTAACTACATGTAGTATCATATCTAGCTACTTTCATATGAAAACTATAGTGAGTTTATTTACCCATTTTAAGAAATACCATCCTTCTATAAAAATCATTCAATTGTGTAGAACATGACTTTTGTTTAGACATCTTCTTGTATAATCTTTACTCTCAAAGCCAAAAGAAAATCTCTGTGAATTGATTTTACATGATACATACAAAGAATGTGAACTATTATAAATTATTAGTCATAGGCTAACAAGAGCTCTGCAGACCCCTAATTAATGAAAAGCCTGGTTCTAATTAATGTTCCTTTCTGATTTAAATCTAAACAGTAGATTTTTATTCCACAGGAGAATTAAGTATGAAGATTATGGGTAAACTGTTTAGCTCAAAGATATTTTCTGACTAAGTAAGCAAAAAAGGAACCATTGAAAAATATTATATGCTAACAAACTTGTGTGTGTGTGTGTGTGTGTGTGTGTGTGTGTGTGTGTGTGTTTTGTATTTGAAACAACCTTTTAAAAAGAGTGACTCATAATTTGAAAAGGACAGTGAGTGTCATTTGAGAGATTTTAACAAATCTTTGTAATTAAACATGAATCTCATCAAGTCAGAGTATAATCACCCTGATTAAATATTTAAATGACATTGAATCATGGACGCAAATCTTTCATTTGCTCAAAATCTAGCAAAAGAGTTAGTCATAGGGAAGAAGAATAAATCTTTATAATTTTATATTGAGATTTCATATTTATTTGTAGATGAAACAAATATTTATAAATGTACGAGTGAAGGTGGAAAATACCTGTATCCATCAGTGCTTATATATGAAGATATATTTTTAGCTTTACCAAAGTATTATAGACATTTGTCTATGATACATTTGTAAAATTAAAAATTCTGATGCTTGGTCATTTGAAGTGGGCCTAGTTGAGAACTTTTCAGCACCGTCTCATACAGTTTTATGGCTTAAATGTGAATCAGTGGATTAATGGCCAGAGATTTTAACCTAAGATCAAGGCTGTTTTAGTTAATTATTTATGAAGAACCCTTTCTCCACCTGTGCCAGAATGCACAACTGAAGATTTTCAGTTACTATGCATTTTTATGGGCCAACATGGCTTGAGGATGGATGTTTTGAACGTGTTGCTATTTCTAGAATGGATACCAACCAAGTCTGCCCTGCTATATCTAACACATAACCGAGGTGGGTTCATAACTTCCCCAATGGTATTTATGTATGAGTGAATGTAACAGACACAACTGGAATCTGAACTCGGATTTTTCATTCTCTACTATCATCCATTACACCACCTGCACATCAAAAGATAATTATTGCTGATACTTAATTATTGATTCGTAACCTAAACAATGTAATTAACAAAACCAATAAAGAAGGATCTATGGATGCAACTTGTCAGTTAGAGGTCAAAATAGAAAGTTGAACATTTTTAGGTCCTATCACCGATGCCAGGTCAGACATAGACATTACCGTAAGTCCATTTACGGAATGGAAAACTTTCTTTAAAGTGTTCCAGAAGTATCATGAGAAGAATCAACACTTAGCTGTTTGTCTAGTCACAGAATTTTTTTTTCCCCCCCTAATTGCCATCTCTCTTCAGGATGTAGGTGATCATGACTCTCCACAGATCTGCAAATTGACATGACATCTTAGGAAAGATAATAAAGTGTCTTAAGATTGTATTCCTCCTCGTTTTGAATTCAAAGCTGTTCTTCTTCGGGAGTAGTTGCCAACGAAGCCTAGAGAGCTGAGTCTGCTATTTAAACCATTGGGTGAGAGACAAGAAATGAATTTGTGCAAAAGTGAATACAACAGAATAGACTGGGATTTGAATGTGACTCTCCAATTTCCCTTTGTACGCCAACAACCATCATGCTACCTGCTCAGCCATGATAACAGCAAAGACTACAAAATATAAATATCTACATAAGCATGTGACAAAGAAAAGGAAAAGACAGATATTCAGAATAACCCAACCCATTTGGTTTTTACCCTTGATATTTCATCAGTTATTTGAGTAGAACACAATATCACTATTATTTTTAACATATCAGCCATTTTAAAAGGCCAGCTCACAAGGATAAATAAATAAAGAATTTGCTTCTTTCTTGAATATATAGCTGTTTACTTGAAATGTTTCTTTTCTTTATCATTTTGTTACTAAACACATAAAAATATTGGATAAGTGTTGAACAAACATATCTGCATTAGACCAATTCCTGATACTTTAATCTAAATGGTTACTTCTCTCGATGATGAAATAGATAGAAAGGATAGTGATGTATGACAAAATTGTCTCTTTACCTAATCATTTCTTGATGAATATTTATAAGACATATCTCTGGCAGAAATTTGGAAATCAGCAAACAAAATTTATTCATATCTTGTTTTGTTTTTAGTTGTAACAACCAATGTTACTTTCACACTAATGTCTTTGAAAAACTATTCTAGCATTCATCAATCCTATTTTCTCTCTCAAGACCAATGTACTGATGATGAGGGGGTCTATGCTGATGATATAGTTATTCATAGTTGAGATAAAAATGTTCTTGAACAAAGAAAGAAAAACGACATCCTCTACCAAGTGTTCCATGAAATAGGACTCAAGATAACCGTTTCCAAAACAGAAACTATGATATCTGGAACTGGAATGAAAGCAGTGATGGCGCCTACCCTGAATCCATCATAAAAATTCAAGAGGTGGAATTAATAAATACTAAACATTTATAACAAATTCAGTATAGGAAATAAGGAAATTGAACATAAAATAGGCTTTGCTAGAGGTGATTTCTTACCCAACACTGCAAATTGATACAAAACCAAAACATTAAACTAAAAATTAATCACATTCTAAAATAGCCTTGTCAGAACAAAACTTTAATAACAACATCTTGCATGACTCCAAAATCATTCAGAAATAACTAAACTGTCAGTTGTATACAGCCACTTTATCAGATCAATGATTAAAATATCTTTGAGCAAATAAAACCTGTAGGTCTTACCAAAGATTTCCTTCTTTAAACCTTGTGGAATGGCACTATAGCATCACAAAGAACTGTACCAAATAACAGAAACCACATCACTTGAGGACTTTCAACAGAAGCACTTCTTCAAGCATTGTGGACTGGCGCTACAGAATCACCAACAAAGAACTGTACCAAATAACACATCACTTGAGGACTTTCAATGGAAGCACTTCTTCAAGCATTATGGACTGGCGCTACAGAATCACTAACAAAGAACTGTACCAAATAACAGAAACCACATCAGTTGAGGACTTTCAATGGAAGCATTTCTTCAAACCTTGTGGACTGGTGCTACAGAATCACCAACAAAGAACTGTACCAAATAACAGAAACCACATCAGTTGAGGACTTTCAATGGAAGCACTTCTTCAAACCTTGTGTACTGGCACTACAAGAATCACCCACAAAGAACTGTGCCAAATAACAGAAACCACATCACTTGAGAACATGCAACAACTAAAATGGATAGCACATGTAATTCCAAGAGAAAATGATATAATCAAGAGTTTGACATTCCACACTACTTGAAACAAAATGTCAATACTGGAAAGAGTGATAACAGTGGACTTGAGAAGCCAATTTTGCTGAAAAATTGCTTTAAGAGAAAGATTACTATGAATTTCAACTGAAAGTAGCACTTTACACATAAGGAAACGGCTAATAATGCCATTACCATTCTGTCACATTACTTAGCCATCTTGATATCATCTTATAAAAAAGGGAAGTGAGTAAGTATAGGATTAATTCACTATCTCTATTAATAATCAGTAGAGGCAAAAGTAGCAAATGGTTACTATATCCACTTTCAGTAATGAAAAAATATAAAGTGTATGTGTTTATTGGAGTGAACACAAATTCTTTCTTTGAGGAAAAGAGAGTTACTATCACAGACTGACACTGAGCAAAATAAGGAATTTATAAATGAACATGAAGGAATTTTATAGAGGAAAAAAAAAAGCTTTCATTGTTTAAAAAAAATAAAAAACATACAAAAAGCAAAAAAACAACACAACTAACATACATTTTGATTTTATACTTTTTGTATATGTGTATATGTAAATTTTATATATAAAGGAAAATAGTAAACAGATTGCAAAAATTAAAAGGTAGTAATACACACATCAGTTTATTCAAAAGAGACCAAAAAGTTCATAATTATCAGTATTAGTAATAGAGTGCCATTTGCCAAGAGAATTCCTTCCATATACTAAAAAGTACACACATAAGTTTTATGACTAACAGTGAAACAAGAACAGGGGAAATGGTGATTATCATATTTAAATGCAAATACATATTGTTTAAGATAACCAGAGAAAATTTCTCAGAGGTAAAAATATATTTGACAAATTTCACATGCCTACATTTAAATAATATCTATAAAGAAAGTACTTAAATTACAAGAAAAACTAAGCCAACTAATTCAGTATTAATATGCAGATTTTTTAATTTTTTTTTTCCTTACCTATCCCATTTTTCTTGCATGTGTGTGTTATCTAAAATACATACATACACATGAATATATGTGACTATACATTTACTTATATCTTATTAACAAAAGTGGCTACAAAATATTTAGGACAATGGATAATTTATTCAATAAAACAAACAAATTTTTCTTCTGAATATTTGTGTCACCAAAAAGCTAACTTTTCTCATAATAGAAATTTCTATCAACAAATAAAACTACAAAAGCAAAAATGAAACAAAATAATAAATTTTATAAATTATTACAATAGTTATAAGCTAAACATAAATTTGATTGTAGCAAAAAATTTTAATGTTTTTAACTGGAATGCAAACATGTAAAAGATGTAACTTTCTATAAAATATATAAATTATTAAGATTTCAATACTTTCTTAAATCTCAGCTAAAATGAAAGCCATGTATTTCGATTGTTAAATAGAAATAAAAAGAACAAAACTCACCTGGATCAGATGGATATGAATAGTGTCCGGAGAGACAAAATTACTGAAGTAGTTCTGAAAAAGACACAAAACATACATTATTCTATAAATAATGTTTACATTTACAATGAAATTAAATTAAATACTCATACAAATATATTAACAATTCGTTTATATGAAAGCATTCAACACTTACATTCAATATTCTATTGAGGCAATGCTTTATGTATTCTCTAGACAGGCTTAAGAAAAGTTAGATTTCAATGATCATACAAATGTTTGTAATGTACTAATTTGCAGTAAATACTTGTGTTCCTATAAAATATTCATAATTTTTATCATTATTTTTAGTAAATAAGTTAATTATATTCTGAGATTATTTACAAGGATTATTAAAGCATAAAGTGAAGAAATTGAAGAAGATACCAAAATAATAAAAAAATTAACCATATAAAGCAACCAGATAAAGCAAATATCTGAGGTGAAACCTCTGAAACTATATATATATATATATATATATATATATATATATATATATAGAGAGAGAGAGAGAGAGAGAGAGAGAGAGAGATAGATATATATATATATATATATATATATATAGAGAGAGAGAGAGAGAGAGAGAGAGAGAGAATTCTTTCACAAAACAATGTGAAATGCAGCCTATCATATATCCTTATAGCAAATCACTTCCACTAAAAAATGTTAAAATAAGGACAAGTCCCAAGATACAAACTGGATTATTATCTGCTGCTTCAATCATTTTTATTGCTCAAAACTAACCAATTAGCGTGGGTATCATTTATTGATGCAATTAGATTAAAATGTCAGATGATGTCTTTGGCAAAAACAAGTTAAATATCAAGAAAAAATTGAAGGGATTTTACTAAAATCATTTAAAATTACCTTTTGGCAACTTTATGATCAACCATAACATTTACTTAGAAGACTACTGGTGCATTTTATTTTTCTAATAATTAAGTGGGCTACTGCTCAAAAGAGACTGTCATTTAATACTACTCAAAAATGTACGTTTAAAATCATCTGGAAAAATTTGAAAGCATAACCAGCAACAGGACAAGAGAATAATGGCAAGAAAACCTCAGAATAGAAACATAACAGCTAATCTGGAAATCAGTTTTTAAAAAAAATGAACAATTTTCACACACATACACATTATATATCTTCACTTACAAATTAAAAACATTATGTTTTAGTACTCATATAAACAGAAAATGAATAAACTATATCAGTAAAGAGGCATGTGTGTGTGTGTAACACATGAAAAGTGTGTGTGTGTGTGTGTGTGTGTGTGTGTGTGTGTGTGTGTGTGTGTGTGTGTGTGTGTGTGTGTGTGTGTGTGTGTGAGAGGATGTATGAGGAAGTGTTGAAAAGTTATTGGCCTGACCAAAAAAAAAAGTTTTTTTGTTTTTTTTTTTAAATCTTATATTTGGTCAGATTTTGGAAAGTGGGTTGAGGACTTTTCAATACCTCCTTGTATACATTAAGCATCTATAAGATATTTCTCACAAGCATGAGGAATTTAAACAGTGCACAGAAATAGAATGTACTATAAACTTTCACCAAACTCTTTTATAATTCAGTGTACAAAGACAGAGAAAGGAACTGTGTTTGGATATACATTTTTTTTCATAGTCATTTTCAGAACTTTTGAAGAGTACCTAATGTATTACCAAATAATTTACTTATAAAACACTGATATATCTATGCATGTAGATACATATAAAAGTATTTTGAATAAGAGAAAATGTTTTTAGTTTTTATATTAAAGTTAGCCTTTGTTATTTCCAATGATCTATAAATGAAGCAAAAAATAAATAAATGAATGAAATAAGTTTGAATATTTCCAAAGCTTTTGTCATTAAGAGGGATTTCTGAAAAACTTTCAACTAAATATTTGAATTATTAACTTCTCCCTTTAAGAAAAATGCTGCAAGAGAATCTTGTTTCAATGACTTATTTCAATGTTATACTGTCCTGAGGTCAGTCTTCCTTTATTTATTTATTTTTAAGAAATTGAAAACAAAACTTTTAAGAAACTAGGATAAAAATTAGAACAGAATTAGCTCTCTCATGAAATTGTTTGAACTCCTAAGAATAAAAAATTTAAACTTAAAATATGATGTCATATTGATGACCATTTA
Source organism: Acanthosepion esculentum (assembly GCA_964036315.1). Taxonomy (NCBI): domain Eukaryota; kingdom Metazoa; phylum Mollusca; class Cephalopoda; order Sepiida; family Sepiidae; genus Acanthosepion; species Acanthosepion esculentum. The sequence continues at coordinate 22,879,211 of OZ038501.1, read as the reverse complement.
GGTAATATCTATGCACATAACTGATGATGAGTTATAGAGATCAACTCTAAATTTAACATTCACAGAGTATTTATATGTCTCATGTAAAAAACAAATGTGTGAAAATTTAAATAAGCATATGATATTTGTTAGATACATAGACGATATTTCTATTAGCTAAAAACCTTGCTGAAATTTTAAAAAAAGAAAAACAATCCTTTGAAAATAATCCTGCTATTAATCTTTGTAACCCTTAATGAAATATGCAAAAAGATAATTTAATGCCAAAATATACATTCACATAGACATGCAGAGAGGTATTGAAAAGTTCTTAGGAGGACTCACTTCCCAAAATCTGAACAAAATGGTCAAATATCAGAATTTTTGGTGCGGGGGGACGTCTTCATGATTGAGCTGAGAACTTTTCAGCACCCCCTTCATATGTATATGTGATACACACTCAGAAGAAATATATAGGACAATTTGGAAAACTTCTACTTAGACAAGTTTTACTGATGAACTGACATCATCAGAAAAAGAGTTAATTTCCTGGCATTACTTGTTAAAATAGAAGTTTTCCAAATTCTCTTGTATATTTACTTTACTGTTGGTTTTTCATTCAATTTTACACACACACAAAGAAGAATAAATTAAGCAAAAAAGCTTGCACTTCCTGGAAAGCTGAGATTTATTTTTGTTTTTTTTTCTTGTTCTGCTATTCTCATTGAGGATACGATTTGGTAATTGAAGACTTAACAGTTTCTGTTATTCCACCTGGGTCTGGTTCACTGTGTATAAATGGCCTATCATTAGGACATCAGTTGATTTCTTGTAAGCAAACTATTGGCCACTTTACTTTCATGAAAATAAAATAAATGCTCTCCTTTAAACAATAAGTTGCACCTGCATTAATAAAGCCTCAATGAATTTTGCTGATAATGTTATCATATCCATTGTTAATATAGTCATAGTGAATTGATATACAATATAGAGAGGGGGGGGGGGGGCAGAGACTAGTTTAACCATCGTAATTTTCCTATTTTGTGCCAATTTTTAGTTTAGGATCAGAATGTTGTCTTTATCCAGTATAATAGTTAAAAATATATTGTAAATTTGGAAATAGATATTATAATACTTACAAAAGGTAAATCAATAAGTCTGCAGCCTAATGATTGGGAACAAACTTTTATTTTACAGAAATATTTTTCAATATAATCTCTTTTCAATGCAATGGTAAATATTCATTACAAGAATAAAACATTACCAATAAATGTGTCATGTTGTAGATTTATTGATCCACCCTCACATATATAATAAAATTTTCTTCCATTTAAGAATATGAAAGGTTCCTTTATTTATTATTTATAGAAACAATTATGATTCCTTGATGTTTTTTGTTTTTTTTTCAAAGTGGGTTATAATTCCTTTTATATCTTCTTACTCTTTGTATATATAATGAGAAAAGAATTATTTTAGCCGTAATTGCATTGATGGCCTGCTACTTTTATAAACAGAGAATGCAGCCGGTGTTCCTTCTCTTGAATTTTGTCTTTCATTTTTCTTCTTCTGATTCTCTTTTAAAATCAGTTTTTTTGTTTATGTTTTTGATAACAACAGTAATGTTTTGTATAAATAATGATATTAATTATTAAAATGGTGGGTTGAAAATTATAAGGTTCAGAGATAAATCTTAATTAGTGCAAATAAATGAAGAAAAGAGAAGGAAATGTAAAAAAAAAAAAAAAAAAAATGAAGATGAAAATCTTAAATCCTTTTCTTTGATAAGTAGTCTTGTAAAATTTGGAATATTCAAATATTTAACAATAACATTTGACTCCACTTTCTCTTTTTCATATACACACACGCGCACACACACTACAATACCCAACAATTAAAGGGAGTTACTCTTTCTCAAAACTGATACCTCTCCAAAAGAATTTATCAGCTAAAACCTAAAAGAAAAACTAGTTCAATTTTGGGGGCAACCTCAGTTCTCATAAATTAGTCATGTTTAGATCATTATCATTTTTCAATATGGTGTTTTTATTTACATTTGTTTGATCTTAAAAATACTGGAAAAAAAACAATTATATCTGATTTTTTTATTTACTTCTTTATGTATTTGTTGCTTCAGTCAGTTATGTGCCATGCGTGATGCACACTTAGGCGACCATGTATCTTTTGATACATGACTGACAAGGCAGATTTTTTTCCCCGCAGTAGTTTGCCATTTCTTTCTGTGGCAGACCAGTTGCCATGCAAGGCTATAGAACCTGGTCTGTTCTGCTATTTACCCATAGCTGGGGGGAAGAAGAGGATTCATATCTTTCCGAAGAGTATTAGCACGTAAGTGAATGTAATGGATTCAACTGAAATTCTAACTTGGCTCTCCGATTCCTCAATCCAAGCCACTATCCATTACTCCACTCTACCTCCTTTGTTGCTTACTGAGTTAAAATGTTTATTGCTATGAAAGGACATTCATTTATGGACAGTTCAGTGTGCTTCTAAGTTTGTTGACTCTATAAGAAGAAAATCTGTTGGTCAATAGAGTCTTGCAAAAGTAGAATGAAAAGAAAAAAGAAATTCCTACTTTACATTCTTTGTTGACCTTAATATATGAATATACGAGTCATCTTTTTAATTAGTGACAATTAATTATGCGCTAAACATTACATTTCTATTGATTTAGTGTAAGTATATTTTAGGCATAAGTTAACCTTCTGGATTCTATCATTTCATAAAATGTTCTGTATGAAATTATTGCTTAAATCATTGTGTATTTCAGTCCTTAAATCTGTTTTAACTCTTCTTACGTGTTCCTCTTGGGAATAATATGATTTGGGATTTAATCTATGAAGAAAATAGGGAGGTAGTGTCAATCAGTATTAGTGAAAACATTAAGTTTCATTGTCTTTGTATATTCATAGTTCCTCTTATTTTTATCTTTTCTACAGCACTACCTCTTGGATGTTTAATGCTAGCTTTTCCTCTCTCTCTCTCAACACATATACATTAATATATCTAAATTTATTTGTATGTGTGTACTTGCTTAAATTTTCCTATATCTATTGGAGAAGAATAATCAATATGAGGAACAGAGTGACTGTAAATATAAACAATGTGGACATAAAAATCAACACTGCATAGTGACTGGCAATTTCATGATATAAGCAACCATATAAACAAATTAAACCAATCACTTACTACAAGAAAAAAATTAACAAAATCAACACCAACAATACAATAAGACAAACCAAAACTTCAACAAACATTGTCTATGAATTCACTTGCCGACTTAAACAATGTCTAAGAATAATTCAAAAAACATATACATTGGTTACATGATCATTACATTATCATGCTAGTTAACTTTGCATTTATTCAGTAATAGCTTGTTGATATGCAATCTAGAAGCTTTAACATTAAAAATCAAACAATTCAACATCAATAAAAATTCATTCAATTTAAGAACAAACATAGGGAATATATTTCACAACAAATAATTTAAAAAAAAAGTCTAGATCCCATAACCAACTAATACATAAAAAATAATACTTGAAAAAAAGTAATTTGTGGAGGCACAATACTTGAAAACTACCAAAGTAAATATCTACACATAAGTCAATGCAAAAAATTAAAAAAAACTTTGATAATGATTTATGAAAACTGCAATTGGTCAGTAGACATTGAACAGTTTATGTCTAAATTTCCCTGGATACAGAAAAAATGGCACAAAATATAGAAAAACAAAAATCCTAAAGAACTTTAATTGATCTTCAACCAAACATGCAAAATACAAGTGATAAATGCTCTAATATTTTAATCATCTATAATAAATAGAATGATAACTGCATGTATATATGGTTAAACATTTTTAATCATGCTGGTTTGTTATTTGCTAATTCTATGAATACTGGCTTTCAATCTGCCTACATCAGAGATTTTCAAGCGTTTTGGCAACACTATCTTTTTAAAAATTAAATTTCTTTAACAAATTACTTAAGTTTTGTTACCCAAGCCAAATAAATATATCAGTGAAGAATAATTCAACTTTGACCACAAAACCCGTTTTTTCAAGGGGTACAATTCTTGGGTATTAAAACAATTATATATCATACCCAGATAGGGTGGGAAGTAACACTAAATAAGTTTGCTATATCAGTCTGACATTTTGCATTGGCAACACATTCTTATAAATATTTTTTTTCAACATACTACTCAAGTTTTGTAAGAATTCAATCAGAAATTTGGTTAATAATTAAATAAGGAACAGATAATTAGTAACACTAAAATATAGCAATGCATCAGTTTGGAAAGCTCTTGGCTACACCTATATCTGTGCAACCTTATATTATTGTGAGTGTGTGTGAACAAGCATATTCTTTTTGTGATTGAGCAATGCTTTTATATCCCTATAAATATCAATCTATTTCTATCTACACCTGTCTGCATTTATCTGCAGTCACCTTCAACTAATTTTCCTACAAGAGAAGTAAGAGAGAGAGGGGTGGGGAAGCAGAAAGGGCAGAAGATCTCAGCAGCCAAATAATTTATGTTGATGCAAAGGTCTATACACATAAAATCAAAGTAGAATATGCAGTTCATTATTGTTGGCATAACTCCCTGTGTATACACACACACACACTAGCTATTATTCACTGCACCATGGCCCATTACCATCATTAATGGAAAACATCAGAGTCTAAAATCAATTCTAATAAATGCAGAATCCCATCTAAGTTATTTATCTTGTTGCAGAAAGGAAATTAATTGAATTCAATCTTATGCAGACAATGTTTCATCCTGCTTGGACTAAATATGCATCTGAAATAATAAACAGATTCAGAACAACTAGATCGTTTCAATAGTTCAGAGAAATATAAACAAAATTGTGATCATGTAGACAAAGGTACAAACATACTTAATTAATCAATCCAATTAGTTTTTATAATTTTTTTTTTTATTTTGACACCTAAAGATACATATTGTATAGGGTTCTAATTTCAATAATCTTTAACAATACTTTTTAATTCAATGAAAGAAATACAAAATTATTTTTCTGACATTTGATTTTAAGAAATAAAAATCTACATTTTGACACTTTCTTTAATGGTTTACTCTCAAATTTACAGAACAGTTAAACAATAACAGACTAGTTAAAAATTGATGCAGGATATTACTATCTGAAACTTGTTTGTCTATCATGAAGACAACATTGTAATATCTCTATGTAAGTGCTAGAAGAATTGAGAAAGTAAATCACTATTTTAAATGATATCAACCATGTTCCCAATTTTAAAAAGGATTATTTTTAGAGTTACCACTGTTTCAAGGGAGAACAAGTGGGGGAGGCGCTAACAGAACAAAAGGAATCAATGACTGAAAAAGAATTCTTATAAAAAACACACACACACACACACACACACAATACCAAACCAAATTATATTGTCAGTTCATCTTAAATGGCTGGCAAATGGATCCTGTAATGTTTATAAGTAGGTGATAATCTTTGAACCCAAGCCTGTTTGCCTGCCAGTATATCCCCAACTGTTTGACAGGGATAAGAATTTTCCTCCACCACATCTGTGCCTACCCTCCTTGCAGAAAGAAATTTCCTAACCTTCAAAAAGGTTAATACTGCTCCCAGGAGCCATATCATTCAATGCAAAATGAGTCCACTTAGATATTTAGAACAAAAAATGCTTTTTTCCATTAAAAAGAGTGTATGTGTTTTTTAACCTATTTGCATGCTGTTTCAAGACATTTTTTTTTCTCTTTTTTTTTTTTAAAAGAGACAGAAAGATTTTACTATTTAAGAAAAATTGTAGGGAGGCTTCTAACTCAAACAATGATTTCTATGTTCACAGAAATATAATAGTGTCCTTAAAATCTGTATGAAGATTTACAGCATTTTTTTCTTTTTAAAGTTAAGCAATAACTGTACTGATTCCAGACAGGAAACAATTTAGCAGTAAACTGGTTGAACAAATGTATTAGTCAAGGCTTATATGACAGAAGAGCGATATAGATAGAAATTATAATGCAATAGTAGACACAAGAATAACTCAGCCTCAGTCAATATTTTACATTGTTCATGTAAACACAAAGGCTAATATTTGAGGCCAGCTCCCAAAGCGTGCATCTTTTTTAAAACTATTTAGTCTTATAAAACTTTAATCTAACTGCAAACAATTACATAATGAGACAATACTAATTAGTAATAATCAATGTTTTCTTTTTCTCGGCATCACCTCTTCATTTCTTTTTTAAACGTCATATTTCAACAAATATATTTTTAGATTTGCTTTCATAGTTGCAGTACTGCCTTTCCAAGTATACTTTCTACAGTATGGTTAACTTTTAGCAGCTATTTAACAAATGTCATCTACTATATATATTCTACTCCAGATCTAATCTCTCATATATTTTCAAGTGTTGCACTCATTGTAAATAATGAGATTTGACAAGCTCACAAAATCTATTTTCCTTATTATACCTGAGATAAAATTGTATACAAAAATAAGTTCTCTTTGGCTCTAAATTCATATTATATAATATATAAACTTCTTTCTTACAACATATTTCTTCTATACAGAAAGTTTGTACTGAAACTAACATTTATTAAATGACTATAAGATTTCAAAACGCATAAGGGTTAACTGAAACGAGTTTACTCCAAAGGGCGACAATTCAATGTTTCTACAAATAGTTGAAAGGATCAAGCTTAAAAAGATCTTTTTGCTAATAATCCACATTCTGAGCTGCTACTAAATCTATACAGGAAGACATTTAAAAAAGAAAAAAAAAATATGTAAATGAGGGAGAGGAGTTAAATGATGCATTTCCAACTTGATGCATCTGTCTCTTCCAAGATCAAATGCAATTATGATAATACACAGAACAAATAGCAGTGATACTTTGAAGAAATATTTCCTTAAAGGAAAGCTAACCCCGGGCCCCAATAAAGATAAAAATCAATTAAAGACCTTCTAAGTGAATGCAAGTCAGACCCAATTTCTTGATTCAATTTACAATAACTGATTCTATGGACTTCTGGCAGAATTGTTCAAGCAAGGTTCTTTTAATACAGATTCAGAATTTACATTTTTCTTCATGATATGCCAACTCAAGAATTTGGTTAAAGTATATATTATACATTATATAAAGATTATACAACTTTCTCTACAAATAGAATTCACTCTCAATTTCAATTCAGTTTTTTTAATTTAAAAAAAGGGGGGGGAGATCAATCTTTCATATTTATTACTATAGATTTTCAGGTGAGTGTAATTCTGAACATCATAAGCTATTTTTTGCTGGTTAATTTCATTTGGTTCAATCCATTTTAAACTTTACAGTTAAATAAATAGAAAAGAATAATCCAATCTATTATTTTATTATTATTCAATGCAGCACAATATTTTCCTGTTTTAATTCTGAAAAGTTCATTTATTTATTCTTTGTATCAATCCAAAATTTAAAACATACAAATAAAAAGAAAAGCATATTCTTAATAAAATTCAGCAGTTTAAAAGTTTTCAATATATCACATAAAAATAATATGAGAATTATATATATATATATATATATATTAAAAAATGATGGCTTAAATCATAGCAAGAAACTTATCACATTTCACTTGTAAAATGACAGATCAGTTTCCATTGTCTTTTTTCATTTTTAATCAACAAAAGCAAAAACCAATCATTAAAAAAAGAAAGAGAATGACCATGAACATAAATGTTCAGTATTTTCATGACCAGTTATAGAGAAATATTTGTAAACACCAGTCTGGAAGAATGCATAACTGGGTCGATCATGATTCTTGCCAAAATTTCCCACAAACATTTATCAAATCAATAACCACAAAACAAAACTCCAAACACTGGATTTCTGTCAAATATTTCTGAAACTGCTAAAATATCCCCATAAATCTCATTTATAAATAAAAACATAAAAAAAAAAAAACCCTCATAAATTCTTCAAGATAACTTTTCAATTTGCAAACACCTTAAAAATCAAAAAATAATAATGGCTGCTATCATTTCACAAGTTGTCACAAACAGAAGAATTAAATTACACAGAATCCCTGCAATGTCTCACCCCAAATGATTCCAATCAACCATAAGCTACTAAAATGACAGCTATCTTTCTTTATACAAATCACCAATGATATGACCACATATAAAGCATTGTTGTCAACCTACATGCAATATTCAAACTTCATTATGAAGAAGTACTGAAAATTTTGACCCAACCCATTTCACAAAATATGACCAAAACATCAGAAAGGGGGAGGGTATCTGCTTCTTGGTTAGCCTGGGAACATTCCAGCATACCCCTTGTACTTAAAAATAAATGTAATTCTAATTATCACTGACATGTGAGCATCAACTATTACCATAATTGATTTCCTGAATATTAAATAAATGAATTAGTAATTTTTGACATATCTTGATCTATGTGAGTCATTTAATGTTAAGTATTTATTTCCTTTTGACAAAGTTCTCTTTACAGCTTTAAGTTGTATTTTTTTAAAATGTATTTAATACAAAATGGCCTTGTAATTTCAAGAATACTTTTTAAAGGAGATTTTTAGAGTTTTTAATCAAATATCCAATTTTTTAAATACTATAACAAAACTGAGAAACTCACCATATTTTCCAATTATGACCCAAAACTGAACAGTGAAAGTGTTATAAATTTCCATTTATCTTGTTCTCTTTTTGCCACTTCTTCCAAACCCACACAGCAGAAAATGTTATTCTAATATGCAATTCTCAGATAGGTTTCAAATCAGGTGATTAACCATTTCATACCATTACCAAATATTATCTATTTCATGCTACTATATATTTCATTAATATAATACTTTACACTTTAGTTTAGAGGAGAGAAAGGTACAGCTACACAATAACTATACTGACTGAACCATACATATCAATAGTAACACATGTTATGATGAAATTAAGAATTTTTTAAAATACGAGTTTTTTTTTTTTAACCAATACTAATAAAAAAAAGTCTCACAATAAAACTGGTTAATAAATATTAAAAAAGACAATGAAGAAAAACTTCAACTGAAAGCTGAAATAAAATAATAATATATAATATAATGTTGTTACTTGGATTTAATAATAATTAAACATTTGCATGTTCAATGTGCTGCAGTTGACAATATACTATGAAATAGAATAAATGATATAACATTCAATAGTTATAAGCTAACTGGTTTTATGTGGGACAGAGATACAAACAAATCATATGATACAGCTTAACACAAGATAGACATAATAATGGATCAAAAGCAGTGCAAAATGAGAGAAAGTACTTTCTTTAGAAATGATTCATGTGTATTGATTAGCAATCAATGACTGAACAAAATAAAAAAGAAGTCTATTATTAGTATATGATTATCAAAGTTGAGTTTTTAAAGATGGTCAATGAATCTTCCTGACAATAGATTACTAATGATAAGCAATTCAGAATAGAATTTTGGACAGAAGGCTACAATATGTCCATCTATTGTGTTAGCAATTTACTATTTTAAGAGGATATATTGCTGACGGAAGGTCATAGTATGGCATCTAGAATTAATGAACAAAATCTAAAGGCTTAAAATATCATATCAGGTCAATGACACTTGATAATTTTGTTAACTAAATTTAGTTTGACTTTAAAATGCCAACAGTGGGAAAGATGGCAATATCTAAAACTTTTGTAATGTCAGACAAGTAAAGGTCTGACTGAAATATGAAAAAAAAAAATGAAGATTATGTTAACAAGATTCTATATAATAAATATATTTCATATAATTTTAATGTGGTGCTGTCTTATTATAGAAATTATTTTACTATAACCAAAACAAATAAAATTGATCACAAGATCTCATGAAAATTCTAGACTTTTAAAGAAAAAAAATCATTTATCAATTACACAAAATTGTAAATTTGTAGAGGCAGGATATATCTTATTGTAGATTGGGAAGAAAAAAAACAAAGATTTTTTATTATCTTGATTATCATACAAAATAAAATTGTTTATAAAGAATAACAGGAGGAGAAGAAAATAAGCCAATTTTTCAGCCTGTTAAGATAGAAAGAAAGAATATCTGTGAAAGTGTTCTTTCTTGAGTATATTATTTTAGATAAATTTAGATATACCTTGAGTAGTTATTTGAATTCTGAAAAAGTTATTTTATTTTTCCCACCCCATTTAGAAACACAAGTGCCATTTTTTGTAAAATCAGCAAAAGTAAAAGATCTTCAAACAAAAACTCCTCTTTATACATATAACCAACAATACAGAAATAGCTATACATTTGTAATTTTGGCACAAGTATAAGAATATCTATAAGATTATCTACACAGCTGTAGCAAATAATAGCTATGAAGGGAAGTCAAGAAGACCTGATAGGCACATAGAAAACTAAGCAAAAATCTTCCAACATGGCAGACTTTTCTTTGTCTTTCACCTTCAGCTCACCTGGAATATTTATGGGTTATAGTGAAAAGTTCAGTAAGATTGATAGGATTTAAAAACAACAGAAGATAGTAAAACTTATTTTGGTACACTCATAGCTATATGGCTTATAAAGTACAACAAACCATTTTCTGATATGGAGGTAAACTGAATATACTTGTTTTTGCAAAGCATTTCTTTCTCTTTACAGATACAAATCAGATTCTTCCCTATGCTCTTTTACTAGGAGAGAAATTATCCATCATAAGATTTATAGATAAAAAGGATAACAAGGTGTATTGAAAAGTTCTAAGTCCAACCAAGAAGCACCAAACAAAATAAATTCTGATGTTTGGACACTTGGTGAGATTTTGGGAAATGCATCATATTATGGGATCAGATCTAGTGAGGAGACAAGCAATCAACTTTAACTCCTCAAGTTTGATTTTACTTCAAGGACCAATTTATTCTTAAGAGATGATACCATATTATGAGTAGTTTTATATTATAGAATTGCATTTTATTTTTAAATGATAGAAAGATCTGGAGAAATGCTGTTGGAATTCAAGTCTACTCGAGAAATGAGGGCATGACCAATGAAACTACTGCTGTGATAGGATCAAGTGTCTTTGCCTTATCCTTAGTAATCAATGCAATTATACATCACACTTCTGAGTACAAGGATACAATAATTCAACCAATTAAATCATTCTCCAATTTTCTTAATCAACTAATTGCTGATAAATTTACAAAAAAATACAAATAAAATATAGACATAACTAAAACTCCAAGTTAGTCATATATTCTACTGGTTGTTATTTTTCATGTTTGAAACTAATATCAAAATGGTAGCAAGAAGAATAAATAACAATTTAAAATATAAGGTAGCCCCTCTTAGTTATCAAGCAAGCAGTATAGCCTTGTAAAAATTCATTCATTACTGAAACTGTAAAAACTTGATATGGATGTGAGTTAATGCTCTACAAGGAGGAGGAGGAGTCAGGAATAAAAGAACAATGACTAAAATATAACTATTTAAAAAGGGGAAAAAATTGCTCTTAGAATACAAATAATAAATATAAGCTTTCTTAGTTCAGAAGATATTTAGAAAGTTTAGATTTGATTTAACTTTCATGAAACAGAGAAACAACAAAAGTTAGAAATTTAAAAAAAACAAAAAAACTGACAACTCTACAGTTAAAGCAGAAGTTCTATGATACAATCCTCAATGAAACCGGTTCCAGTAATTCACTGTAAAGAAAGAAAATTCTAACTTAAAGAAAAGGTCTTTATTCATTAACAGTTAATCTTGTATAAACAAAATCAATAAATGCCATCAAATAGCAGATACATAGAATGGACAAATAGTTATTCACAAGTGTTTTCTGTTTGAAAATTTTGATACTTTCCTCCGATGACATTTTAAAAAGGTTTATAATGCTGCTGGGGGAAATAAAGAGAAAGAAATTTTCAAAAATGAATTTGGGTTAAAAAAAATAATTAAAATCTAAAATTCATCATTCTGCAAGAATTTTTCAAAAATGAAATAAAAGCGAAATCCAGTTTTGTGATTAGAGTAACCAACAATTCCTGGCAACAAAAAAGGAAAGGATCAATAGTTTTGAATCCTAAAACACAGATAATCAAATAAAAATAGAAGGGAGTTTTAGTGAAAGAAAAAAAAAAAGAAAACAAAAAAGAAGAAAAGTTGAACCTCATGATATAACCATTATCTGATGATGCCAGGACATGACCAATGGTTTTGCTGCTCTAAACTAATGATGAGCTAATAGAATTGTTCCGAAATAAACATAGTAACAAGTAATCAAAGATCTTTATCAACAATAAAATAACTTGAACACAGAGAGAAAAAGTGAATATATATATTTTAATATATTTTATTGTTATACATAATTTTATATATACACAAATATTTAAGTAAATGCTCTGTTTATAATAAACAGTATTAACAATATTTACTGGCCTGATTGTCAGAAAAAATTTCATAGAAAATAAGCATCCAGTAAATGTTGTTAATACTATTTATTATAAACAGAGCATTTACTTAAATATTTGTATCTATAAAAATATCATATATTCAGAAAAAATATATATTAGCAGTGTTATTTCCATTTGATTTTTCTTTTTATAGGATACAGGTTCAATTCCTGTCGGAGGATGCATATTTTCTATGAATTTTCTTGGATGTTCGAGGCCGGTAAATGTTGTTAATACTGTTTATTATAAACAGAACATTTACTTAAATAGTTGTGTATATATAAATAATGTATAACAATAAAATATTTAAAAATAATTGTTGGACTTAGTCCATTTCATAGTATGTGTATATAATGTGAGACTAACTGTAAGATATCTGTCTATATTTCTGAGATGAGGTATTATGTACAGTATTTACATTAGTTGGACTATTGTCCTAATCTTTGTCACCATACTTGTCACAACGTTTCGGCCGTTGTACGCTCCGGCCTTCTTCTGGGATAGGCAGGTACAAGAGGAGGAGGAGGACAACAACACTCAGAAAACAGTCTGCCTGCCTTATGTGAAGGGGTTATCAGAGAAAATACAAAGGATCTGCGGTCCATATAACATCAGGACAACTTTCAAAAGCGTGACAACACTTCGCAGATATCTCTCTCGAGTGAGACACCCCATAGAGGAGAACATGACTAAAGACTGTGTGTACGCTATCCCGTGCAGCTGCAGAAAGGAATATAAAGGAGAGACAGGCCGCCCCCTCAAGGTAAGGCTTCAAGAACACAAGAAAGCTGTAACGCAAGGGGAAGTAGAAAAATCAGGCGTGGCTGACCACATATGGAGAGAGAAGGGAGATCACTGTCCCCTGTGGGATCATGTTGAGATCATAGACAGGGAACACCATTGGAAAATTCGTAAACTTAAGCAATCAGCACATATGCTAGGCCACAAAAATCTCCTGAGTCGACCAAGCATAGAAATAAATATAATATGGGAACCAGTAATAAGGAGTGCCAGAGAAAAGCAATGATAACAAAGTTGCAATATGAGCTCTGGTAAAAACATGTAATGATAACAGCAAAAATTGAAATATGAGCACTGGTAAAAAATGATTGCTGAAAACATTAGGTTTATAATACCCAGAAATTCATACCCAGATGTCCTCAAGGACACATGGCACAGTGGATAAAGGCGTTGGTTAGATCCAGTGACAGACCCAAAGAGTTCAATACCCGGTTAAGGCAGTGGAGAACTTTCAGAGGGTAAATTAGCAGGAGATAACTGATAACTGACATCCATCAAACATGGCACGTGGAACTAGAACAGTCTACCCCAGTGAGCGAAATAAAGGGTTCAGTTCGAAATTCCAACCACCTGAAGAAGGCCGGAGCATACAACGGCCGAAACGTTGTGACAAATATGGCGACAAAGATGAGGACAATAGTCCGACTAATAACTGTAAGATATATATATCTGTTCACATAAAAAGTGAATACCATAATCATATGTAGCTATATAAAGATATCTATATTATATATAGAATAACAAAGAAATAATGAAATAAATGTGGTGTATACATTTAATATCCAATTACTACATATGTTATTTCATGTATTTCTTTCTTTTTTTTCTCACATGCAAATATACAGAAACAGAATAGTAAGAAGGTCATTAATCACAGATATCATGTATAAATGTTTTTTATATATCATCAGTAAAAAATACACACACACTGCATTAGATAATTGAGAACAAATTTTTTTCCAATAGAAAAAAAAGAATATATGTTGGAAACAATTTGTATACATATTCAACTTGGAAAAATAAGTAAACTATATATTCAATAAAAACACTCTTGAACTCAAAGATTAGCTCGATGTAGTCTTAGAAACGCCTGCATGAAGTGGTT
>OZ038501.1:22799864-22859864 GCA_964036315.1 Acanthosepion esculentum | reverse complement strand
GTTACAATAATCAAATATTCTTTTTGATCACTTCTGTATTAGAACAGACAAATTAAACAAAATTTCTAACAGGTTAAAAAAGATGTATGCATATATATGATCAAAAAAATGTTTAGTTTTTAGATGTGGTAGGTTCATTAAAATGTAGTAATTCCATATGCACATGCCAGCAGCCTATCAAATAAAATATTTTAGTCCCTACTACCAGATTAGTAATATTTCCTATTAAAAATTACCGAGTTCAGAAAAAAGAAAACTAATTTTTAATAAGAGGAAATGATTTCTCCCAAACACTATATAAACCTCTATTTTTGATACAATGGTTAAGTATTGGTAGAAAAGTTATATTTTAAACCTTGGTGTTGTATCAGCAATACCATTCATCCACAAATCACTGGAAAAATATCCTTGTAAAGAAGTGATCACACCTTACACTGACATCACCACTGATAGCTTGGACAGAGATATAGTGATTTTTTTTTTTTTTTTTTTACTGTGCACTCATTTTATTGAGATGCAAGGGGAGAAAACCTGACATCAAAGTCAAGTCAATTATGATACCTGCAAAGAACAGTATCAATTCAGCAATAGGCAACTATAAAACACTACTATGACATCACTAACAAAAGCTTATATGCATCAAAAAGTTATCCATATATTACAGATGATCCAACAATGGAATGAGACAAACAGATCTGAATTACATGTGGCATGCCAACAAGTGATTATTTTCAGCAGTTGTAGAAATATCTTAGCATTTGAAATAAAAGAGATGATGGTGTAGTGTTTCACAGCCAGTGCACCTGGGTGCACTAATGTGCTCTAAAAAAGGTAGCCATGTGCACCCCCAAGAGAAGAGTAATTTATGAATCATTTTTATATTAAAAAAAATCTTTATTTTTAAAAAGCTAGAGACATCAAGCAAATGTAATGACTTAAAAAATAAATGTTTATTTCAGGAGACTTCTTTATTATTTTCCTATTTTCAAATTTTGGGATTTGTTTTTCCTTTATTAAAATTTAAAGTTTGCCCTGAAGTGAAAAAGGTTGAGAAACACTGATGTAGTGGCTCAAAATGTTTGGTTTATTCTTTTTTTAAATCTAAAATTGCAAAGAATCTAAATCAGTTTAATACTTATGAATCATTTTTTTTTTTTTTTACACACACACACACACACACACACACACGTAGTTGGCAAAATATTTGTTCTATTTAATAAGTAAAAATAAAAGACATTTTTTTTAATATATTAATTTTGTTGAGCAACATATGAGGGTGTACTGAAAAGTTCTCATCCAAACCCTTTTCTAAAATATAACCAAATACCAGATTTTATTTTGGTGAGAGGAGGGAAAGATGAATTTCTTAGTAGTGTCAAAAACTTTGCAGCAACCCATCACATTCACTATTTTATTAAATTATCTTCTTCTATCTTTTACTCAATATGTCTGGAATTTCTATCTTTCTTAGCAAAGAACTGTTTTTAGGTGCCTTTTACAGTCTTTCAGAGTATTGAATTTTTTTTCATTAAGCAAATTCTTCTGAAAAGACCAGAAAAAAATGTTAATTCAAAAGTGTAATATCTGATGAACTAATTCTTGATGCTTTTCATAAATTGATACCTTCAGTTTAATTGAAAGTAATACCTGTTTGAATGACTCATCTGGTTTTCCCTTCCAACCTCACTATATAAATACGATCACCTTCTTTAGAAGGAGGCCTGCCTCTGATACAGTTAATGGTGGTTCACTTGCTCAATGGTCTTTTGTATTGACCATAGAAATTTCTTTAAATGGAATATTTTAACTATGTGGAAGTCAAACCTGAAAGAGACTAAGATAACCAAGCCGGTGCAAATGATTTTTAATTACTTGATCTGTATATTGACAATCTCCTGCATTGTAAAACAGTCATTACTCTTAAGTCAGGTCATTACCTGAACTGGTTTATATGACACTGTGTGTGACACAATTTCATCATTCACAATAACTTCTCCATATTTCTTTTTTTTTTGGGGGGGGGGGTATACTTATTTTCTTGTAGGACAATTTTGGTCATTCTTTTAAATAAATAGTTCATTGCCACATTACAATCAAAAGTAACACTTTTTCTGATGAAATTAATTAAAATGAAATGCATCTAGTGACAAAAAGTGAATTAACTTTTTAGCAAACCAAATATTTTTGTGTGCAATCAACAGAACTAAATAAAACTGAAATAAGAATTACAGCAGTTTTCTAACAACTATAACAACTAACAATATTTTACAAAGCAAGATATTTTTTTAAAAATAAAATGTGTACTAAAAATAATGGAAAATTATCAAAAGTATTTCATTAGTATTCTCTTCATAACTATTATCAATCCACAAATAAAAATCTGTAAAGGCACAGTAAAAATACAATGCCACTAACAGTTGTTTATTTTGAGGTCTTTTTTTACCACACATTGTGTGTGTGTGTGTGTGTGTGTGTGTAAACATCTGGTAAGACTGTAAACCACTTTGCTTATCATTGTTTATTTATACATATCTCTATCAAGTAGGTGAACTGAGAAAAATCACTGAATTTTTGTAGTACTCTTTAAAAATATTCAGACATTTTTTTTCTCCCAGAAAGAGTTCAATCCCCAGCTGGGACATCCAATGGCATAGCCACAGATAAAGAAATTTGAGTATATAAGAAAAATGACAGAAATGAAGATATTAGAAATGGATAATGCTTACCAGATAAAAGCTCATGCAAGAATGAAATGTGAGTGACAATTTAAATCCATAAGAGAAATTGCATTTCTTTGAATTATTTTAAGCTTCTTTCCATCTAAACTCTGCTTGTGCAAAGGAGGCTATAGGTGAGCTTTGTCTTATGTACATACCATAATCTTCAACAGTGTTGCTGTGCATGCAAACATATACATTCAAATACAGAAAAAAAAAAATATATATATATATATATATATATATATATATATATATGTGTGTGTGTGTGTGTGTGTGTGTGTGTGTTCACCTCAGGATACAGGACAAAAAATAGAATAAACAAGTAGAGATATCAGCATGCATATAAAGTTATAAAATATCAGAATTAAATTTTAAACATAAATTTAAAATAGTATTTTTTTTAAATATTCATTTTATCAGGAAAATTTGAAAGTAGCACGGTTTTAATCTCGTCAAAATTGTTAAGCCAGAAAAAAGTGTTTCTACAGTCCTCAATGAGAGAAAAAAAAAAAACAATACTAGATTTTGACTAAAGTTGTGACAGAAGTGGGGAAAAGATTATGAAATCCTAAAAAATGACACACTTAAACAAAGAATAAATCCCACTGTATTTATTACATATGTCACCAATTAGAAAAAAGATAATTTTCAACTTGATTCCACATTTTAGCAGATGCATTATGAAAGATTTGAAATATATATGCACATACATGTTAAACATAGCTGACATTATCTGTCCCTTCAATTTAATAAAACATGTATATATTTGAGTAGCAATTTTTCATGCAAGTGAATGAATGGTTGGCTCAAGACTATGCAGAAATTATTCACAGATTTTATTGTCAGTTCGAATGTTTTCATTGATTCTCTGATCATCCTAAGAAACAAAACATTTGTCATCCTATTGGCATTTTTGTGGATGTTATGGTCTTAACTTTTTACATCAGAAGACGTCATTGGACAAAAAAAAAATCCATTGTTTCCAGTGTCAGCATCTTTAATCCTTTAATACAAATTATGAAAAAAGTTTCTAAATTTTTTATATTTTTCTATTAATTATTAAAAATATTGAAAATACCATTTCCAATACAAAAAGATATATATTTTTAATGTAAGTTATTTTTTATTAGAAGGGTTTTGGGAATTTGGAGTGTTTGCGAGCAATATTGAATAAGATGTAGGTATTGTCAATCATTATGAATTTCATATTAGTAAAAAGATGATGTTTAAAATATGATTGCAGTGCATCATTTTAATCTACAACAGGGTGTTCTGGTGGTAAGGACAGCAAAGACAATCTTCTTTGGAGTTGCAATCTGCTATTGGACATAATTCATATATCACATTGTTCATTTTTTTTTGTTTTTTTAAGATACAAGAACAGATAAACATTATAGACAAATTTTGCATTGTTTTGAACCAGTTCTGTGTGTGTGTGTGTGTGTGTGTGTGTCTTATGACACAGTAACACTCAAATCAGTGCACCATCTGTATCTGCTCTTTAGATAGTGATGTATACTGCAAGAAGGTTGTATATAGTGAAAGTGCCCAGTGGAGGTATCATGCAATAGAGATACAAACATGCTCCTTTTGTTCAATTAGAGCCATTTCAGAATTGTTAAATTGTGTGCCTTCAAAAGGCTGGATGGTCATTTCAAAGAATTCTGCATACATTAAATCCTGACAACAATGGCCAAGTGAACATTCCTACATCCATAAATCATGTTCTGGAGAGTCACATGATACAGATACTCACCAAAATGGACACATAGTAAGGGCAGCAGTGGTAGATTCCACAGGATATATCTCAGCAGATGGGGCTCACTTGTGTCAACATGGACTGCTAGGAAATGTTTTACTTACACCATATCTACAGTCATCCAGAACTCTAACCAGACTTACATTTATGCCCCACAACACCAGCATGCATGTCTTCAGTAGCATTGTCAAAATGTCATCTGAAAAGATCAAATGGCATTCTGAGTGTTCATGAATGAGAGCACATTCTGCCTTCATATAATAGTCATTTACATGTGTGACATATACCTGGAGAGTGACATCCTCCATAATATATTCACATATGACACAGGCCCAACTCCTGATTGGTATCATGGTATGAGGGTGCCATAAGTTACACTTAGTGTTCGCCTTTGGTGTTTGTGAAGAGTAAGAAGATCCATGTATGTCCAAAACACTATTTGATCCATTCTGCTGCCATTTCTGCATCAGTAAAGTGATGTGCTATTCCAGAAGAATAATTCCTGTCCACAATATGCCCATGCTATTCAACATACTTTGCCAGATGTTTGTCAGATCCCCTGGTCAGCATGATTGTCAGACTCATTTCCCATTGAACATATATGGGACAATCTATCAACAAGTACAAGAGACAGGAAATAATCAATCACTAGAAAGTATAATATACAGGCCCTTGTTAACATAACCCATAAATATGGGATCTGAGTACAGTTGATGCAACCTCTTTTTGTGGGGGGGGGAGGGGCATGTGTATGTACAGTTCTGGAAATGTGACCCCCATTTCTGGTTAAATTATCTGTATGTTTAATTGTGAGTGAAATGGAACTTTGTAAAGATGAAAGTTTATTTTTGTGTCAGTATATGTTCTGATTAACAAATTTTAGATCAAGTATAACACAAGGCAATATTAATGGAGCACCCAGCACAAATCAATGTATCAACACATTAAAGGAGATTACTAAGCATTAAATTCAGTGTTTAAATGCACTATTCTCTTTTGATAATATTTTCAAAAATCAAGGAATTCAATTTAAAATGTGAAAAATTAAGTCAAATATAATATTTTTCATTGATGTAAATGCTTGCAATCTGTCTATAGTAGATATAATAAAAGATATTTGCACACCATGTTGCAGTCCCAACTTGGCACTACAAGAGCATTTTGTGCAAGCTTGCAAAGTCTACGACAGGCTCAGGGGATTTGCCTGCAACATCTGCCATCAGTTGTTCTAATGCAATGCACTGGTTTTACGAGAACAGATTTTAATGGTATCATCGCTGAATCAGCTGCTTCCTTTTTTTGTTCAGGTTTCTGCAATAGACAAGTTAGCCTTCCTCGACAGAATTGGATGGTTATAGGGATAAATAAAAATAAGGATGATATCTGCTGAGTGAGACTTTGCAGTTATTGTGTGCACAGAGTATCACGGAGATCTTTCACAATAACTCTTCTTATACTCCCAGTATCTCTCTCTCTCATTTTCTTCACTATTTTTGTTTCTCCTGCTCTTTCTCATTGTTTAACTTACTCTTTTTTTTTATCAACAAACTTTTAGATCTTTTAAAAATTTCTGTTCACTCAATTATGTTTATTCTTCTTTTTGTATCTGCTTCTTTTTCTCTCTATGTTTAATGATCACTTTCTCTTTTTCTATCTTTTTTACCCTCAATCTCTTTACTCATCTCACTTCTTATTAACTTCTTCAATCTCTCTTTTTCCAATGAGAAATTTGACAAGTCTTTGATGGCAGTGGCAGGTGTCCAGAAAACAACTTCTGTGAAATAATTGAATAAAAAGAAAGCTGTAATGAAAGAAAGACAGAAAGAAGAGTGAGTGGAAGGTATGAGTGTTTCAACAAACATGTGAGCATATACAGTCAAGCAAGTATCACTCATTTATGTCTCAGGGCAGGTGTTTAGGATTCAATCAAACATACCAAGTCAGAGCACAGAGTACATCTTTATGCTTGTATGAGTTCATGTGTATAAGAAAAAATATAATCATTATGTGTATGTGTGTCTGTCTATATATATATATATATATATATACATACATACATACATACATATATATATACACACACACACAGAGAATCTGATATATACTCGTACAAGTACAATGACTTAAATAGTCAAGCTTCTTGAAAGTTGCAAGATCCTATGGATTCAGTCATGAATGAGCTTGAGGTTTCTTGTGAGGAAATGTTATTCATGGTTAAGAGAAAGGAACATTCACAGTTTGACTTCATAAGAATAACGGAATTTATGCAGTATATCATGAATATTATCAACCAGGATTCCAGAAATTTGATGAAGGTCATTACAATCTGAACCTGACTTGCGGTACACAAGGACATCAGGTACAAATCATACATGATTATCAGAGGGCAGTTCATGTCCAGCAGGAACTGGGAGAATCACATAATCCAATCAAAGCACTTGCCAAACAAGCTCCAGCACTCTGAGGAAACTGTGGTTCTTCTCCAAAACCAGGTAAACAGGAGGATGGTCCCCTGGATCAATAGGTGAGCCCGAGGAAGCCATATATATTCAGCAGAGTTCTGCTATTTAGGGATGACTGGCCAAGAATTTTCACAATTATACCACACCCAGCATGTGACCTTCTCGCTCTCCAGATTTTAATCCTCTGGATGAATATATTTGAATTGTTGGATTGAAAGAGATCAACCAGCAGTCCTACAATATAAGGGACTCCTTGAGGGCTGCTATTATGACCAACACCAACAAGAAGCATCTAATCCAAGAATACAGTCATATACAACACTGTATTGAGGCAGTTCTCAAAGTTGAGAGCAGTTTTATTAAATTAACTGTTAAATTTCTTTTAAATTGAATATTTATACAAATTATTTTGAAAATATAAAAGGTATATGAATATCTTTATTTTTCATTATATTATGACCTGATCTCAATTATCAGGAACATTATGCGCATGTGTGCGTGTGCGTATAAACAAATGAACATTAAATTAATGTATGAATTGTTCCAGCTGAGTTTGATGAATTTTCATGCACTTTACAGGTCTTGCTTGCCAGGTAAAACCAACCAACCAACCAGCTAAAACTACAGGTCTATGCTGACAGGTTAAAATGTGCTGTATTAATGTCTTACTGTCAAATTAGACATGGAAGCAGTAAGATGTTTAGATAAGACAAAAGTGGCAAGAGAAAGGTCTAAAGCAATACTCAGTCACTATGTAAGCAGAGCCAAGTTAGGAAGATGGAATTAATCATTTCATTTGGATGGACTAATTGAATAACAGAAATAAAATCAACAAACAGGGAAATGGAGAAGGTGACTTTTGGTGCATAAGTCTTTCAGAGTGACAATTTTCCTCAACTGGAATGGTCAGTGTACTATGACAACCAATCAAAAATGATACAGCGAAAGTTAAGAAACAAATAAAAGAAAAAATGAAGAGAAGAGATAATGAGAGAGGAAAATTAAAAGTAAAGAAAGAGGGGGTGAAGAAATGTGGAGAAATTGAAAAAAAATGTGGGGAGATTAAATTAAAGAAGTACAAAGAGAGCAAAAAAGGAAAGAGATGGGAAAGGAGGAAGGCCAAAGACGAGAGGCACGGGAAAGGAGGAAGGCCAAAGACGAGAGGCACGGGAAAGGAGGAAGGCCAAAGACGAGAGGCACGGGAAAGGAGGAAGGCCAAAGACGAGAGGCACGGGAAAGGAGGAAGGCCAAAGACGAGAGGCACGGGAAAGGAGGAAGGCCAAAGACGAGAGGCACGGGAAAGGAGGAAGGCCAAAGACGAGAGGCACGGGAAAGGAGGAAGGCCAAAGACGAGAGGCACGGGAAAGGAGGAAGGCCAAAGACGAGAGGCACGGGAAAGGAGGAAGGCCAAAGACGAGAGGCACGGGAAAGGAGGAAGGCCAAAGACGAGAGGCACGGGAAAGGAGGAAGGCCAAAGACGAGAGGCACGGGAAAGGAGGAAGGCCAAAGACGAGAGGCACGGGAAAGGAGGAAGGCCAAAGACGAGAGGCACGGGAAAGGAGGAAGGCCAAAGACGAGAGGCACGGGAAAGGAGGAAGGCCAAAGACGAGAGGCACGGGAAAGGAGGAAGGCCAAAGACGAGAGGCACGGGAAAGGAGGAAGGCCAAAGACGAGAGGCACGGGAAAGGAGGAAGGCCAAAGACGAGAGGCACGGGAAAGGAGGAAGGCCAAAGACGAGAGGCACGGGAAAGGAGGAAGGCCAAAGACGAGAGGCACGGGAAAGGAGGAAGGCCAAAGACGAGAGGCACGGGAAAGGAGGAAGGCCAAAGACGAGAGGCACGGGAAAGGAGGAAGGCCAAAGACGAGAGGCACGGGAAAGGAGGAAGGCCAAAGACGAGAGGCACGGGAAAGGAGGAAGGCCAAAGACGAGAGGCACGGGAAAGGAGGAAGGCCAAAGACGAGAGGCACGGGAAAGGAGGAAGGCCAAAGACGAGAGGCACGGGAAAGGAGGAAAGCAAAAGACGAGAGATACAAAAGGAGGAAAGCAAAAGACGAGAGATACAAAAGGAGGAAAGCAAAAGACGAGAGATACAAAAGGAGGAAAGCAAAAGACAAGAGATACAAAAGGAGGAAAGCAAAAGAAAGAGATACAAAAGGAGGAAAGCAAAAGAAAGAGATACAAAAGGAGGAAAGCAAAAGAAAGAGATACAAAAGGAGGAAAGCAAAAGAGAAAAGATAGAAAAGAGTGAAAGCAAATGAGAAGAGCTACAAAAGAAGATTGAGTGGCAATAAATAGGAGTGAGTGATAGTATTTGCAGTATAGTTGTCAACCATTAATGCTAAACTATTAAATCAAATATGAGTAAAGTCAATGATCAAATAAGATCCAATCATCCAACAACAATAGGTCAACTTCAACATCACTATTCAACCCCCACCCCACCCCCATAGAGGGACACTGATTATTGATTTCTTTTTTTCCCCTTATTTGGTTGGTTGGTCCCTGCAGATCTGCAATTTGTTATACCCCCAAACCACACACACACACAAACAATTTCTATTGTTTCACTTCCATCTCTCTGCTGCTTCTGGCCTTTTATTATTTTATTATTTTTTTTTTAGACAAAGACTACAAGTCCTCTTCAGTCAACCATATCCTTCCAAAATTACTTCTCTCTTTTTCTCAGTCCATAGTGAAATGACATGCTTACCACTCCTCAAATTCACTACGCCTACTATATTTGCCCGACTGTCCTCGCTCTGAAACCAGATAACTTATTCTGGAAATATCTCAAAAAAGAATTATTGTTATTTTCTGACTTTACTTGTGTTGCATTTGCAAATTTGGCTGAAGAGGTGTGTGGAGAGACTACAGAGAGATCTGCAGTTCTCTTCCAACTGTCAATATGGTTAAACTAATTATAAACTAAAGGGGGGGAAAAAAGACAATTTTAAACCAAAGTAAATATTCTTCTGCATAAAAGTCGCCCCTTTAAACTGTACTTATATATAACTTTATTACTATACCCATTCTATTTACTTCTCTCTTGACCAAATCTTCCATATGATCAAACACTTGTAAATGTGTAAATGTATTAAGATCTATTGTTATCACCAAGCAAAGGCTAGTATCATGTAATTAGTACCATGCAAGTTACTTGAAAAATAAGACAACTCCAAAACTTTAGGTAAGAAAATAAAACCAGCACAAAAAAAGAAATTTTCTATAGAGCAAAATCCAACATGTTTAAGCAGAACAATTATAAATTTGCATGAAACAAATACAGTATTGTTTATTTAATTATTCTTTTCTTTTTCTTCTTTTGGCACAGAGATTTCATTCAACAAAATCCTCTACGATGATAAAATATTATTGCTTGTTTTCCGCTTTAACTTTACACAATGTAAACAGACTTATGCTTGTCACTGTCATCTCAATGCCAGGCTAACAATAGAATTGTTCTTTTGTGCAACAATTAGGATTTGACTTTAGCTGGATCCTTTTCAATAATGCAAAACTAATCTGGTTGGAAGAGAGAGATCTGAGCACACCCCCTTTCAAACCCAATACCACTTCAAAACAAAAGGTCAAATGAGAAAAGAAAAAAAAAGATACAGTTGCAAATAACTCATTGCCTGAACAACATTCAAAAGTAATCATAACAATGTTATAAGCTAGTTTTTTCTTTTCTGTTTTTTTTTTTTTTTTTTCTTTCTCTCTCCTTATAGTCTCTCATCACAGAACTGAAGTTAGAAATACTGTGATCAAATTTTCTGTGGTTACTAATGAAATCTGGAGTATGATTTTAGTATATTAGTAGTTTCAAAATTCCATAACTTTTAAAAATTTTAACAAATAGTTCAATCTACAGGGTGCAATGGGTAAATTGTTGCCATTTTATATTTTTAATTTCACCTTTGCACGTTATATTTTATTTTATTGACTGCACAGTATAGTAGGGTCAGTTGGGGACCTTTGTGAGAAAAAGAGCACCATGACGCAATTCACCCCACTAAAAATTTAGAGACGGAATGCTGTTCTGTTTGGCATTTGCACCAGAAGCTCCAATATGAACATTTCAGAATGTTTGGGTGTCAATCTGAAGAGAGTGCAGAGGAAAGAGTTGGATGAGTCTAATGGTGATTACTATTAATGGTGAAGGTACAGCAGCTCAGAAACTCACTCTGATCTTTCTAATAAGAAAAGGACTCCCAAATTTCTGTTGAGGGCCTCTGACTCAACACAGGGGCCTACATTAAGTGCCCTGAGAAGGTAGTACTGCCCTGGGTCAAGAGGGTGGTTGCAGGAAGACCCTATTTCTGGCAAGAAGACTCTGCAACATGCCACACAAACAGCAGAACCCAGTCATGGCTGTCAGACAATTTCTGTACCCACATCAGCCATTATATCTGGCCACCTGACTCCCCAGACTGCAACCCCTTTGATTATTATGTGTGGGGTGCAGTTGAGCAAGAGACCAATAAAATTCCTTGTAACACCAAACATGAACTGAAGGCAAATTAAACAAGAACATCCAGAAGAGTTGCAGGAGATTCCGAAGTCATCTGGAGGCCATGATTGAAGCCAATGCTGATTTTATTGAATAAATTTACTCTTTAGTATTTCAAGATATTTTTGTGTAATTTTAGTAAACATATCTGTTAAAATGAGTTGTCAGTGTTATTTTCATTTTCGTGTAATTTAGACAATAATTCATCCCTCGCACCCTGTACAATTCAAGTATAATGCTAAATTGAACCCTTACTTTGTGTCCATCAGGTTAGCTAAAATGAATCTTTATCTTTTCATTTAATCAAATATGGAATCATTTGTGAAATTACCATCACAGATATTTAAATTAAATATGATCCAATAGTTTATATTATAGGTGATGGTTTTTAAGTAAGCTGTGATTTAATAAAACCATCTCGATTTGGACTTTCATAAGAACTAGATTAAAATCCAACCTGTAGGACAGAATTTCAGATAGTAATAAAAATCTGATATAACAATCAGAACAGACAGAATAATAGTAAATACAGCAATAATCACCATAGAAGAAATTAAAATTCACAGTTTGTGATAAATGAAGAATTGATAATGACAACACAGTTAGTAACAGCAACAATTAAGTTTAATAATAATAATAATAATAATAATAATAGACAATAACAATTGACAATTAACAATTTGAGAAAAGTTAAAGAAATAAGAGTGGTAGTGATAAAAATTATAACAGATCTAACAGTTGCATTATCTTTAATTAGACCAATGAAAATAAACATTTAACATTGATGATAGTGAAACTAATACCAATTGAACATATAATAAATAAATAAAAACAAAAAAACAACACAGGTGCCATTCACTAATTGACTTCACTCATCTGCTGGAAGCTTTAGTTTGTTTCCAGAAAGTGGTGATGATTATGGGTATTTCCAGGATATATATATATATATATATATATATATATATATATATATATTCTGGAAACAAGAACATAAAAAAATGTTATTTGTGTTTTTTTCCCTTATGGAAAGGAGCATGTGTGTAATCATGCTTGTGTTGTCATGGTAACATTATAAAGATAATGAGAAAGCTTTAGGGGGAAAAAAAATGATAAAAGAAAAAAATGCAACAGCCCTGCTTCCATGAAGAAATAATAAGATAAATACAAAAGAGTTAGAGAAGAATGGAAATAAAAGGGAGGGGAATAAATTAAATGAAGAACAAATACAGAGAAAAGGTAAAGTAAAAAGGATAAATGATGATGATAAGCAGAATCAACAGGCCATCATAGAAGAGAATATTGACAAATTTCAGTTTTACAAGAACATAAAAAACAAAACACATTTACAACTACCACCACCACCACCATTATGGGAAAACATCTATAAATCACATACACAAAGCAATCAGAATATGGAAACTTTCAAACTGGTAATTTATTTATACTACTAGAATATTTTATTTTTAAATTACTTTGCCATGACAAAACTAATGGAGGGTTAACTGATCAGTATGGACAGCAGAACATAAGACTGTACAAAAAAGGGGGGAAAAGATTTATCTCTCAGTCTATTTGTTTTAGAACATAAACTATAAATGCAAGAAATATTCAACTTTTCAGATTGGTTAATTGAACAAAGTTAGAGAAGAATACCTTAATTTTTTTACAGTTGTTTTTAATTGAAACAACAAACAAAAATACTATTTTAGTATGTAATTTTTTTTTTTTGTTACAAAAACTGCTTTTATGTTTTTACTATCTCAAAACAGTTGTTTTTTTGTGAATTTACTTAAAGCAAATATTCTAGCTTTTTACCTCCTTTTTCTATTTGCTAAAAGACATTTTTTATTCTCACACATTATCACCCATTTTAAGGTTTATTCTTAAAGTTGGAATGTTTATATCAACTGTACAATATAAGGTTTCATGACAACATTTTGGATTACTCTTCTGTGGATTATATTTTACTATTTTAACGATTTTCACATTTTACTTGATGCACAACTTTTGATTCACTTACTTTATTATTATTGCTACTACTACTACTACTACTAGTACTACTACTAACAAAATGATTAGCATAACTCTTCCAATATTTTTCAACAGTTAAGAGAAGAGCACAATTTAAGAAAAGAAAAGAAAAAACTGTTTGACAATGTTAAACAATATTTTTTCTTTTCTTTCTATTCTTAAACCAAACTCTTCTTTAAACTGCTGCTACTACTACTACTACTACTAATAATAATGGGTAAAATGTTTCTAAAACAAGGCATTTTGGTGCCTAGCTTCTAAAGTTGTAAAAATAAATTGTGTCATCAGTAAAACACCTCCTACATGAACAATATTTCTATTAATTTCCTTACTGATATACTGAGCCTTTAAAATGTTTCAAATAAAAATATATTGTATTTTTTGACTTCAACATCCAAAAATCAAAACTCAATATTGTTTCAATTCTGCATAGGTTTAAGCCTTGAACAAATAAAAAAAAAATTGCTGCGCCCACAGTTTTGGTTCACTTTTGCAAAGTTTTTGGTTTAAATATGAACTGAATATATATATATATATATATATATATATATATATATAGCAGCAAACATGTGCACAACAAATCAAATTTTGTTTTCCAAAGCAAAAAAAAGAAGAAGAAAGGACATTTTTATTGCTCAATTCTTTACTGTATTAATTCCATATAAATGTTCACAAATGCACTGGCATATTTTCCATAAATTCATTTCTGGTTTAATTTCTATTAGCCTCACCTATTATTATTATTATTATTATAAAATCATGATGATGATAATATTAATTGTTCACAATGCTCCATCTAATAAAAAACAAAGATAACAGTCTTATCAAGTTTATGGTTTTATTTGTATAAATAGGAATTTTAAATAAGTGATAGCTTTTATAAGATGTCAAGAGAAAAATAGCATCTAAAATGTTATGGATTCTTTGTAATAACAGATATATTGAAAGTTTTAATTGCTTTAAAAATTACTTCCTGAAAGTGATCAAAATGTAATCGTAACATTTTTTTGTAACATTTTTTTTCCGTAAGGCTCAAAAACAAGCTGTGAATGTTCAGTAAATTATTTCCTGGCAGAAAGATCAAAATGCAATGGTATAGCTTTTCAGGCAGAGGTCAAAAAACAAGCAACAGCTTTTGGTTGAAAGATAAGCAGATGTTCAAAGTAAGAAAGGTATGTGAATGTGTATGTGTACACACACACACAAAAAGAAAATGGTTTTAAGCATCAGGAAGCAGCAGCCTGAGATTATGTGAAAGGGTATTGCTTTACTGGGCCAAGCATAACGAAGCAAAGTTTTTGAGAAAGACAAACAACTCACTTTAGTAATCGCAAAGCACAGCTTAAGCAGACAAGAATGGCTATGAAAAATTGCCAACAACAAAAAGCAGGATGAGATTGGAATACTTTAGGTTAATATGTCAAGATTAGCAAGAGGTAGAAGATAGCTAATGTGGAGGCATAACGAAAAACGCAAAGGAGATTACATTTATTATCCATTCTGTTTGGGGAGATATGTTTAGGATAGAAATCCTTCACTATGGATAATAAAATGAAAAGAGGAAGCAAGACCAAAGAACAAAACAAAATAGGATGAATATGATTTGCAAGTTGTAATAACAGGCACTTACATTTTAGGTTCAGAACACTGGATGCCAAAGAGGTCCTGTAGGCTGATGGTATAACTACATATTCACCCAGGAGAAAGAAAACAGAAAGAAAAACCTACTTTATACTGGACAAGATACATTCAAACATCAGATAGATTTTATTGAAAAAACCTTTTTTTTTTTTTTTTAACTAATCTGAAAATTAGACAAAACATTATAAGCACAAGTCTCAATTCCCCATAATCAAGAGAGAAAAATATCAAATGTCACAACCTACAGTTTAAATGATATGAGCACAATGCAAATAGTAGTAATATCAGTTGATAATGTTTGGGAATCATAAAATTATAAAACTCACAGCTACGAGAAAAGGCTCTTTGTCCAGCCATCAAATAAGATTCTTCCACTTCCTGCTTGTTGGCATTACCAGTCTAGAATGGAATCTCATATCTCTCATCTACCAACCTAATATTCTGCTGCTAGAGCTTACTAATAAGTCATGGTAGTATTTGTGTTAGTTGTAGTGATGTTGGTGTCATCAGAGTGAGTATACAAAATGGAAATCCATGCAGCAAAAAGTAAGAGTATAGGATAATAATAATAATTATTATTATTATTATTATTATAAGAATAAATCTAGTAGTTTATTGTTATTTACCACTTTGGATATTTCGGTGCTTGTCACGAGGGACACAGCTATAACATGCATGATCAGAGACCAAAAACACAAAAGTCAGTCATGTACAAGATGAACTCCTGAAGGCTTGTCCAGTGAATAGAGAGATTATAAAACCCACACGTGATTAACCCTGGTTGAGTACAGTGTGCGTTTGTTATGGGAGACAAGCACAAGAGTTGGAATAATAAGTGCAATGTTGATCTTAAGAAGTCAAAGGAAAAAAGAAAGAAAGAAAGAAAGAAATAAGTATTTAAGGCTTTGATAAGACTAATTGATAAGCAGTCAGACTGCAGATAGATATTCATAGAGCAGTGCTTTATTACCAAAACAAACAACTATACTTAGTTTCCTGCCCAAGGCAAGAGCATTGAACTGATTTGTCAGAAGATTTAAACAGTACAAATCCTGGGTTTAGACAAGACTTCATAATCCATTCATGTGGAATTTAAAAATACAAACTTATTTTATGCACTTTAGTTGGCTAGACAGCTTGAGCATATTCATGATTTACTGAAAATTATTAAATCTGGTTATAAAATAATCTTTTGAAATAATACAAAATGAAGTTAGAATTAATAATAGTGTGAGATTTAAGAAAAATAACAATTTAATGGTAAAAATTATTAGCTTGATTTTAATAAAAGCAGCATTAGTCTGTTATTTCAAAAATAACTTTTATCTTGTGCAAAAATTTAATAAACTTATCCTCAGTATAGTTTTAAGAAATTTAAGATGCTTCAAGACTGACACACAGTTATTAGCAGAATTTTGATTCCCAATTCTCACTGTATAATGTTCATTCTACATGATTAATATACATCACTAAATCAAGTTCATCAACAAAGGAGAATATGCTGAAAAATAAATAAATATCTATGGTGCAAAATAAAAGCTTTTTTATATGATTAAGCTGCAGACTTATTGATTTATCTATGTGTATTGCCATCAACTTCGTGAAAGCTTTCTTATTTAAAAATTTCAATATTAAAATAAGACTACCATTGCTCCAAGATACCACTCAAATCTGCTTCTTTTCAAAATCACTGAATTGGGGTCCATGAGCATTAAAAGTAATTTTCTGGTGGCAAAAAAATAAGCAGTCTTATTTCTTTAAGTGTAGAACCTCCTTAATTTTCCATGTCAAGATATTTGCTGTTGGAAGTAAGAAGTTCTTACTGAAATCATAATTCTTAACCTTAGTGACCACAGTTGTGATGTTTATAAAGTACAAAAAGATAAAGGAAGAAAAAGGAAATAATAAATAAATACACCCAATAAATTTGAGGCAAGTAATTATTGGAAAAAAATGACTGATCCATTTTTGAAACAAACTTTAAACTCTCACACTCTCCACACACCATGATAGAGAGACAAAAGGCATTTTTAGATATATC
Organism: Acanthosepion esculentum; assembly: GCA_964036315.1. Lineage (NCBI taxonomy): Eukaryota > Metazoa > Mollusca > Cephalopoda > Sepiida > Sepiidae > Acanthosepion > Acanthosepion esculentum. The sequence continues at coordinate 22,842,699 of OZ038501.1, read as the reverse complement.
ATCAAACAAAAAAAAAAAAAAAAGTCATACAACAAAAGAACAAATAATGAGTTCAAGAAAACAAGGTGCCATTTTTGACACTAATTTTCTTTAGTGTTCCCAGTTTACAACTGAACTAACATTGAAGATGGTGATTTTTGTCAAAATCTAAAAAGATGGGAGGGGGGTAATAAAAACAAAAAGACATGTTTTTTTCTACAATATCTTTTCATGACTCTTCTTTGTTATAATTGTTTTTCAAACAGTTTATTCAAGCTACCTGAAAAGGTGTTTTTTGGGGGGTGGGGCACATTCCACATATCAATATACAGAATGAAAATCCATTATTTGAAATCTCAACCTTGAAATGAGTAGCAAGTATAGCAAAAGACCAAGTCTCACCTGATTTAATTAGATGGCTTGACCCCTTTCAGCTCAAGCTCCCCATGACCCCCCCCCCCAGATATTTATACCATCAAGGAAATTTCAAAGGCACTAAGAGAGAGACATATTGTAGGGACCAAAGGAATGTGAAAAATTTGCATGTCCATAGGGTCTCTACTTTTATACCACTTTCATTAATACTATTAATAACTCATTTTTTATTGTTTTCTGTATTGTATCTACAATATCGTAAGTAATATTCATATGTATTAATATGAACAAAGTATTACAGGTTTTACAAAATATAACTAACAATAGTTGAAACAGGATATCTACTTCTAATGGCCAGACAATAACATAACAGTATTGTTGATTTTGCAAGTACTTGTATGTGCCAATTGTCGAGAGCATGTGAAAAGCTGACCAAATGTAGATAAATGCCTGTTTATAACTCAATATCTTACCTCGGCCTAGTTTAAAGAGTATCACTAAGTTTTAGTATATTATTATTCTGACTCCTATTTCACTTACAATGCTAATTTTAAATCTTTAAAAACATTATCAGATTATAAGATACTTCATTTCAGAATGCTTTGATGAATGAAGCAACATTAAGATTTCCTTTAATGACTGAAACAAAAAAAATATTAATTAAAGTTACTTTACTTATCATATATGAGTTTGAATAATTGAAAGTAAATAAGTGCCAAGTAGTGTAACTCAAGTGAACTTGGATTAAGTAAATGTGATTTATTTAACAATTTTATATTTGTAGCAGAGTCAAAACAAAAAATATGTTTTTATCTGAATCCAAAAAGAAGGAACAGAAAACAAAAGTTATAAAAAAAAAATCAGTGTTTTATACTGGTCATTCAATCAAATGAAAAGTGCAATTCTATTTGAATATGATTAAATTTCCTGAATTCACTGATAAGGATAAGTTTTTCAAACCCTCTCTCAAAAAACTGAAGATATATGCCAAATTAAATGAATGTTCAAATTATCATATATTTAAAAATAACTTTCCAGATGACTTCCTGAAAAGTTAAAATTAAAAAGAAAGACGTGAAATTCTCAAATTTATAAAAAATGACAGCACATACATTTTTCATATTTTTTCTTTATTAATGACAATATAATCTCAGAAAAATATTCAATACTGATAGCTCATATTGTATAAAGCATATGTTGATGTAAAAAAAAAAAATATTTAATAGTTCAGTGACAAAAATAGAGTTTAAACCAAGGAAAAAATCCTCTCTCTTTAGCAACAGTGAAACCAATATTGAATAAATTTAAAATAAAAAAGTGACAAATAAAACCTCAATTTAAAATAAATCTATTTGCTATACTTTTTTAGTTGTGAAAAAACATATAAAAATACCATCAAATACCAACAACTACTGATCAAAGCAGCAATATAAATGGTAATTTGTTAAGTGCAAGCAATTTTTTCTATTACAGGAAAATAACAAGTACTAACATTTAATAAAGAAAGTAGCCAAATGTACTTATATATATCTCATAGCATTGATCTCATACTAATAAAAATAATTGGAATGCTTATTCTGATAACAATCAGAAGACTAACTCAACTCTAAACAGGTTTTTTTTTTTTTTTAACCAACTGCTCCAGATAGGAATTCAATGATAGCCAAATAGAAAGTAAGCTAATAAATGGTGACTTTGATTCTCAATGGATAGATTAAAAAAATGTAACTTCATGTTAAAACTTGGCTGCCCAAATAAAACAGCTGGCCCAGATTCCAATAGTCAAAGCATTAGCATTCTTAAGTCTTTGGACTTACAAATAATAAGATGCAATAAGGTTTATTTATCTCAGTTTATTTGTAAAGTTTAAAACAAATCAAATCCAAAAGGTTGTTATACTTTGAGAGCAACAATCATTATTTATTCATTCAAGCATTACAATAAAGAAGTTAGGAACGTACAGTCAATTAATGTTATTTGCACCAGGTTTTCTTTTACTTCAAAAAAGTGGGTAATTATCTATCTTGATCTTTCCAATCATTTATCAAAAGACATATTAAAGAGCTATTTGTAATCTATCATTAGAAATATAGATAATTCTATCTTCTCTATAGAAAGCAACAGAGACAGCCCATTTAGAATTGGGTCAATTTCAATCAGACATGAAACTGACATTGTGAAGGCCTACTTAAATTAAAACTCTGAAGAAATTGGATGGGAAGCTGTAGAAGTTACGTAAATGTAAGTGGTTTGCCAAACAAAAGAGAAAAGTTTCAGTGAAGGTAAAAATGTTGCCTGCTTTGGTAAAATAGAATTCATATAACGGTTGTGTTCCTAGATGATAAATTTTCTGTCTTTATGAGAAAAGTCAGCTTGAAAGGTACCCATCCAATGTTTAAACCATGAAGCGAATGTTTTCCAGCCCGCTGGGTCATAGTGGAATTCTGTGATGCTGTTTGCCAAGATAGCCACTGAATTGGTATTTTGGTCTGTTCCAGCATGAAAGATTTCAAGTTGATTCTTGAACTGTGCAGTCATTGCTGCCAATTGTGACTTCTGAAATTGTTATTGCTTTTGGTGTAAAATCTCTGTAAGCGTCTCTGGTGGAATTGCCATGTTGATTTTGAAGTTCAAGTTCTCATCACCAAAAATATTTTATATACCAGGTTACTGTGATGAATGAAAATAAATGACGAGTGTGTTTCAACACATGATTAAATAACTTTTATTCATTTACTGTCTGAGAACAACAAGGATTTGTCTGGATTTAAGCCATGAATTCCACATGCATATCTGCTTGTCACCATGTTGAATTCAGAAGTACCGTGTTCCACTCCCACACAAGAGAAGTAACCCAATTGTATTTTTAGTTATCATCCTTTATAGGAAAAAGAAATTATCTTCCCCTAACACTTATATAATTGTCTATTACTGCAATCGTTCAATATTTTCAAAGTTTAATTTATTATATGAAGCAGGTAGAAAGTTTCTGTTGCTGCAATCATCCATGTGAAGAGGCTTACAAACCTTGATGATCAGCATTCAAAATTTTAAGCTTAAACATTGACAACTGACACCAATAAGAAGTATGTAACTAACACACAAGGCAGGCTAGCACATCTCAATTTATACAACTAAAATCAAGTGTAAACATGCAATGCTGCCCTCACCCAAGCTTTCCAATAACCATACAATGATCATTGCCCCCCCACACACACACACTGTATTTCCATCCTCAATCTTGTCATTGTTTGCTGAAAGCTGGGAAAGAGCCTGCTGCATGCTCACAATGTAATATGAAGAAAGAAATGCCAGGTCAAAAAATAAGAACGCAAACCCTGTTTTTTTTTGTTTTTTTTTTAAGCGGCATTCACCCTGGATTAAGCCGGCTCCTTCCAAGGAATTCACTGCGTCCGGAACGAAGGCCGACCAAGCACGGTGATCTGTCGCCAATGCTGAAACGAGCGACAGCCATTCCCAATTCCAACGGCGGCGAATTCTTGAAATGGAGTAACAAGGGAGTTTGAACTTCACACGCGGTCCCCACACCTCACGTGCTATCCCAGTGGAGGGAGGAATATGCTCTTACTTGCCGCAGAATTTCCACAGACGCAGAGGCAGGAGTAACCAAGAGGCCGCCGGATACCAGTGCAGACGCCGAATGGTTTTGAATTCAGAGTTGACCTTCTCCTAGACCAGTTGCCATCCAAAGCTATAGAACCCAGTCTGTCCTGCTATTTACCCATAGTTGGAGGGAGAAGAAGAGGATTCACACCTTTCCCAAGGGTGTTAGCACGTAAGTGAATGTAACGGATTCGACTGGAATTCGAACTCGGCTCTACGATTCCTCAATTCGAGCCATTATCCATTACTCCACCGTGCCTCCCTAAAACCCTGTTTGCCATATTCTATATAGATGTTTTATTTAGGGCTTTGTCTGCTCATCCAGGTGGATAAATATGTGTTAGTTGGGATAATTTCTGCTAAGTCAGCTCTTCCTCCTATCAACTCCACCAATATACTCATCTTAATGTGGAGGCTGGCAAATATAAAATGGAAGCTTCAGAACCATGACACAAACATGTCTGTCTTTCACCAAAGGTGGACCAGCACCCATACATGACCGTTAATATAGACCAGCACCAGAATATAACATATTTCCAGTTTTGTTGTCACTTGATCTGGGAAAAAATACTTTCATCTACCTGTTTACTTCCCATTAACCTTTAGTTAAAGTGAATGAATGCTTTAGAAGACCACTGAACTTTAAAAGCAAATATCCACTGGTCTATCAAACAGAAACGCTTGAGATTGAGATAAAACTACCTCTTCCCCTTCTATGTGGGTGCCCATAGCATCACACAACAGAGTATGCACAAATGTTTATTATAGTATTATTTCAAAGGCATATAAATCATTTAATTGTTCCTCTTCCAACTAAAATCTTTTATTCTATATAACTTTTTGAATATTTTATACAATATTACAAATTTTTAAAGTAGATAGTTAAAAGGTAAAAAAATGTAGCATAAACTTGTTTTATTAATTACTGCAGACTTTAAATATGTTCCAATTTACATTATAAAAGTTGAAGCATTTTCTTAACAATCTGAAAGTATTTTATATCTCTTTTCTTTCTTACAAAAAATACACACTGAAGCATTATCTTTATATTGAAATCATCATTTAGGACTCTGTAAATTTTCTTTTTATAAATATATACCTTTAAGAAACAAAAAAAAACAAATTATACTAGTAATGTTAATGACTTGGAAAAATGGAAACTAAACATTACTGAGAAATAATTATGCTTAATAATATCAAGCATTATTAAAAAAAGACTGCTTTATTAATATTGTACCAAAGTTTTCAACAAAGATATGTTTGAGAAAATTCTAAAACTAATCTTCCAAGAGTATATCCCAGACAAGTAATAACAGTTGGTCCAAGGAAAGAAATTACAATATTCTCCATGCAAACACAGAGAATCCCATCCCCCACACACACACACTAATATATATATATATATATACATACATATATATATATATATATATATATATATACACACACATGCATGCAGCTAAAAGTAAGAATTATCTTTCTGAAAATAAGCTAGAATCAAGATGAGCTATGGCAGATCTGAGAGACAACTTCTGATAAGGAGTTAAAAGGTCTCTGAATCCACACCCCCACCCAAAAAAAACCTCAACCCTTATATCAGCAAAGTATATTAATATAGAAAGAGAATGAAGCAACATGTTGACTAGCTCACAGCAATATTAAAACTTATCTTTCCACGTTTATAGGCCCATTCATTAAAACTTAATATGACTAGCATCATTATCCTTACTATCATGATCAATATCAAACTATATAGCATAATCATGATGAACAGAACCTATATCAAAAGAAGTTTGTTTGTCAAGAAATAACAGTTTCAATAAGTAATCCAACTGCCTCAAATTGATACTTTACTTTTTTTTTTATCTTTTCTTCTTCAACTGCACAATTTTGGAAATATCTGCAGTTGGCATCAAGAAAAAAAGACATGACAGCCATGGTTTGGAGAGAGAAAGAGAGAGAAACTGTTGATGCTATACAAAATATGCTAATGTAACATTACTGTCAGCACACAAACACACACAGCTGGGGTGAGCAGAGGAAAATCAATAACAAAATTCTACTTTCAGATTGGAAACAGCAGCAGCAGCAGTTGAAACTGAGCCAGTGTTCCTTGATCCATGGACAGCAATATGGCAGCCAGGCTCTTGCAGAGATGAAGTGGCAGTATTGCCATTTTTATTCAAATATGATCATCATCCTAGTTGATTTACCAGGTGAGTATAAAATTGGGGATCAGTTTTATTTATAACTATGTAATAAACTGATTACTCTTTTAATAGCAAATATGAAACTCTTAATATTTGTGTGATGAAATAGTATTATCATATTTTGGTAACCATATATTTGATGGACAGAAAGTGTTGGATTGCTTTTATTATTAATGTCAAACTACACAGATATTTCAAAATCTATTTACAAAAATATTTTGTATAAATTACTCATGTCAACTGGTTAATTGTGACATTATTCACTTATAAATTATTTTCCAAATCTCATTTTTATACTACTGGAATATAAACATGTGATTATATGTAATCATACATATCTGGTGTGTGTGTGTGTGTGTGTGTGTGTGTGTGTGTGTGTGTGTGTGTGTGTGTGTGTGTGTGTGTGTGTGTGTGTGCTCGCATGGGATGATGGCATAGTGAAGTGTACATTTACATAAGTTTTCTTCTTGAGTTTTACTGACATATTTTCATGACTTTTTTTTTTTTGGAACACATTTTTGAATTTATTTATTTTTTACTCCTTGCAACAACGGGCTTCCTTGTGACTGTTAAAGACCTGGATTAAACTCAAACTGATAAAGTCACATAGCTTTCAGTTTATACCACTACAAAGTAGGACTTTGTGTTTTTTTTATATTTTGAGAAGGGGTTTGATATGGCCAATGAAGTCACAAAGGCCTTATTTTGAACTCCTTAAGAAGGGGGTTCTAAAGAGGAAAAGAGAGAAAAACTAAAATGGAACAAGAAGAAAAGTTTTAAAAAAACGCAGAAAAGTTAAAGATTCACTGCAAAACCAACTGAGGAATAAAGGAACAACAAGCAGGGTCTCTCCTGAAAATACATACAACAAACTTCTCCATGTTTAATCAAAGCCACAAAATCTATGCAATACACCATGCAGCGTACCCATTTAGTGAAAGAAGGTAAGTTGTTGGTTGATCTGCATAAATTTAGAGTCATCGAGAAAAAATAGTTAGATCCTTTGAATGGCTATGGTCTGATGATGAAGTCAAAGTCTTATAAGTTTGCAGCTTTTAGCAATTCACTGTAAATAGTTATTTGTCAGAAACTCATCTCATTGCAAGTGACTATAACAATATTATTTCAAAGAGATTTCATTTTTTGAAAGAATATTCTTATAGTCACTTGGCATCACTTTTTCTCAACCTATTTTTATAGTCATTTGTGAGTTGTTTAGTTTTTAAGTAAAATGTGTGTCTTCACAGATCCAGAAGATAGACTGTGCATACTGTATATTGTCATAACTGTTTAATTTCATTGGGTTTGATGCATTCAATGAGAACAGGAAACTGGGTGACTTTTTCAATGAATCGATCTCTTTGTGGTGTCATCAAGGTATGTAGTGTCAATGTGTGATTGACTATCATTTCCTAGATCATCCCTTTTAACCCCTGCTGTATGTCACTGCATTACGATCTTGCATCTACAAGTTGAAGTTGAACCTGATCTTAAATGGAATCACATTACCAGGTAATCTACCAATGTCTCTACAGTTGGATGGAGAGGCTGTGCAAGATACTCAACATCTGGTTTGGTTCTGACAACAAGCTAAAGAACTAGTCAGATGTACTGGAGAAGGTTGAGGCAACAGTTAGCCTGTGATCACAAAAGAACCATTCGTTGAAGGGAAAAATCAACATGTGGCCTTTTCACAACAATGATAAATAGATCTGTTACCTCTATCCTTCCAGATGGCGTGAGAGGTCAAATATCGAAAATCCATTGGTATATCTTACAGTTACATTTCTTAGGCCAGATGTATGCATAAGATAGCAGATTCTGGAAAGAAAATACCAAACAGGTATTTCCATTTCTGAGATGTGTACACATGGATAAAGGGGAGGCCTGCTGCTTGCCTCAAAATGACTGCTCATTCTACTGCAAATGCCAACATACTCAGTCTTCTCTCAAGTGAAGGCTGGCTTCCTTCAAACCTGGTCATTATATATTAAAAAAAACAAATCATATTAGAGAGAAGAATGGCATGCATGTATGATGATTTGATCAAGGAGCTTAGTCTGAAAGAAGTATTACTCCTGATGGATTTGGAAGACCAAGCTGAACTATCTCAATGGTATATCAGATGTCTGCTCTAAGATGGCAAAAAGTCTTTCATAGTGAGCCTGGTTGATTCTCCAGAACACAATTGTTACAATGATATGATGAAGTTTATTGATCATGTCTTCCTTCACAGTACAAATATACAGTTGTTCTGTAAGCCTTGTTAATAGCTATGTGATCAGCAGGTTTTAAAAACAGTTTTTGCCTCAGAAGCGAGTTCTGTTTGTAGCAATATGATCCGATTGCATAAGAAGAAGAAACACTATTGTTTCTATGTTTACTTGGTATGTTGAAAATAGAAGCATGGACAAGTGACAGGAGAAAGAGACAAATCACTGATCTTTCTTGTATCACTTGTCGTTACTTCCATTTAAAAGTCCATAACAATTTGTCATTTTCTCCTCACCATATAGTCACCTTCTTTAAGCTTCATGATTTAAGTTTATGCTCAGAGTGGAAATTGAGACGCGCTGTCCTCAGCAGACTTTGGTGAATGGTAGTTAAATGCTGTGAAATTGTAATAAATCATTAAGGGGAACTTTTTTCTTAATTTTCTTAATATGAATCGATTTTTATTCATCTCTACCATGAAATTGTAAACATCGAGTTACAATTTTCATTTATTTTTGATGAATGTAGCATGACAGAGTACAGAATAAATGCAATGTTATGGTTAAAGTAACAATGAAGAATAGTTGGCGCACTAATGCAACTATGTTGATGATAGGATCGTGAAGACAAAACATTCCTTTTCTTCAAATATTTTCGATCTTGTGCTATTTATTTATGTTTTTGTATTATACACAAAAACATTCATTTACAGTAACTTGTTAAACATGAATATTACAAGTGACAATTCTATGAATACTGTTGCTGATAATATTATGAGTTATATTTGTTTTACCAGCAAGTCTAATAAAATGTCTCAATCTCCAACAGATTACAGGCACAGTAGATCTCAGTTATTGTTTGACGGTAACTATAGCAAATACAAGTTATGGGAAGTTAAATTTGTGAGTTATATATGACTTTGAAAGTTTAATGATATTATATTATCAATGCAAGATTGTTGAGAAATTGAAAATTATGGTGAAAGGAATGCTGGAGTCTTCATAGAGTTGATTCAGTGTCTGGACAATAAAAGTCTTTCCTTGTTTATTCACAATGCTAAAGACAATGACAGAAAAGCAGAAGAAACCTCCATGAAGCAATATGTATCAAAAGGAAAACCCAACATGAATAATCTATACACAGAATTAACTCCTTTGAGGAAATAAATAGTGGAAAGCATCACTGATTATACAATAATAACAAAAAATATTATAACTTCTTTAAAAACAGTGAAATAATAATAATATCTTATTTTCTTTCTTTTATTTTATTCCAAGCAAGGCAATAAAGCCACTAAGACACAAGGTATTACTGAGTGTGAGAGAATATGACAATAAAGAAAAACCTTATTAAGGAAAGAGAACAATAAAAGAAGAGGAATTAGGAAGCTAACAATTGACACTGCATTTAATTTTTTAAAGATCAAAGTTGACTGGAAAGCAAGAGGCTGGAATAGAGTTCCAAAAGCGAGAAGTGTGAGAGAAGGAACTGTTAGCATAAAACTTATGGTTACATCTAGCCATTTCAACCATAAAATGATGAGACTTAGCTGCCAATCTAGTACTGCACTTAAATTTGTAAAGTCAAGGTACCAAAGAGGAAAGTTCATTATAACACTTATCACAATTGTGATGATTTTAAAAGGACTTCTGTTGGAATTCAACCTTCTCAATCACAAAGAAAATAGTTTTACATTCAGTGAATTTAAGGTAGCAATAACAAGTTTTGAGAAAATGGAAAGTATGCCACAAAAAGACCATGGCGAGAACAATATAAATAAGAATTATGTTATACATATGGCAAACAAAGATATAAACTGATTTTGAAAATGCCAGCCCTCTCTTCTGAAATGGAAGATTGCCTTCTATTTACTTTCAGAATAGATATCTATATAAATGGCATGTTGATCATTGTGATAAGGATAAAGGTGGGGGTTACATGCCATAATGGATGAATGGAAATTCATGTTTTGATAATTTTAATCCCCAAACCTACATTATTGAGTTGGCAGACAATAGTATAACAAATGACATCACTCCAAGTCTGAAAAACAAAGTGCTTCTTTGATGGATTTGAATGAGAAGACATAGTTATGTACTAAAGATACCCAATATATTTTTTTCTGTACAATCAGCCACTAACAAAGGTGCTTCTGTTAAATTTAAGCAAAATTCTGTTGAGTTGATGTGCCTTGATTGTGCAAGGTTTAAATATTAAAAGAAAGGGACATCTGTAATTTCTAAACAATATCAACCAATCAAAAATATTAAAGATATAATAAAAAGTCTGAACCAAGTTCTGAAAGAAAAATAACATGGTGCAGGAATATAAAACTAGATAAACTTGTGAATATTGTAACTAGTAAACATTGATTTAGCTGATCCAATAGGTCCTCTTACAAAAGACAGTATCAGAGTTTGATAATGATTTATTTCTTAAAACAAATGAGTAAGACCTTATGAGCACCAATAAATATTTATCTGAAACTGTACCATATGGAACTGTGAAACATATTAGAAATGGCAACAGCACATAATTTACATTTAAAGAATTTGAATCATTTTTTTATGAATAACTGTATTAAGCATGGAAAATCTGTTCCAAATTTGTCACTCCAAAATGGCATGTTCTAAATTTTGGATTTATATTACAATTCCAGAATAGGAAAAATAGCTTTAAATTTCTCACTGGTTTTATTAAACCAAGCATCAGTATTCAGTATGCTTTTGCTGTAGTTCTTATGCCTATGCATAGAATAAAAGCTTGACACCACAAGTGAAAAAAAAACTATTTTTCTGTGGCTATAACATAACTTGTATATTTTCCAAACGGGAAAGAAATGAAAAACATTGAGGTGTCTAAAGTTCAATGTAAAAGTCAAAGTCACAATGAAATAGATACCAATCAATATTAAGATCTCCAAGATATAGAACAAAAAAGTGAAATTGTTGATCTGTATTCCAGATCTAAGCATACTAAAAGTAATCCTATTGAGGAAAGCAGTGTTGATCAATATCTAAGTAGTAAATGAAACATCTTGAAGATGATGCTGATAGGAGTAGCAATGACTACAGTATGAAATTATTGTTACTCATTAGACACATGAAGAAGCCATGCAAGATGAATTCTCTCCAGAAAAATAATACAGATGAACAAGTTCTCTTTCTAGAAGAGAGAACAGTAGTATTGGACATTTAGGATTAAATCTAACAAAAGTAACAAGGTAAAATATAAGGCTTGTTTTGTCATGGAGAGATATTCACAAATCTCTGACATTAATTATCATGAGACATTTTCATCTACAGTATTCATTACATTTGTCTGAGTTTTAACGCAATTAAGAGTTCAATGTAGATTGACTGTTCATCAAATGGATGTTAAAACCAATTATTTGAATGATCCAATCAAATGTGAACTGTACATGGAACAACCTGAAGGCTTAGCAATTAATGGTAAAAATGTTGAAAAATTTGTTGGTAGACTAAAAAAAACTCATTGTACACTCTGAAATAAAAATGGACAGAACTATAAGACTATTGTGTTACATTCCTATTTGATTATTCAAGGCTATTGAATCACTTGCTGATGAAATGGATATAAACAAGACAAATGAGGGATACTGATATGATGGAAAAGTGAAAAATATCAAACTGTGACATTAACCACTTGCGAGAGAGAAGCGTTGGCAGCAGCAGCAGCAACATAAAGAGTCAAAGTTTTAAATTCAATCCGAGAAAATTATGATGAGTTTTGATTTGTTCAACTCTGCCACCATGTATTGTGACAGACTGATTTCACTCTTGCAAAAAGTCTTGTTCGGCTTTAAAGATTAAAAACATATCAACACTTTATTAAGTCCTCTGAACAAAATATAATGGATACATTTACTAAATGTGTGGCTGGAGACAAGCTGAAAAAGTTTGTCAATACCCTTTTCATAATCTAACTCCAAATGTAAATTTTGTATGTATCATATTTAAATTAATGGGTGTGTTGGAATATATCCATTAGTGAAGATGCTAGAATACAAACATGATCTTTTAAATCATGGATTTCCAGCACATATTCAAATTGAAATATAAGGCACTCTTCTCTTTGATGTGTATGCATGATTATATATATATATATATATATATATATATATATATATATATATATATATATAGAGAGAGAGAGAGAGAGAGGGGATGATGATGCCATATTGTAATACACACTTGCATTAGAGAATATTACAAGTGATAATACTATTAATACTACTGTTGATAATATTGGTGTTTCTGCAGTCAAAGCTAACTAAATGACACGAAGTCCAACATGCATATTGCATAATATATGGTGGGGCATCAGTTTTACTATTAAGTACTACATCTATTCAGTCTATGATAAATATTTTTTGTGAAAAATACTTAAAACAGATTAGACAGTTCAGGTGTGATTTCCTTTGAATTCTCTTTTAAATCTCAATTATTTTGCTAATATGCTGAATAAATTTAAAAAATAAAATATATCAAAGTGCTAAAGAAGAAGAAGAACTTGATCAAGAGTTTTGTTATGGGCTCAGGTCTCACCTTTGCTAATAGAATCATTTATTTACATATAAAAAAAAACCTGAGATCAGAAATCATAGAATCATTTTCTGACAAAGAGCCAACTGAAAATGGAAATCTCATCAAAAGGTTTTCTCTATAATTTTCAGGAATCTTTAAGAAGCTAAAAAAGAATGTTATAAAGTTACATGAATAAAGAGAAAAATTACAGTGAAACCCATTTAATGTGTTTATCTGGTACAAAAGAAAGCATATCTAATCAAAATCATTGTTAAATAACCAAAATGCTATTAAAAGGGCTAAAATTTCACTTTTAAACAACATAATGTGAAGTACTACCACAAATTGGTGATGTCCAAGGTTTAAAATTAATTTTTAAAAATGAAAAATCTTTCTTGAAATTTTTATTTTAGCTTTAATTTCACACTAATAGATTAAATATAATATTTCATATAAACAAAATACTTTGCTGTATTTTAAAAACTAATTTAAATTGACTGGAAGAAGTCCTTTTTTTTTTTTTTTTTTGCTAAAATACCTGATTAACACCCATTTTTTTAGTTATCTTTCATCACAATGTAATTCTCTTTATTAAAAAAAATCTTCTAAAAATAAAGCATACATTTCTGAAACTTTATTTGAAGAATATTAACTGATTTAAAGTATAATTAATCAGATTTGAAACAAATTTACTTTAAAGTTTAAAATCTCACAAAAATGCATTCTTTTTTTTTAATAGCAGTAGATGTTTGTTTATGTTGACAGCTTTTTGACAGTTCAATGACAGATAGATTTTTATCTATGTTTTTCTATGGTGGTTTTACCCATAAAAAATAATTGAATATAACACAAGCATTTTCCCCCCATAAAAAATAATTGAATATAACGCAAGCGCCTTTTAAGTACTCAGTAATCTTTAAAATTTAAGAAAATATTCTCCGTAATCTAATATTTTATGGAATTTTAGATACCTTCTGGCTTTAAAATAGTTATTGCTCTTATTTTATGATAATGTTGTGTATGATCAACTGTATCTACAAAAATCAGTATGTTTATACATATACAAAAAAAATAAATATCTTTAAAAGAATTTTAAAATGTTTGATGGTCTGTACAAAGCTTTTTCATTTATGATTAGCAAATATAGTTTTTACTTAATAATATCATCTAAAAGAATGAAATTAATATAGAATTTTAAAAGATCTAAGACTGAATAAATTATTCTAATTTAAAAATAAAAAATGAAAACAATTCTTTTAAAAAATTAATTATTTATAAAAAAAAAAAATTTCTTAATTTCTTAAGACAATAGGGTCTTTAATTAATGTCATAGTTTTATTGCATTTTTTATTTTAGGATTCAGGGCAGATTTTCAGTAAATTGTATTTTTGTTTGACTACAACAAATTGATGATTTAAATTCTCCAACTAATATAAATTTGAAGAGGGTGTAATTTTAATTACTCGAAATTTCGTAAAATTAAATAAGTGAGAGTAACAGATGTGTGGAAAAAAATTTTTTTGCCAAGATTTTCTATATTAAAAGGGAAAAAAAAAAAAAAAGAAATTTAAAAATAATTTCATTCATTTGTGAATATGTCCTGAATTTCCAAAACAATGTGTTTTTAATGCCAAAAAAAAGACGCTAAAAATCTCTAATCTTTGACCCACCTACTGACACAAGAAAAACAATTTTTATCCAAAATTTAAAATGTGCTAGAAAGGACTAAAAAAATTAATAAAATAATCAGAAAATACTTTTATCTTTCCTCTTAAACATTTTGATGGTAAAACTTTGTTTTTTTATTAAGTTTGGGGCATTTTTTTCATCATGACATTCTTTTTTATACAATATTTGGATGTACCTAATGTAAATGTTCTGAAATTATGTAGAAATTTAAGCATATATTTTTCTGAAAAAAAATAATCACAAAAAATTAATAAAATAATCAGAAATTTAAAGACTACATAAACTAGTTGTTTCAAGATTTTCATCATTAAAGTCAATATTTAAAATGAATCATTACTAATTCACTTTATTACAATTTGTATTGCTTATAAAACTGTCCTGAACAACTCTATTATGTATGGAATCCAGAAAGTAAATAAATCAATATATATTTACAAAGTAAAATTTCTACCAAAGGACTGTTTAAATATATCAGTGACTCAATAATAGGCTGTGAATTTTGAGTTAAATATAACTCTCCTCAGAGGTCAAATTGTTTTACCTCACAACTCTCTCGGTTATATATACAACTTGAACAGTTAAAACCTATTCGAATGCTGTCTATTTTTTTACACTTCAATTTTTAACTATTTAGAACAATTATTTTAACTAAAATCTACTAATTTTCAATGATAGCAATAATTTTAGAAGAGATAAACTACAAAACTTTTGGTTCGAATATTGATTTGAAAGTGTTGTGTAAGATCACCAGTCTGACAGGATACCTCAACCATCAGTGAAAAGAAATCCCTATCTTTTTTGTTTTCATATATTTCCAGCATCACTTAATATTGTCAATGAAAACCAATTTGAAACATAAATTTTAATCGCAAAATAGCTCAAAGCACCAACAATAAAACAAAAGGGATATATATATCAAAAGTAAGATATTATAATCAAATTAGGATAATATCCAAGGCATACCCTGTGAATCTCTGAAAGTGCTCCCACAACATAAAAAAAATTAAAGGACATTATCTGATGTGATTAACTGTAATCTTCTCCTTACTATTATTTATTTATCACCCAACCCCACGCTTAATTTCTTTAATCCTACTAGTGTACTTGTCATGTTGTTTTAATTACTTGCCATCAAATCTCTGCTTCCATGGCCAAGATTCAGGAGTGGGGAGAGGAAATAAGTGTATCCGAGTTGTATTATCTGACAATGATGCAAGGGTCACTTATAATGCCATAGCTTATAGTCATTATCACGAGAAGACAGATCAGAAGTTTCATTGGCTTCTCTAATTATACAAATCAGAGTTAGGGCTAGTAATGGATGACAAAACTGTGCAATAAGCATAAATAATGCTCAATCCAATCAGAATAACCAACCTTTTGATAAAGAAAAGATATTTTAGGCAAACAAGTGTGTGTGTGTGTGTGTGTGTGTGTGTGAAAGAGAATTTTACAAAGATTAAAAAGTGCTCAGTATATTCAAAAAAAGTAAAACGAGCAACAAAATTATATATACAAGATAGTACTAAAAAGTTACCTATTCTAAAACCGAAGCCATTCTCCCTAAGGGTTTGATGTTTGGCCACATTTTGGGAAATAGATCAGGCCAAGAACTTTCCAGCTTTTACTTGAATATTTCATTCCACTGATGGCAAATACCTATTTTCTTATGAACTAACATAACACGTTTATATTGCAATAACTTGCAGGATATGACCGAGTGTTACTAGAAATAGCTCTTAAAACACATAACAGTGTCAGGCTGATGAAAATTGGTAAAGCAAGTCATTCTGCTTGCATTTTAAACACTACAAAATTTCATCCTGGGTAAATAGTCATACTTAGAATATGGTTGGAAATATTAAGTATCAGAATATAATTTATTTCAAAGAACTAATAAAAAAAAATTAAAAAAATTAAAATCTATATAAATGTAACCATTTAATTCAATGTTAGAGACCATATAAAAATGTGTTTTGAATAACTAAAATTCTGAAAATGCTACAGATCCAAAGGGATTGTTTTGAACCCAAATTGACATTCCTTCACAAACAAAGCAGTTTGGGCCAGGTTATAAACACTCTAATCCTTTAATATGATCAATAAAATTATTTAAAATTCAAGAGAGAGAGAGAGAAAGAGACATCTACGAGTTTAGTTCCTATGATCAACAAAGAAAAGCTTATATCTACAATATATAATGACTTTATTATGCTGTTATCTCAATGTTCTCAGAAAAATGATAACCTACATATATGAAAATATGTTATTAGTAAATCATAGCCTTTGAAATCCACTTAATTATTTTCTATGCCCACCAAGCAACATCATGCCAGCAGAAAAAGAACCTAGGCAATAATCTAGAACTGCTATAAGGAACAATATAAATGATCTACAGTTCATTCAGAAAAACATGATGATGATGATGATGATGATAGTTGAGGTAGGACTTGGTAGATAGTTTAAAGCCATTTACTTACAATTCTCATTTATTAGACTCATATTGTACATTACAGTGGTGATGGTAGTGGTATGACTGCTGTCAGCATTGCTGCCACTACAGTCGCTACTCATAGTGGCCAGACCAAAGCAATGGTTGTTCTATTGATTTGGCTATATATGGAACACCCAAAGAAAGTAAAGATGGTCGCAATCAGATTTACATAAACTTGTCAGTCATATACAGACGCACAGATGCTTGCATTTACATAGAATCAACAGAACTTTTCCTGAGGATGCATACACTTGTAATAAAAGTTTTTACCTAGTTAAATAATTTCAGAGAAATATTTGAAAGGACTCACATGCAATAAATGGAATCACTGATCTTTTTTTTTTTATATACTGGCTTGAAAGCCTAATTTCAGTGTTCACTCTAATGGCTCTGTATCTATTTTATGAAATCAAATATATTAAAAAATTAAATCTATTATTTTCTTAGCTATTACAGTCAGTCATTAAAATTATCTACACTGACAATATTGAAAATGATCTCAAAAATGAATATACCAACAGTACTATAACTAAAAACATTTTTTAAATATTTTAATACATTACAGTTCAACTATTAATATACAGAGCTCAATCTTCAGACTGAACATAATTCAATAATCATAGTTGACCAAGTGTACTAAAAATCAAAATTAAATTTTATTAACATTTATATTTAAAATTAATCTTCTTTGCCAACTGATAACAATCTCTCTAAGAATATAGCAATTTTTTTTTATTCATGGTGTTAGACTCTAATTGAGGTACCACTACAAAATGGCTAAAAAATCAGCATACCATAATGAAAACAGTTTTTTTTATCTTCAAAATTTTAGTTATTGTTAAGAGGAAGGATCAAAGTATTTTTGGATTATCTAATTAAATCTTTTACTGCTTTTTAGAACATTCAAAATTTTGATTAAAAAACTTGTTTTTCTTGCATCAGTGGTTGTACTAACTTTTAGCATAGCAAATTTTAGCCTCTTTTTTACAGTGACAGACACATTAATTTGGAAATTCTTGCAAAAATCAAATAATTGTCAGATTTTAATGAAATTTTCAGGACTTATTTGCAAACTAGCATAAATGCCACCCTATTTTAAGCTATTGTAACTCAAAATAGGGCAGCATTTAAGCTAGCTCCTATAGGGGGCTCTTGATTGGGCCTTCATCACAATAGGTAGGGCAGAGTAAATGCGATAGGCAACAATAAACTACAGAACTCAAAATTGATTGTTGCATTTAAGTATTGCATTAATATTTAAGTTTATCTTTTAAAAGTTTTTCTGCCACCACTTAAAGACAATTTGATGTACATAAGTCCTTACTTTCTGTAGAAACAATTATTTTTATTTCATGAGTGACTTTTGCTGGATTAAATTTGATTATTCCCAAATTTATTTTCAAGTTATAAAAATTGTTATCGTTCCAAAAAATTTGTTGCAAAAAGCCACATATATAAAAAAAAAAAATTACCAAAACAATCACAGTAATGAAAACTTGGGAATACAAAATTTCAGGATTGCCGATCTAGGTCCGATCTGGCATGTTTGCAATTTGCTCACAGAGTCAGCCTGATTCCAAAATCATATGATATGTTGGGCTACGGCCTTTAGGAGTAAAGTTGAAAAGGTATGACACAGTGACACACTGACATTCGCATTATTATATAGATGAATGAAATTATTTTTTTTTATACTAGAAAATCTTGGTAAAATATTTTTATTTATTTTTTTTTTTTTTACATGTATTTCACCCCTTACTTAATTTCATGAAAACTTGACAAATTCAACATGTTAATTTTTAGTAACTATATTAGTTAAAAGTAGAATTATTTGAAGAATTTACATCAAATTCTTTTTGCAAAATCAGACCTTGTCTTACCAAAAATCAGTTCTGAATCAAAAAATAAAAACACAATAAAACTAAGACATTATTTAATTTGAGAAGCTTTTAATTGCTTTTATGAATTATATATATCCAAGACAATATTGTCTGAAAAAAAAAAAAAAAAAAAAATTTCAATGAAAAATGAATTTTTTCAAGATGCTTTCATTTTTTACAATTTTAAATTGAATAATTTATAAAGCTTTTAAATCTTAAAATTCAGTTTAAATCTGATAACTCTTAGGAAATATTGTTATTAAGTAAATTTATATTTACTAATCATATATTGTAAAACTTAATACAATCTGACAACCCCGAATATTTTTAAAAGAATTTCAGTCATCTGCTATAAAATAACTGAACAATTAAAAAACTACATAATATTCTGAATTATAATGCTCACAGAATTTAAATGCATTTTCCCTTAGTATAAAGAAAAAGAGGTAACAATTGAAGCTGCAAAGAATATCAATGACAACTAATAAAACGTTTAGTTATAAACAAAAACCTTTTTACCATTTTGATTTGTAGATTCCGCAGCATTCAGCTGCAATGAACCAATCTTTTATGTTCAAAAACCATAACTCACATATGGTGTGCTTTTCAATATTATATTGAAAAGATCAGGCTAAGCAGAAGATTTTAGACTAAAAATAAAATCATCTGATCTTTATTGGAGAAGTAAAAAAAAAAGAAACTTATTTTCAATAAGTTTCAATCTGCCTTATCAGGTGAAAAGAGATTATAATCAAAAAGACAAAGGCAAATAAAATTTCAATTGTAATGATTTTGAAATATGAGTTTTTTTTAAATGGCAAGATGTTATTAAGCATCAAATAGGAAAGTTTACACAATGTAAAAAATATTTGATTTATGCAAGATGTCAGCCAAGAGAAATAACAAGCTTTATACATGCACTTGTGTAAAATCTAACATGAGCTTAATTTATAATAAACAAAATAGAGACAGGTTTCATATTACGAAATCCTATAAATAGGACAGTGATTGGTATTTAACCACTTGTAAACATCTGCTCTGATAAATCTGCAATCATTACAAAAAGAGATATCAAAGAAAGTTTGGGACTAGCAGTTCTGAAAAACCATTTCTATATAAAGATAAACTAAATTCACTTTATGCATTTTTCTATTCAGTTTCAAGCATATTTTTATCACAGATATTATGAATAGAGAAACACTTATAGCTATTCCATATCATGCAGTCTCAGGTGATAAACAACTCCGTAATATACTAAAGTCATTTGTCTCATCAGGACTTAAATATTTCTTTATTGCAAACTATTTTCTCTTTCAGAGCTTATGAAGATGGGTTTTTTTATCTTTCACCTACTTCCAAGGAGATTATTACTGTCAACATTTTGAAAATCTGAACAACTTGCAAGTAGCCGTTTTCTCCATTCAGAATATTTCATTCAAAACATCATGTTCTTCAAAGTTTCCATTATTCTTTCATCTCTAATCTCTTTTTTCATCTACTCCTTTCTTCTTTTCTATCTTCTTTTTTATTCTTTTTCCTTTTACATCCATCTTCAAATCATGTCTTGGCATCTTTTCTCTGTTCTTTGCATAGACACAACTCAAAATACATTAAATTATTTAATAAGTTCATCTAAATGTGTACAATTTGAATTCATACAGAACAAAGTGACAAATCTAGAACAAGTGTTTTTCTACAAACTTGTAACATAACAGCACACAACTACTTTTTATAAACTTTGCAACTTAACACCTTTTTCTGAAGTGAAAAGAGAAAGCTTACTTTACAACACAAAAAAGATTTCCCACTCCTCGGTCTTTAATTTGTCACCTTTAATAGCCCATTACTAATAGTAATTAACACATTCTCAGTTAACTTCCCTGGTGTAATTAACAACTCTCTTCATAAAAACCATAATATCTGGTCTTGTTTCATTTCTTGAGTTAATAGTTGTCTTGTTTTCTTTTGAGAACCAACTAAGATAAATAAACACTCAGAAGAGATTTTCAGGCAGTTATTATCTACAAATAACAACGAACAAAGACTCATTAAAAAGAAAGAACGAAAGAAAAAACAATCATGAACAATCAATAAAATTAGGCAATACATTTTTAAATTAACATCCAAACCTTGCAATTTCATGAAATAGAGAAAGAAAATTGATGACCCTTTTTTTTTTCCGTGCATGACTTTCAACTTCCAGTTTATGAACATTGTAAAATCAAAGATATGTACCAAATGAACTGTTCAATGAAATTCTATTCAAGATAATCTCGTCTGCAGACGCTCTCTCACAGACGCGCCGTTGCCTCGCTCTGTCTTTTTTACAAATACTTTCACGGTAATTGTTCCGATGAGCTGCTTTCGCTGGTTCCCAGGACTCACGAATTTAAGCGTCCTACGAGGCTGGCATCCCGTTCCCATCCCTTCACTGTTGAAACTGTTAGATGTAGACGTCTCTTCTACTCCAATAGCTTCATGTCTCGCACCTCTCGCCTGTGGAACTCCCTTCCTTATTCCTGTTTCCCTGACAAATATAATCTCCAACTATTTAAGTGTAACGTCAATCGACATCTCCAGTTGCCTTGATCTATCCACTTCCCTTCTCCACATCCTTTCCCCTTTCATTCCTATCTGCTCTCGCTCCAAATCTTCTGTAACCCCCTTGCCTTGATCGATCCACTATCTTTCTCCACATCCTTTCCTCTACCACTCCTATCTGCTCTTCCTCCAAACCTTCTGTAACCCCTTGCGTGCTAGTGGCTTCCAGCCTTGCTTGGGGTGAAAAGCTTAAATAAATAAATAAATAAATAAATAAACTTTGATGTATTTTGATACAATCTGAATAAAGAGCATATATTTCATAATTTGTAGTGTTTATTACAAAGAGGATTTAAATCAATTCAGCTATCCAATAATTAATTTCTATCATTGGTTTTCGAATTACACTTATCTGAAGTTCTGCCAACTTTTTAGGTCCCTCTCAGGGATAATTTTATTGGATTAGTTGCTTTAGTGAAAGTATCCCATCAGAAAGTATGCGTGTTTATTTTATAACTTGAAATGCAAGTGGTGTGTGTATACACTTGTCCATGATTCTGGTTAACTAGTAGTTTGTGTGCCGTAGCAGACATTTTAGTGACTGAAAGTCGAAATTTAATTGTGCTTTGATATCATTTAAAAAAATTAATTGCCTTTACTGAAATGTATTTAAATTTATACCTGTAAATATTTTTATGAAAAGTAGCCAAGTATTAAAAAAAATACAATTTTTTTACTGAAATGAATGATAAAAAGACATGAACAGGAATTATTAGTATATATTTACACATAAAATTCAACAGTAAAATTTATTAATGTTAAAATCTAATCATCATTTGAAGACATAATAATAAAAATTAACAGATTGAATACAAAAAAAGGGAAAATTAGTTTTAGCAGAACTGTGAAAAATATCTTTTCTTTCTCTTTTGACTTGTCAGCTCTATTCTTTACAAATAGAATAAAAAGACAATTTAAAAACAACCTGAATTTCTCGAGGGCATATGTTTACAAGATTAAATTTTCAAGTAGACAAAGTCATTTTCTTTTTGTACACTCATCACACTTGATTAAGTTTCTTCAAGCAAGCGTCCTATTTACAAAGCTCAAATCATTCAATAAATGAACAGTTGTAAAATCTGATTGTATTACAGATAAATAAATCATCTCCATATGAGAATCAGAGTTTATAACACCGGCGTCCTCTCTGTGCAAGAGATACAGCACTGAGACATGACCTCTCAGCAAGATCCTCACTTCCAGAATCTATGGCTTTGAGTCCCACACCCACAGGTCCATTGAGGGGGGTGCACTAGTTCAATCTTGTGTCCAATGAGGAGCTCTGCCAGAGGACCAACCAGCCGAACATCCACTACATCCTTGTTCAGTGCTGTGTTCGCTGGCCCCGTCATGTCTTGCAACAACCTGATGACCCCCCTATCAGAGTCATCTATCAGTTTGACCTGCCATCTGCAAACTGGGGACAAGCTCACAGCAGACCCCACAGACACGGGAAGGACATCTGCCAGGATCTCCAGCTGATTAATCTAGTGCTAGAGGATGTTCCAACACTTTGCTAAGACTGAGAGCTGGAGGAACAAGTTGGCTCTTGTGAGCTTAACACTTTCCTGGCATGAGATTTAACAGCAGCATAAGAGAATTATCTCTGAATCTCACTTCAGTATGTAATAAAGATTGTTTTAGTATCCAGTGCTGAGTAATTTATATTATGCCAGAGGTAAATTGATGTCATCAAAAAAAGATGAAAGTAGGAGAAATAACTAAAAAGACAGAAGGGAAATTATAATAAATATTAAAAGGTCGTGATAAGTGACTGTACTGTGAGATAGCCATTGGGTCTATTCATTGGACAGTCAAGTGATTGAACAAAGAAATAAATGAGAACAACATTGACTCAACAAAAAGAAAAGCAATGAGAGGATGAACAACACTTGATGACATAGAAGCTTGCAAAATTTAATGAAATATGAATTAAAATAGAGCAAGTGAATGCTAGGAAAGAGCTTAAACTCTTAAAACACTTTGGGAATAATAGCATTTTGTGGCACATTAATATGCTTAGAGTATAAGCACATCCATTCTCTCTTTTTTTCTTGTAAAGTAATAATTAACTGATTGCCTGTCAGATTGTCTCATAAAACTTGTTAATATAGTGTTGTTTGTAACAACACAAATACTAAACTCAGAAAGTACTTCTCAAAATGATATTACATTCTGAAAAAAAGTTTTATTTATATAAACAAGCTAAAATGAAATGAACTTCTTGAAGTGATATTATTTCTTTAATAAAACTTTCATTCAATGAAGAAATATTTTAAAGGTTTCAATTGTTACTTTATCCACAAAACTACACGTAATTTATATACCCACTCATCAGTTCAACAAGTGCTTTTTTCTTTTCACTATCAATTTATGCAACTATAAACATCAATGGCAAAATAATATCCTGATAAATTTTTAAAAATGGTAATATTTACATATCCTACATAAGCATACAGGTAAGGACTCTTCCCAAACTTTTCTTGTTCCTCTCAGCTTTGTACCACACTTTAGAGACTCTATATACTTTTAGAATATTCTTCAGAATATTTTCTTAAATAAGCTACCTTGGCATAAACTGTACTGCATACCAGATCTGTAATGGTGAACAAAAAGGTTTTTTTATCAAAAATGCTAAATGAATTTAATTTCAGAGAAAAATGTATGTGTATGTAAGAATACAAAGACATGGTTTTATATAAAAATAGCAAGAAAACTGTCAAAAGACGACATGAATCAGTGACAAATCAATCCTGTGTTGATCTTCTTCCCATTGCTGAATTTCCCAACAGCAAATCTAACAGTAAACATTTGCATATAGGACATGCATAAATTCATGCATATAGTTTCATATATCAAACCAACACAGTATTCTAAAACTAATACAAAGTGTAGATAAATAGACAGATAATGTAACTATACTGTTTAAAATTTGCTATATTTATGGGGTACGTGCTCAATATTGAGTATAGTGTATTTGCAGTTATACACAATATAGACACACACGCACACATTTTATATATATATATATATATATATATATATATATAATCTCTTAGTTTCACATTAGTGGATTTGTACCAGATTAATAGTGGAATTAAAAATAATAATCATATTTTTATCTAACAAATGTGAAAATTTCTGCAGGTCATCATTCTAAAGGCAAGATGATGTCCTAAAGTGATTTATGGATAGCTGCTGAAAGTAGGCTCTTTGCAATTTAGAAGCTTACTACAAGTGAGATTGATATATTTATTTGCATAATCATATTAAACTCTTAACTAATCTGATCATAATGTACTCTTGAAAATAAAAGAAGGAAAAGTGACTTAATCCAGATAAAGTAACATAAGATTACGGCCTCCTCCAGTTAAGCCGCTTTTATCATAATGTATTGAGAGGTCTAAAAATGGCTAATATGGAATCTTTGTATGATAAAGTGTCAAAATGCCAGCTCATAAGAGCTATAGTTACTGGATATAGAAAAGAATAGATATAGTTTTGCTCTGATATAAGATTAATATTTTCTTTCAATATCATTTTTGATTAAACTTCCTATCATCACAATTGAAACAAGGACTTAGGACATCTAGTTTCATACTCTTATCACTGAAGCATCTACAAGCAGTAGTAGTCAGAATTAAATGTACATGAAAATATACATGAAAAATAAAAATAATAAAAGTAATGAAAATAATGAAAATAACAAGCACAAAGAATTCTGTTGCACTGTAATAAGGTTTATATAGCAGGTGAATCTGATGCAAGAAGATATGATGCTGGATATTTCCTTAGAAGAGACATTCACTGATAATGCTTAAAATCATTTTCAAATCTAATGTAAAATTTAAGTCTATAAAAGTTATTCAATCAGACAACATAGTCAAAAAGATCAATGAGATCTTATTGAGATTAGTCATATAAAGAAATGACTCAAAGCCAGATCAACTATTCTGATCATATACAAAATATAGACATCAATTGAAGTTACTGTAATCTCATAAAATATTTAATATTTTCATGTTCATGAAAACACGGGTATTATAGATTTTACAAACATTAGATGGATTACAAATAGAAAAATAACCCTTTACCTGAATTTTAAATCAAATTCTTAAAAATTTATTAACAGACCTCACCAACAAAAAATTACTTTTTTTGTTGAAAATGAACAGGTTTAGCAATTAACTAAAATTAACAAATATCACAAAATTTATGTTATAATGGTCAGGATATTATAAAAGCAGGAAACAACTTGGAGGTATTGGCATCAAACTCACAGCCAGGGTTAAATAAATAAAATAAAGACAACCACTCTCCATGTGCACAAAATAACATCAAGTTAGATGATATAAAAAAGGATCAGTTGCAACCAGTGTAGTGTGACTGAAAGAAAAGAAAAAAACATCTCCTGTTCAATATTAGAAATGTTATGTTTTGCAAACTTCTTTGCCAGAAAAGGGAGTGGCAAAAGAATATGAGAAGGTGGTAATTGCAACTTCCAAAAATAACCAGCATGAGGATCATTGAAAATGTAGTGAATAATCAATAAGAATACAGAAAAATTGTTATTACAATAAAATACAAGGTTGGGGTCTGCACTCAGATGTAGAGTTGTGCTTTAAACAGTTTCATACCTTGGGCACATAGACATCAGTATCATATATAACCTTTTGCATTAAGTAATAACTTTTTGGTTTTGAGTGTGATGATATTTAGAAATTTAAAGAGTAAATTAAATCATTTTTATATCATACAGCTTTAGGTGTGTAAGAACAAAATATTTTATGCATATGTGCCTGATGAAAAATATTTTGCAAGTTCATGGGGACTGTACGCACTTGACGTGTTTGTCAACTCATATTTAACTGAAATTGTGATATGAATATTTACATGTTTCAGTTGACATGTCACAAAATAGGTAACAATTTTATTTCTAATTTGTTACAAGCTTCTTATAAATTCTTTGATGTGTAACTGGAACCAAAAACAATTTGACTTGTTTTTTTTTTTCTGGTTTCTCTTTATGTCAACACTAAAAAATTACCAATGAATCAGCAGAATTTAAAAATAGCCAAAGATTCCATTATTTGTTCAGTGAGGTATGCTTAAAAAAACTGAAGCCTACCAGGACTATTGTCTATATTAATACTATACATAAGTCTGAATGAAGAAAGAGGAGCCTGTAAGAAAATAAATAAAACTTTGTTCTCACAGTTTCAAAGTTTTTATTATTTAATCTATCATATCTAGAAAAGAAAAAAATAGCCTAAAGACACAAATTAAGCAGAATAATTCTGTGAGTATTTTGTTGTGACATTTCCAATACCTAAATTTTAGATTCTGAAATATTTCAGATTAGCTTAAAGTTTTTTTCTTTAAATACATAACAAGGGGGCCAAAAAGGAAAGCTAACCATTGGAATTGTATAATTGATAATTAATATGATGACTTTATTATTTGAAATGCGTGCAGCTGAACACATATCTTGAGTGTAACTAAATTATTTATGGCAAAAAGCTATAAAGAATTGTCTATCATATATTTTATTTACCAAAGCGATTCTATTTACCAAGTGGATTCTACCGACCTGAATAGAACACTACTAATGTATCATGATGGTACTGGTCTGATTTGTTGTTTTTCATGAAATTCAGAATAGTTACTTATATAGATTAGTCATCAGGAAACTTTTTTGAAAGTAAATTTTTTTGCCTATATATGCTAGGTTGTGAACTAATCCACATATCATCCTTTATGTAGAAGGGTCTACAACTGTCCTGGAAATGGTAGGGAAAGAACTCATCCAAATCTTCAGAAGTCATCTTTTTTTTTTTTCTTTTCAATTTTTCTGCTACAGTGTCGATAACTAAGCCAACCTGGCTGCCTGTTTACCACATTTTAGTATGGACAAAGAGTGTGATTTGTAACTCAAAAGGAAGAAAAATAAGACCGATAAAAAGTCCCTAATAGTCGACAGGCAACTAATTCAAGAGGCTGGGGTCTAAAAGAAATCTGCATGGAGAAGGCAACAGGAAAGCCGTCCATTCTCTCTCCCAACAACAATTGTAGCAATTCATAACTGACAAATATTAGACAAGGGTATGAAGGTAATTAACTCTTTTGGAACTGACTTCTCACCTGGTAAAGAGAGACATGTGCAACAAGGTTACTTGTCATCCAGTAACTGTCCACAACAAAAGTAAAATCATAATCAGGACATTGAATAATAGGGCACTCTACCAATGCAGAAAATTAGAAAATATAAAAGAGGAAATGGAGAGGCTGAATATTAATATTCTAGGTGTATGTGAGAAACAATCAGGATTTTCTAAGTGATTAGTACAGAATCTTAGATAGGGGAAGCAAGAAAAATGAAGTGTCAGGCTAATGCTAGAGAGAGAGAAGAGATTCACTGTCAAACATTTCTGATGAAACTGAAAAGGAAGTCATTCAATATGGTGATCATTGTGGTTTATATATACACATCAGAAAATACCAAAAATGAAATATATAAGTTTTATAATACACCAGAAATTGCCAAATATCAGAGCAAGTCTCAAGGAATTATTATTATTATTATGGTACAGGCAAAAGCACAAGATAGTGAAATGATTGTTGTTAAGTATGGGTCATGCAATAAGCGTAGAAAAAAATTGGTTGATTGGTGTGTACAGCAATAGATTTGAAAACTGTGTCAAACACTTGTGAACTTGGCATAAGACATTAAAAACCAAACAGACTATTTACCATCAACATGATTTAGAAATGCAGTTTTGCACTCAAAAGTATACCCAAACACTGACTGTAACTGTCTTATGTTAACTAAAGGTAAACTATAAAAAATAAAGAAGCCCAAAGCAATGCCTAAAATATAACAAACTTCAAAACAATACCATTTGCAAATAAACAAATATAGTCAAAAACAAATATAAATCTTTTGAACAAGTCAGTAATTCAAAGGAGAACACCTGAAGGGAAGAATCATAAGTAATAATTGCAAAAAAAAAGAAGTAATAACAAGAAAAGAAAGACAAGGAAAAACAGAAGGGATGACTTAATGAGAAATATATAGAGATTGAAAAACTGCAGAACACAGAGGTAGAAGGTATGCATAAATAGCAGAACAGCAAACATGCTCTCTAGCCAGATATATTAAATCTAAAGAGGAAACAATCCTCATGGAAAAAGAAAAGGTACTACAAAGATGAAATGAATACATAGAAGAAAAATCTATAAAGCATAAAAGCTTAGAAGGACTGATAATACTAAAATCACATTACCAAAAAAAACAGGTGAGAATGAATGCAAACTGCATTAGACAATCAGATTGATTCACGTAAGTAATAATTAGGACAAAGTATTTTTATTCAAAGCACTTGAACAAGAAATATAATTTTTATTATCAGAATGCTGTTAGAGCAATCAAGAAGTATAGAAAATCTATACCAAAATTTCATAGATTACACAAAAGCATTTGAAATATTTGATACCAATTCTTTTTTCACTAATTTGTTAAAAAAAACTTTTTTGAATAAATCTGGATATTAGCAAGAATTGTTTACTAAACAAAACCAGAACTAAAGTAGCAAAAATAGAAAATAAAAGTGTTCAACAAGACATACATCTAAATTAATTAAATTTCTGACACACTATCACAACCCTATAGAAGAAAAAACAATAAAATATATGGCTTGACCTACAAACATCTTTATTACAAATATCATTTACAGAAAAGTAAATTTACATATTCATTTATATTTTCTTCAACCAACTTTTGCATATCAGATATGTATAGACAACATTAAATAAACAAAAAAAAACACAATTGTACACTAAACTTCCTGTAATGTTTCTTCATTATCTGCAGGCCATTCATATTGTTATCTGTAATTGCACAAGGTTAATACCCTTCCATACAAAAATGAAAATTGTTAAATAAAAACCAACACCATCCAAAATAATTTTTATGATAAAGCTTTGAGGAAAGCAAATCTTAAGAGACTTGGTTCAAATTTCATACTTTTTGCTCTGGAAAAAAAAGCATTCTGCTGTTAAAAACATTCTGTTTGTACAAAGGAGATTCTGAAAGTAACATAAGAACAAATAATTTAAACTATAAATCCATGAAATACAAGTAATTTGTTTATAAAGTAAGAAAAAATTCAATTTCAGCACAACTATCTTCCACTTTTTTTTTTTTAAATCATATTTTAATTTGACTAATTCTCAGTCTCTTCAAGTTAGGCAATTTTTTTCTCTAAATCTAATAAATAATACTTGAACAAATATAAGTATGTAGTGAAAACGCTGACAAATAAAGTGCATTTCTTGATGGAGCTCTAGATGAAAGAACTTACACATTAAAGTAAAAGAAAATTTATATTTTATATATATATATATATATATATATATATATATATATATATATGGTGGATTCTCCTGTTGTATTCGACATATGAGGGTCAAGCAGCTCAGTTCCTAGAAACCAACAGCCCAGACACCAACACATATGATTTGATTATAGTGGTGAAGGCTTTGTGCTTTCCACACTTTTTGAAGGGCCGAATACAGAGACGTGGTGCACTATGTGCCACAAGGTCCCCAAACGACAGGTTTTGAATTCAGAGTTGTCCGTCTCTTGACCATTCAAGGATATAGAACCCAGTCTGTCCTGCTATTTACCCATAGCTGGAGGGAGAAGAAGAGGATTCATACCTTTCCCAAGGGTATTAGCACATAAGTGAATGTAATGGTTTCGACTGGAATTCAAACTCGGCTCTCCGATTCCTCAATCCAAGCTGCTATCCACTACTCCACCATGCCACCCTATATATATATATATATATATATATATATATATATATATATATATATATATAAGAAAAAGATTTTTATTTCAGGGAAATGCTGGGATTTAATTGTATCTAATGTATAATGCATATTTATATGTATGGTGAAGAAAATCACATGAACATAAGGTGGGGTGTGTGTGTGTGTGTGTGTGTGTGTGTGTGTGTGTGTGTGTATCAAATATTTTTTCATCCTGGTTATTAAGAAAGAGAAACAACAAATTTTCAGACATTTCAATTTCTTTCTTTTATAGTCTAAGTTGGACATTGGCTAAAAGATAGCAAATACTTAGACTCATTTGCTTGAGAAACAAGACAGTCAAGAAAAGCATAATTATATAGGAGGACGACGAGGAGGAGGAGGTGAAGAGTTAAAGGGAAAGCTGCCTTGAAATGGCACACAAGTAAAAGTGATAAACAGGATGGTTCAGCATCATAAAATGTTGGAGTAAGATACTGTGCTCAACCCCTACTAAAAAAAAAAAAAAAAAAAAAAAAATTCCTCAAGAATTTCTTGTAATAAGCATCCCACTACAATTACCAAAATATCATTTGTCGATGAACAATTCTGCAGAAATTTTTTTTGTCTCTTACAATTGTTTGGTTAACTTCATCCGGCATTTCACCAAGGCGAGGGTGAATAGAAGAGTAAGAGTCTCAAAATGTTTATTTCCAAAAGTATATAATATCGACTACATTATCTTATTTTTCTTTCTTGTTATTAGTATTTGTGTGATTTGATAAAAAGACTTTTTATATACTAGCTAAAAAGTAATACACAACAAGTGACTAGTTTTGAATAGTTGGTTATTCTGCCACAGCAATCAGTACACTCATGTATTTGTAAAATATACAAATATCAATGATGCAAACATTAACTACTACGATGGGTTGTTGCTCTTGTGGCTCACCTGGTAAAGACAATGAAAGTTCCTAACTCAGAGAAGATATGAAAGGGTTCTTGCCATGTAGACATAAGTTTTCTTGCACAAAGGCTCATTTCCATCATCAAAATAAAAGATGATACAGAAAAAGAAAATAATTGCATAAAATTGTCGTTTCAACTATGAATAATCAGATATCATCTAATTTCTTATGGCCTTTGGAAAATAAAAACAAAAGCAATCTGTTGACTCACAAACAATTTCTGCAGACATTATAGTCTTACAAAGCAGTCAAAAAATCTATCTGGGTCATCTTGTGGTATTGGAAAGTTCTTGGACTGTACATTCTATTGTAATACTCAACAGAAATACGCACACATTCTTAACTCTCATTGGTACCTGGCCTACTAAGTCAGTTTGCCAATAAGCTTCATACTGTGTTCAATTATTACACAAGGTTTTGTACCATTGTGTTGGAATGCCTTTGCAATCTTTACAACAGCTGATAAATCCAAATGACATGCCTATATCTGATTTTGCATAAAACTTGCCAAATCTGCTACCTGGACCCTCAAAATGCTTTGCCAGGCTTTTGGCAAACATTATTTAGGTCAAACATAAGTTTTCAAGTGACACATATATCAGTTCATAATGTGCATTCAAGGTGACCAATCACCAGCAAAACACTAGAACATGTGGGAAAATTTATAAACTCATCCACAATGACTACCACCAATCAATCCATCACTCTCTTACCCTGCTGGAATCAAATATGAAGTCCGCTAGGAGATACTTACAGAAAATCTGTACAGGTATTATATAGCTGCAAAATTTGTCCCCCTGGCACTTTATCAAAAGAAGAGGTGTCTTGATATGTGTCTTGAAATTCATGTAAAACATGTATATGAAATCTATTTACTACAGTCTTGGTGACAGTTACCAAGTAGGAAGACAAATACATGAAGTCCTGAGGATACATTGGCCGAAACATTGTTAGCACATTGGTCTGAATAATAATAATGATTCATTTTTTTTTATCCTATAAAATTATAAAATATTTTAAGCTTCCAGGTTCTCTAAATCTAAATTTGGAATTACTCTTCATATTCCATATGAAATCTGGAACAATTCAAATTTAGTATGATAAAAATTACAAGAGATATTCATATGTTTATATTTTTCTTAATGATTATTGTAAACATATTTTCCTCATTTGCCAAACAAAGTGAATAAATCCAGAGAAGGAAAGAAGGAAAAAAAGACCACAAGATATTCATATGAAGTTCAAGTGGCAGAATCAGAACTAACATTGCACATCTGGTCATCAGACATGAACATTTTACTACATAACAAAGATTACAGAGGTTCAGGTCTGTTTGTATAATTATGGCCCTTCCTCGAAAGATCTGAACAAATTTGTCTTTGTTGGTAACTTTCTCTAGTTTCTTTTCACAGGGAGTGGCACAGATATCCCAATCTGAAGAAAGCCAGGTAAAGCAGTTGTTACTATTTATACATTCTGATACCAAATTGTCACACCTCAAAATGAACACAAAAACCACTTTGATTTAAACAAAAATGGAGGTGCAGTTGATAGACGAACAATGAAGATCTCACAAGACCAAAATGAAAGAATAAATATCAAGATTTTTGCTTTTTAAATGAAAATAAAATTATCAAATAGGGTATTAGGAAGTGGATAAAACCCAGATTTCATGAGTTGAGAATTGAAAAATCTAGTTTCATTTTGCCAGCAGCTCATGCTATCAAAAAAACCTTATCCTAAAAAAGAACAGGAAAAATAGTTAAAAGGATGTTAATGCCAAAGATATGTTTATAGTGTGTCCCTCACATTTTTTTTATTTAATTTGAATTACAGTTGATTTTTTTCAGAAAATGTCCCTAAGGATTTCAATAAAAAAAAAACAAAATAAAAAAACTCAAATCGCAATAATGGGATTCAATAATAACTGATATTAACAATACAGTCAGAGAAATTTGGACAAAAAATACCCTTGAGATTCAGCCAACATTAGAAATGAGAATCACATTTTGTGTTATACGTTGCATTTAGATGCTGGAAGCAAGATAAAAACATTCTACAAGGAATTTTTACTCCCAGTGTACCTAATTACATTTTTCTCCCACATACTGTCATCACTATTTTATCAATGCAATTTAATGAAAATCAATCATGAAGTATAAAAATCAACACACGATCTAAAAGAGGTGATTAAGTCAACAAAAAGCTAATATTTGGATGAGCCTCTTGGAAATTATTATTATTATTATATATATATATATATATATATATATATATATATATATATATATATATATATAATGTGTGTGTGTGTTCGACACGTTGGTAATCTATTAGGAATTTTAACCTGAACTCTTTGCTCAATTCATGAGAATAGAATGTTTTTATTCTGTTATCTATGCTAGCCATTAATTAAATAAAGGACTCAGTTCAAAACTCCTGAATAGTTACCAAATTATAACAGAAGGCTGGGTGGTACAACAGTTGAAATATTGTATGCATATCAACCAAGATAAGGATTTTAGTCCAAATAGATCAATGTAAAATAGTGATAATGCTGCATCTTAGAAATTCAGATAGAAATTTCTTGCAGATTGTCATCAAGAAAAGAAAAAAAATTTGATGAGCATTCATAAGAAGTGTCATACTCTTTCTTAGATCACCTCTGAGACTCAATTCACAATGTTGTGGGGATTGTTAAATGAAGTAATTGATAGAATATGTGCAGAGAAATGATATTAAGACAGACTTTTTTTAAAAAAAAAAAAAGAGAGAATCATAGGAATACTGATAAATTAGCAGATTTCATGATTAAATTCTGTTAATTGGCCTGAATTCTTCATGACTTCATATCAATTGAAGACAGAATCATGAAAATGAGATTTATTTTTTGTCATTAGGTAAAAATAGTAAAACAAAAGTGATAATAATTAATGTGACAACTTTGATTTATCCAGGTAATCCTGAATGACAGCATCTAAAAATAAACAACAAAAAAGCATCTAAAAGTTAAAAACCATCTTAGCCAAAAATATGTACATAACTCAAATATTAGATATGAATTTTCATGGATAGTAATGTCCCTTGTATATGATACAGAAACATTTATTTTTGTACCTGTTTGAACAAATTTTGTGATATCTACAAAGCATTTTCTAACTCAGTAAATGAGTGCATTAGATTTATTATTCCAGACTTACTTTCTTTCCACCGATGTTACAACAACAACCTTCAGTCATGGTGGAGGTGGTCTGTAAATTATAGATTACTAGCAGGCTTTGCCCACTCGCTAATGCATCGCAAAGTAAAACATATTCACTACTTGAAATCTTTGAAACAAAAATTTTAAATGAACATTTCATTCATAAATTGGCTTGTTATAGTTAAGGAAGATTTTACTAATAGATGCCAACTTGTTGAAGGCCAAGTAAAATGCAAATTTCAAACACTTTTCTGCACTATATAAGACAATATTCCTAAACAAAACTATTTTTGATATGAAAATCAAAACAATCCTCGAACAAAAGAACAGTAATCAAGGACAGTTAATTAATGAAATAAACTTTTTTAAGATCAATATGCAAATTAGTTAAACCTGAAGAGTGATATTGCCTATAAATAGATAATATATAATACATACATTTCACCTTTAATGCGTAAATTACTATAAAGTAGAGTTGGACCTTTTAAACTCATACTTCGTGGGAGAATCGAGCTCAATTTCTTATAGATTCCATAATATAGGTTTTACTTAATTAACTATTATGTTTCTCTAACTCTTCAAATTCTAATTTCTGTTTTCCCATCTTTACACTATATTAATTTTATCTTATAAATTGTCCCCTGTTTTGTCACCCATGAAATAAAAACAATTGTTTATACAGAAAATAAGGATCTACGTACATCAAATCGTCTTTAAATTAAGGGGCAGCAGAAGAATTACCACGGAACTTTTAAAAGGTAAGCTTCAACATTAATTCAATACTGAAATGCAGCAATCAATTTTGAGTTCTTTAGTTTATTAATGTCTATTGTATCTAATCCTTCCTAGCTATTGTGATGATGGCCTTGAACCATGAAAGCAACAATAATGGCTAGTATAATATATTAATATATATTTTTAACTTCACATAATCTGGCAACCCTGAATTTGAGCTCAACAAAAATCATTCCTTGCGCCTAACTTTTCTAGGACTTTTGAATGAGCTATGAATCATTGAAATCAGACAAGTGGCAGTGGAGGAGTTGCTTGGACACACACACACACACACACTGTACTGTATATATAAGATAATTTAGCAAAATGTGAAATGGTTTTCATACAGTGTAGAGAAAACAAAAGGTGAAGTTTGCTTGTTTATTAGACACAGCCAAACTCTTTTATATACATCCCTCAGAGTTGATGTGCACTGGAATTATTGTACCCAGAAGGTTTTAATTTAATTTGTTTTCATCATCAGGGAGAAAGAGTCACTCTACCAGTTTTATATAATATGTAAAAAAGAAGACACTACCTGTGCCTACAGCAGATTGTAACTTAAGAATTTCAGTTATTGTGCATTTTTATACAGGTTGCCACATTCCCACGAGTGGTCCAGGCTGGTGTGGAATAGGTGTTTTTATCAAGACTCCATCTTTCAATAGACTGCTAACCAAGGCTTAAGAGCTTCTTCCTGCCTATTATCATAACCATTGACAGTTTCCAAGCAGTTTCATCAACTCAATTTCACTTACAAGGCTTGAGTCAACCTGTGGTATGATTTTCAGGTACTTCTCAACAGTACCCTATACTAGGGTCATCTTTCCAGGGCAATATTATCAACAAGTCAACTTCTTAACTAATCAACCAGGGTGAGATTTGAAACCCAGGTCTCATGGTCAGAACATTAACATGCTAACCATTCACCCACATATATGAAAATATTTTTTTTGTAACAATAAGCATTGTTCAATGTCTGTCTATATTTCTGAGATGAGGTATTGGAACTATTTACAATATTTACATTTTGTTCAGACTGTTGTCATGTTCATGATATTTTCCCTACTGTATGCTCCAGCTTTCATCAAATGATTGGAATTTTGAACCAAACTCTTTATTTCGTCTACCAGGATAGATTGTTCTAGTTCCATGTCCTTGGGGATACATGGCACAGTGAATAAAAATGTAGTTAGAACACTACCTCGCGGTGGAGGAAATAAAGGGTTCAGTTCAAAATTCTAATCACCTGAAGAAGGCCAAAGTATACAACAGCTGAAACATTGTGAATGTGACAACAAAGATGAGGACAACAGTCCAAACAATGTAAATAGTGTAAACATTGTTCAATATATTTTCTTTTATCATTAACACCTGGACAAGGAACCTATTTGAGTGCTTTAAATAATCAACTTCACAGAACAATTTTCCTGTAATATTTTTTATATTTTTCATAGCATTTCTTCATTTGAAATTTACTGAGAACAAATGAAATCTATTTTGATTTTCTTTTATACTACTAATTACTACTACTCAGTCACTGTACATAACCAGTGTTACATATGAATAATGACAATAACAAAGACATTGTAAAATAAACATTTCTTAGTTATCTATTTAATGTTTTCAACTTAGTATTAGAATTTATATAGGACTACTTTTCATGATCACATATACATGCATATATTGCATAACAGTCTTAACCAACCTACAATTACAGTACTAAGGGAATGTTCTACTGTCATTATAAACAGCTACAACTTATGTCTTGACCTCTTGCCTGTTGTAGGCAAGTACTTCATCTCATAATGCAACCAAAAATCTTTTTTTATTTACCATCTAAATCAAATTCTCTGAGTGGAATATGTGGACATAAAATTGCACAATTAGGAAAATCTGGGTGGAAATTTTTTTTTTATTTATTTATTTAAAAAAGAAAAAAAAAAGATTTTTAAATAAAACTGCATATATCCAGTGTATTCAGTGATAAACTGGGACAATTGGAAATTTCCCAGTGTGATCTGCTTTCATTTTATATGTATTTTTATTTATTTTTTTTTAAGGATCTTTTCAATTTTGTTTGATCTATAAGATATTAAGCACTTTAAGAAATATATTTTCAGTAATTCAGACATAATTTCAAATTTCTGTCCCAGTAAATTATTGGTGCTGGTTGCAAAATTAACTGTTACTAGGTTTTGTGAACCTGTGAACAGAGGCAAGCTATCCCCACTTGATTTTCGGCGTTTTTGCTTTTTAATTCTTGCTTACATTTAGTCCCATAATGGTAATTAGCGGCACCCTACAATACACACCCAATATAGTTCTCTTTATACAAACCTGAGCAGTGACAACATTAAACAGCATTAGTCAGAATACTTCATGCATGCTTTTGAACTTGAAGTCACATGAGGCTAGAGTCAAAACACCAAATGTGATAATAGTAATTTTGATTACCCTCACTTCCTCTCCTGATGCAATAGGAAAGTATTTGGGCTAACAACATTTTTCATGTTAGGATTTTAAAATATTTCTGATATATTTTTAATATGATCTTGAAAAAAATCAAAAAAATCACACAGACATGAATAAAATCATTCCTATTCTTTTATGCTAGGTTTTCATTGTCACATTATTCATTAAGATTGGAAAACAAAGATAAATAGAAATTCCAATAGGTATTCTTAAAGTGTTTAGAGGCTCCTTCCATTGGAAGCTGAAACAGGAGTGATTTGAAATCACTCCAATCCAGCCAACATCTTGACCAAAAATTAAATAATAACTACCATAATGAATTTTTTAAAATATCAAAAAGCAGAGGAATTTTATGTAATTAAGGAAATCAGCACAAGTATTTTTTAAAGTAAAATATGAAACCTATAAAATAGGATCATGTCTTTTAGCAGTTACTTTTAATGGGGGGGAAAAAACTTAATTCCTTTAAAAATTTAATGATATGATAGAAAAGGATTCAGTTAGAAGCAGACCCTTCTGTAAAAAATTTTGCCTATGAAAGACAGATTTACTACAAATTATTTTCATCTTGTAACCAATATGACTTCAAATTTGTTAAGCATAAAATTGATAAACATTTAGGTTCCGAGTGCGGCATCAATATATCTGGTCCAAAATATTCTGCTAGTTAAAAAAATAATTGGGTTCTTTTTTGGAACCAGGCAAGAGAATGAATATCTATATAGAAGTTGCTTCAGAGAAGATGGGTGAATCCGTAAAACTGAACATTTCCAGATTGCAAAAATTCATTGATGAACTAAACACATGGCCGTTGGACATATTTTTGGAAATTGTGACTCACTATAGCTTGACTTGTTTTATGAGGTAAATCCTCTCCTTGGTAAATGGTATATCTTTGACAATCATTTAACAAATTTAAGAAGTTTATTGCTATCCTAAATGTATAGTACCCTGAGAATGGCCTAAAAATATCTGCAAATTGGAAGTCTAGGTTATTCCAGAATATGCTAGAAAAACTGAAAGAGTTTTTAAAACATCTGAAATTTGAGCACATTATAAAAACAAGAAATTTCCTTTAAGCAGAAAATCAAATGTTTAGTAATGAAGAAACTAATTTTGCAATAAAGGTGAATTCAGAAAGATTCAATGAATACCTAGTGAATTCCCTATGGATGAATGAATTGATCATCCAGTGGAAGTGTTTCATCAAATGAGTGACCAAATTACAACTGTTGCTGAATGTTTTTCTGAACTCACAATGGACTCATCACGATTTGATCCGTCATTTTTAAAAACTCATAGAAGATAAATAACCACCATAAGTGCTGAAAAACATGCAATTGTCTTGCTGTGAATAAGCAGAAAATGAACAATGAATTCATCTCTCTGAATGAAGTTAGCAACAAGCTGAACCCTAGAATCAAAACAGGTACTTCAAACATAGTTTGATGTAATTTCAGGTTTACATTTCACTTCAGGTAATTCATGTAAGAAATTCCTGCTTTGCTATTTCCATATCTTATTTAAGTATTCGATACACACATCTGCATACTCGAATTGGTCTTAACTTACAAATATCTTTTGACCATGTCAAGTCAGTTGCCAACACATATTCATTAAGTTAGAAATTGTAAAAAATCAACTATGCCCCAAGCTATAAAATGAGCTACTTGAAGGTTTTATGCTAATGAACATTGAAAAAGATATACTTTCTGAATTTTCTGTGGATGTTGTTATTTCTTTCCCTGTGAAAAACTTTTTTAATCTTGTTTCCTAAGTGATTTCTGCTTTGTAAATTATTTAAATTTTACTGTTTTCATACTGTGCACACATTAAAAAATGCATAAATTACAATTTTAATTATACTTTGAAAACAAAAAATTACTCATATTTCTTTTTTGACAGATTTTCATTTTTATTAAAAGATTATAAAAATTTTCTAGTATTTGTATTAAGCACACATTAATATAAATACAACAAACAAAATGTTATTTTTGTAAAACCTTTATACTGATATTTATTGTTTGACTGTCATAGGATTTACAAGTTCCCAGGTAGAAATGTTAGAACCAGTACAGCACTGTGTAGAGCTATTTACATAAGATAAAGAATCACAAAATCATACACAAAGAATTTATGTACAATAACTGTTACTTTTTTTCTTTCAATTGGTTGATTTTTAAATCTCTTCAAAAGATTCCATGGTTAAAACAGTCAAAAAGCAAAGTAACTAGAAAGTCCCATTGCTTGCACTGTTTTCAAGATCAAAGTAAAACAAGACAGGAAAGGTTGAGAGATTAAGATTGTATGTGTTAAAGATTTTCAACTTCATTTTTCTTTTTTTTGTATGTGTTACTGCTTGCTGCTTTTTATTGACAAAGAAAAATATTTTTATATATTATTAAAAAACAAAAAAAACAAACTATTTTGAACTTAAGAAAAAAATGTTCAATCCATATTAATTTTGACAAACTTCAAATAAAGTAAGAATATTTATAAAACAAGTAAAATAAGTTAGAAATATCAAATCATGTTAAAACATTTAAATACTAAGCGCTTAATAAAAGGATATAGTATTAATTAAACAAATCATTTTTTTCTATAATGTTGACAAATATATAACCAATGATACGTTTCTTTTGTCTACAATTGACAAGAAAGATATTTTTCATTCATACACTCAAGAACTGAGTATGTGGGGGAAAATATCTGAAAACCATGAAGTTAAAGAAATAAGAACATACAAAGAAATGTTTCTTCAACAAAAGGAGCACTCATGGATTTCAATTTAAAACAAGACATTTTTTTGGAAGAAGTGAAGTCACAATTAAAAAATATACATGCTTATTTGAATGATAATCTGAAAATTGTACAGATATAATTAAAAATTCTTAAATTGGCTTACCTGATAGACTTTTTCATTTAAAATTGAACATATTGTTAATAGATTAAGCTCATTTATTTATAAGTTTAGTAATGAATCAGAGTATTTAAAACAATTTATAAATATGAAGTAATAATTATCCAACTGAGTTTCATCATTATCCAACTATAAGTGTTCATTTCAGACACTGTGGCCTTAACTTCTAATTGTAAACAGAGGAAGAACACTTTTAAGAGTGACTTTCTAAAGTCATCTTTTTGGCGAACTGCTTGCAGTTGGTACATAGCCAATATGCTTCAAGTAGACAGGTCAGCAGATCAGTACAATATGATGTAAAGAGGAACAGTATGCCAACCTTTGCACAATAACCAGATTGTTTAGACAACTATATAGCCGATTAGGAAACCACTACAATTAACCTTATCACTCAACATCAAACTTACAGATTGTAACAAATGTTGCCAAATATGTTAATTGCCAGCACCAGTGATATCACAATAACAAGCAAATATAAAGAGGGTTCAGAGTCACAACCCTCCCACTTTCATTGTAAATGATGTCCAGGTATGTAAAATAATCATTTATATCAGTTTCACCGTCATATTCAGCTTGCAGAATAATAAACAACTACTTTTTATTGGCTGTGAATAAAGTTTGGGATTTACAATTAAATCCTTTATTGTTACTTTATGCCAACAAATACAACTCAAACACTAACTGAAGTTTTTCTTTATGCTATTCTTTAAAAAAAAAAAAAAAAAACAAATTTTTAAGCCCAAAACCAAGAACTGGTGCAATACATGCTAAATTAGTCACTTTAAAATAAAGTGCAATCTTTTTTTTTTCCAATGGCAATTCTAAATGAAAGTGACATACTTTACCTGAATAAACATTGATACAAACACAAATTATGATGAGAATGAAAATTCATAGATTAAAATTACATGAAAAGACTATCTTTCATAGCTCCAAACCCACTGAAACTTTAAAGTAATACTCTAAGTGGAAATAAAAAAAAGTTTTATTTAAACATAAGACATTTTGTAAAACCTAGACCCATACATACACATTAATACTAGTAGCAGTAGAAATGGATGGAGGTATGTGTACACAGGATATTATGACATTGCGACATTCACTCAGCCAGTTCATCCCATGTGCGATCCCTGACCATTGAATGGATCTCTTCAATCCAAGCCTTGCCTTGTCCCACGTTGTGTTTGATTTTAGATCACAAGGCTGGCAAGGGAAAAAGAATAGATTGATAATTATGCCGAGAACCAAGACCAAATTTTTAATAAATTCAGAAGGCTTCTTTTTTTTTTCTTCCTTGGGTAAAGGTAAGACAGAAACATTTGATTTTTTTTTTTTTTTTTAAACC
Source organism: Acanthosepion esculentum (assembly GCA_964036315.1). Lineage (NCBI taxonomy): Eukaryota > Metazoa > Mollusca > Cephalopoda > Sepiida > Sepiidae > Acanthosepion > Acanthosepion esculentum. The sequence goes on along the minus strand of OZ038501.1, from coordinate 22,800,591 downwards.
ATATATTTGATCAATCTATTCTTTTTCCCTTAAGGTGTCACATTTCTCTCGGTATAGCTATCGTGCTATCCCTTCAAACCTTTAAGTGTCACGTATAGAATGCCCAACTCCTTAATATTAGAACAGAACATGTAAATTTAAAAATTAACTTTACAGTGGCTAACATAAATTATGTAGAAATTGTCCAAACGCTCTGTATGTCCAAGTGCTTTGCACTATACTTTTAGCCATTATTAAGGATGATTTTATTTTTACTTTTAATTGAATGTATGGATTTTCTTTTTATGTATGTATCTAGAGTTACAGGAATGTTTTATTTTCCAAACAGCACATTGTGGCCATGTTAATATTGAGTAACTTGTGTGTGTGTGTGTGTGTGTGTGTGTGTGTGTATATATATATATATTCACAGAGAGAACTAAATCAATGGCTTGATTACGAGGTGGAGAAACACAGATAATTCAAGTGTAGCCAAGATTAGGTTATGAAAATAGTATTTTACCTTAGATATCAGCAGGTAGAAGGTTTTTTTGCAAACTCTATAAATTGCAAAATGAATGAAAGAGTAGATCAGTGATGAGTCACCCCACTGATTACTATCTCAAGCATAACAGGAACAAATTTTACTCTCTGACTTTCACACCACACTGAAATAAAAAGAAAAATATAACTACCAAACTCACAAGCACTAAAGAAAATAATATCACGGTCAACATGCTTTATTTGA
>OZ038501.1:22663205-22799664 GCA_964036315.1 Acanthosepion esculentum | reverse complement strand
CAAAGTAAGTTTCATTATCATTGATTACAGATATGAGCCTTATAAGAAAAATAAATAAATTTTAGTAAACAGTATAGTGGATAACTGTGCATTATATATATATATATATATATATATATATATATATATATATATATAGAGAGAGAGAGAGAGAGAGATATAGAGATAAAGATATAGATAGATATAGATAGATATTATTTGAAAATTATAACATAAATAGGTTATAAAATCACTACAAAAATAGCCATTTTGTTTCAACACTTCTGGTGTCTTATCAAGTGATGGTGTTAAATGTAGAAAAAAATTTTTAATTTTATTTTATCAACACAATCACTTGATAAGGCACCAGAAGTGTTGAAAGAAAATGGCTATTTTTGTAGTGATTTTATCACATATTTATGTTATAATTTTCAAATAAATTGTATTTGCTCTACTCTGTATTGAACACTCTTTTAAGAATAGCATTTTTGATTGTTAGAATTTATTCCGTATACACCAATCAAATACTTGTGTATATATATATATATATATATATATATATGAGATGAGGTATCATTTACACTATTTATATTGTTCAGAAATTCCAATTACCTAAAGAAGCCTGTCGTGAATATGGCAACAAAGATGAGGACAACAATCCGAATAATGTGTGTATATATATATATTTATATATGCAATTCAGTCTTATCATGAATACTTTTGGAATAGTTGTACAAAGAACATAAATTTATATATTTTCACAGAATTTTTTTTTTTTTTGCTTATTGACAGCCAAGCCTAATTTATCATTGCATAAATTTTAACATAATAAAACTTTTGTATAAAATTAGTCATTACTTTATTTGGATATTTAACCATTGACAGTTATGAGGAAGGCAGCATTTTCAATTCTTCTTTTTTCACTGACAACTGAACTTGAAACATATACCTAACTTCCTCATACCATCTCGACTAAGTTATAGATGAAAGTCATTCTCTCTGATTACGAGATTTGGTTGTACTTGACAAAAAATGCATATGCTAAGTTCTAAAACTCTATTATTTGAGAAAATTATTTAGCATTTAAGTCATTAAAAAATTTAATGCATAATAACATTCTAGTTATCTAGATATATGACAAAGACCCAATATCCAAAGAACAGTTTCTGTAAAATTACAATGAAAATAAGTATGAAAAATTGTTATAATTCCTAGTGGTTATAATATTATGTCTTGCTTAGGCTACTCGCTGTGACATCATTAGAATTCTTCCCGACTGACTCCAACGAACTTCTGACTCATTTTGAGTTCTTTTTCTTTCCTAGTACATTTGTGTTACAAGGGGTTTCTTATTTACTCCACAACATTCCCCCTTTTGAGATTTTTTTTTCTTTTTCCATCAGTAAATATTTTATTTCTTAGTATTCACCTGCTCCTCTTTCTGGTGAGTTCACCATATACTGAACTTTGTATTTCTTTCATTTTGGGTGAAACTAGTTTTTCCATAGGTTTCCTTTCTCTGGTAATCATACTTGTATGTTCAACAAATTCTTGGGGTGTTGGTACGTCAAAAACACCATACAGCACTTGCATAAGTTCTTCCTTTCATGTGGGCCTTTCTAAAGTAAACCTTTTCTTTCACTGATTCCAATGCCTTTTGTGTTCTCATCCTTTTACCATATACATCATTTTTCCAATTCATGACCGTATTAATCTTTCCATATTTATATACTCCGAAAAACACTTTTGCCAATTTTGAAAAACTGTGGGGTTTTTTTTGTTTTTTTTTTTTTGTTTTCCTAATTCTTTTTTGACCTGGTAACAACTTGTCAAACACTGATTTAATATTTTTTACAAACATCAATTTTGCATTTGATAGACCTGTCGGTGTATTGGGATTCAAAATTATTCTGTATGCTCTCAAGAATTTTTGTGGTGCTTCTTTGCTCACTTTTTCATTACTTGTTTTTTTTTTTGTTTTTTTTTTAAGATCTAGCACCTACAAACTATTCAGCTTGTCCATTAGACCTTGGGTGATACAGCAGTGTAGTAATACATTCAATCAAGAATATTTTACAAAATTCTTTAAATTTGTAACAGTGAATTGTGTACCGTTATCAGAGACTATGGCATCCAGAATGCCATATCTTGCAAACAGTTTGTATAAAATTTTACTGTAACTGTAGAAGTTGGGTTTTTTGCACTTACAAATTTCGGGCCACTTAATAATGCTATCCACCACCACAAGATAATTTGATTCATTTATTGGATCTGCGAAATCTATGTGCAGTCTTGACTACAGAGTATCTGTCTTTGGCCAAGATTGTAATTTCATGGCAGGTGATTTTGCTGTCAGAGCACAACCTCTGCAGGCTTTTACTAATTTTTCAATGTCTTGATCCATGTTGGTCCAGTATACATAGCTTCTCATAAGAGATTTCATCCTTGAAATTCTGGGATGTCCATTACAAAATTCATTTAATATCTACTTTTGTAATATGATGGCTATAACAACTCTTTGTGCAAACATCAGTACTCCATCACATAGCAAGTAAGTGTTCAAGTCTGGATTGCATTCTAAAAATCATCTATCTTTTTTCACTTTTATTTAGTCGTTTCTTTTATTTTCAAAATAACCATGTCTTGTTCTGCTTTTACTTATTTCCTCCAGGGTAACTGGTAGTTCGCATACTACATTATATAATATATTTTTAATTTCTATTTCACTTTTTAATGCTGCAATAACAGTGTCCTCAAATGGTTCAGTATTTTTTGGTATCAATCTTGATAAACATCAGCATGTCCTAATTTTTTTTTTTTTTTTTAGACGATTAGTATTCCATCCTGAAATCGTAATTTAATAAGATAGTACCCCAGCATTGTAAGCTATTCACTGTATGCGTAGGAATTCCTTTTTTGAACCATAAATTGATAATAGAGGTTGATGACCTGTCTGTAAACAAAAACTACTTCCATATATAACTTTGTGAATTTTTTCAATGAAATTATTATTGCTAATGCCTCTTATTTCATATGGCTATAGTTTTTTCTGCTAGCAGTAGAGAACAGGAAGCATGTGCAATGGCTTTCATGTTACCATCATCATGTTTATGTAGAATTACTGCTCCCACACTATAGTCACTAGTATCTGAAGCCAATACAATTTCTGTTTTTGGATCGTAATGTGCTAATGATAAGTCTGACGTTAATATTTTCTTGATTTCTTCAAACTTATCAGTCCAGTTCCACTTTACGCCTTTTTTAAGCAAATTGTTCAGCGGAACTCTCAAATACTACATATTAGGTATATAGATTTGATAATAGTTTCCTAGTCCCAGAAATGCTTATAACCTAGTAACATTTGTTGGAGGAGGCATATTCTTAATTACACTTGCCCTCAACAGATCTGCTAGTGGACAATTTTTGTCGATTTGTTCTATGTACTTGATTTTAGGCAAAAACAATTTTCACTTTTCCTCACTGAACCCATATTCTCATATTTTTTTTTAAACTCTTTTCACATGTTGTTCCTTAGATACACTTTTAATTAATATATCATCCAGATAAGCAACTGCAAAATCACAATCTACAAGCATAGTAGCCATAGTGAAATATAGCTGGAGCCACTTTTATCCTAAAAGGAAGTCAGTTGAAATTATACAGTCCCTTGTGTGTATTTATAGTTATTAACTTTGAACATTCTTCTTCAATCTGTATTTGCAAATATGCTTCACAAAGATCCAGCTTTGAAAAAAATTTTCCACTGTTTAAATTCACAAATATTTCATCTGGACTTGGCAATGGGTAGTTATAGGATTCTAAACATTTATTTAACCCTGTCAAAAAATCAACACAAACATGAATTTTATTATTTTTTTTTCCTTTCCTGCTGGTACTACCCATTTTGAAATTTCAAATACACCTATTTTTTCAAGTCTGTCTAATTCTTTGTTGACTTGGTCCAATGCTGCAAGTGGTGCACTACATTTCAGTTTAAACACTGGCTGGCATTGACATTATTTTCATATGAAATTTCACTTCGACTTTGGAACATCGACCCAACTCATCTGACAGAACATCCAGAAAACATTTTTTTCAGTTCTTCCTTTAAATTTTCACAATGTTTTTAAAACTGGTAGCTTGTCCATTTACAATTTTGCAATTAATATTTATAGGTAAATCTCACAGCTCAAATAATTCCATCCAGTCAGTACCAAATAAGTTTGTAGTATTTTTTAACACTTGTTACGAAATGAAACATTACAAGTCATTTCACCAATAAAAAATTTCTTACCTGACACACCATGTGTGATTTTCGAAGTTCTGTTTAATATAGGCTTTCCATGTGACTTCATTGATTATTGTGATATCACTACCAGTGTCTAGCTGCATGTAATGTAAATTCACATTATTAATTTTCATACACAAATTTTCTTTGGTTTTCAGTTATTATTTTTTTCATCGCAACAATGTGTACAAAATTTTTCCTTGCTTTAGTTTTACAGTGTGACTTTTCCATATTTGTAGCACTTTAAATTCTTAAAGGGACAGTCGTCTCTGAGAGGTAACCTTCCACATCTGAAACATGGATTAATTTTTATTTTTACACATTTTTCTTTAGCTTGTATGTATGCTCATCCTTTTTTCTTTAATTTCTTTCATATCACGCCCCAGATTTAGTATTCTGACATTCGTCCGATATTTCTTATAGTATTATTTTTTTTGATTCTGTTCAAGTTTCATTAGAATTCTAGCATGTATTTCTGCATCTTTTTTCACCGTTAACACTTGAATGAAAATTAACCCTTTAAGCATATCCAGAGTCAGTTCATTTAATTTGAATCTTTTGCACTCCTTGTTAACGATTCCAGCATATGTCACAAAATATTTGTCTCCTTTTTTCCTCAGATTCATAACCTTCCAACGAGTATTGAATAACAAAATTTTCTTGCTAAAAATTTTAGTCAAAATATATATTAATTCTTCAAAGCAAATTTCTCCTGTTTTTTTTTTTTGTTTTTTTTCAATAGTACTACCAGTGCTAACTTTCTCAACAAATGTCTTCTTTTTTTTTTTTTTTTCCCCATCTTCCCAGTCGGCTGCATTCTTCTGAAAATTTGCTCATATCTTCTAAAATAAGCAGAAAAGGTAATTCCATCATCTGAATTGTATATGAATTCAGCTATGGCATTTGCCACCGCAGCAGGAAATAAATAGCTTGGGGAATTTTCTGTTTTCTTCAGTATTATTTCAATTAAATTTTGTTGTTGTTTCTGGAGTTCCAACAACTGCTGTTGTTGCATTTTTACCACTTCCGTTAATAATTCTTGAATATTTAAAGAACATCTGTTTTGTTTTTTTCTTTCCTTCTTTTCATTTTTTTTATTTTTATTCATGGAGTAGGAAAATGTACTTTTTGCATTGGTGCACATGATAAGTGATGACGAGAAATTCGAACCACGTTGGTTTCATTTTTTTCTTTTCACTAAAGAAAAAATTAAACCAACGTGGTTCGAATTTCTCGTCATCACTGTTATCATGTGCACCAATGCAAAAAGTACATTTTCCTACTCCATGAGTTTCAATCCCTCATTGCCAGTGTTATAAATCCTCTCCTAGCAGTTATAATATTATGTCTCACTTAGGCTACTTGCTGTGGCATCATTAGAATTCTTTTCCAACTGACACCAATAGACTTCCTTCACTCACTTTGAGTCCTTTATTTAAGGTGTCTTGCCTAGTTCATTTGTGTTACCTTTTGGTGTTGGTGGTGGGGGGGGTCTTAGTTACTCCACAATAGAAATTATAAAAAACATCTATAAATAACATTAAAAGCTTATCTAAAATATCAAAAGTGGATAACAGCTGCTGCTTCAGCAGACATGGTCAAATTTGGGAGATATGGAAATGAAAAACAGAGAAAAATTACAACAGAAACAAAAATAAAGTCTTTTTTCAATTCCTATTTTCTGATGGTTCACTTGCCACTAGTGGTGTGTTTGTAAGTGGACATGACTATAATTAATCAATCAATTCATTTAATCTAATTAAATTTTCCTTGTGAGATTGGTGTCCGCTTTCTCAGAGAAGGCAAACTGGAGCATTTAAAAATGAAAGAAAGGAGGAATAATTTATTTCAGTCACTAGTTGACAGGAGAAAATTATATGAAGAAGTCACATGAACTTTTAGAAGTATACAAATAGAATAACAACAAGAGACAATGAGTATGAAATTTAGCCAATAACTTGCCATTATCAACGCTAAAAACACAACCAACTATGCCAATATCATTGTGACTAATTAAAGTGTCTATAATTTTAAGAGAAAGACTGTTCAATAGATATTTACAGGATTTATGTCACTTCATATTACTGATTCTTGAATCAAATATTACACAAGATAAATAAGCTATCCCAAAGACTAGGATGATGCTTGCTCAGAGGTTTCAGTTTAACCAATCCATGTTATTACTTAATTCAATAGTTAAAGATGCAATATATTTATGAGAGAAATTCAACCATACAAGTGTAGATACCAAAACCAAGTATAAATTGACTGAGTGTAGTTAATTACATATTAGATGAACAAAACTAGTTAACCTACTGATTCACTCACTAAAATACTATAATGGAAGTGGCCTAAAACAAAGTTTGATCCCTTAGACCTATTGAAAATATTTTAAAGTTTGGTTTGGTTTATTTTGTTTTACGGCATATCAACCTCAATGGGTTATTTAATGTCGACAACATTTTTTATTGCTGGTAATATTTTATTTCGTCAAAAATCTGTTTTTGGTAATATTTTTCCTTCAAAATTGTATTGCTGGTAATAATTTTTTTCAAAAAAGTATTGCTGGTAATAGTTAACTATTTGCCCATAGCTGGGACCCTAACAGGTGCTACCACTCTGGGTCAGGGTGGACCTCGGAACACCAGCAATTAAGAGGTGGTTCCATGCTCCTCAAAACCTCCTGATCAGAGGCCTTGCTGCCGGACGTAGTTTAACATCTTACCCAGGACAATTTAAAATTTGGTTTAATGAAAGTAACTCAAAGGCAACAAAAGTACCCTAAGCATAGGGTATCCCAGAATTAACAGTTTCATTGAAATCAAACAATTTTTTTTTCAATTCTCTTTTATTTCTATTCATTATGTTTAATATATTAGAAGTGTATAAAATTCTAATTTCGATTATAACTTTAGAATTTTCTTTAAATTTTATTTTCATTCTTTTCAGAACCATATTAATAATGAATACACAAAACTGTATCTAGGCTGATAACGTATTTCTTTGCATGGGGTTTCACAAAAACAATGGTTTATCACCAAAAGGTCAATAATTCAGCTGAGCTTAAAGAACACATTCCGTCAGCAGTCCAGGGGACAACTCTTGAAATGCTTCAAAATGTGTTTCAAAACGTTAAGGATAGATTCAAAATTTGCAGGGATACAGACAGAGCACAGGTTGAAGATTTACAATAAAGTTTTGACATAAGATTTATAAATCTATTTGTTTTGTAGTATAATTAAGTAATAAACATAAAATTGTGTCAGTTTTTTTTTAAATTTGCCCGATTTAATTGAGATAGATAGTTAATTCTGAGACACCCTGCATAAAAATTAATGATTCAATGTTATTTTTTTAATGCAAAGAATTAAAGAACCAATATTCTTACCAAATAAATCACAGTTTCACATGTAGATTATTCTATGCTATTTGACAAAACATCCCACCAAATTACCTGTAAAACTAAATTCAGCTAAGTAAATTATTTTGAATTTTTTTTCCCCCCTCTTAATCATTGTAGAATGATATGAGAGTTTTACTAAAAAGCAACAGAAATTAGATCAAAGTAATTCCCAAATACAAGTTTGCAAAAAATAGATCAAATTTAAAGATCATATGTGATTTTTAGTAAGAATATTTCCCCATGGTCCAGTGGATAAAAGTGTTAGTTGTAATAACCCAGTGACTTAACCCAAAGAGTTGTGAATTCAAATCCTGGCCCAGAGGGGAAGAAAAACTTGGAGAGTTGAGTTAGTTAAAAGGATTTAACTGAAACCGAGATATATCCAGAAAAGGCATGGAATGTGGAAATAGAACAATCTATGTCCATGAATAAAGGGTTCAGTTTGAAATTCCAACATATATCACCTGAAGAAGGCCTGGGCATACAATGGCCAAAACATTGTGAATAGGACAAAGATGAGGACAACAGTTCAAACAATATAGTGTAAATATCTCAATATTAATTGTAATCCCCTGAGGTAAGCAAAAATAAATCACACAATTGCTACTATTACAGTCAACTGCAAAGAGTTTATCCAGATTTATTAAAACAAAGATTTTTTATTTCTTTCATGTCACATCTAAGATTATCATTAGAATGTATCACAAGAAAACAATAAAAAAGTCTCTACATACAAATAGATCAAATTGACAATTGTAATTTCCAAGTCAGATTTGAACTGGTTTGTCTTATAAGTTCAGAGATTTAACTTCTTTTTTTATTGCTACTTTAATTATTAAACGGATCAACTTCTAGAAAGTTTCACAAATGCTTACAAGCTGGAAGATAATCATTTAATCGCATGAAAAGCCAACAAAAATTGCTTTACTTGAAAGCAAAACATTTGTGTCTTAATACCTCCATTTGGAAAAACAAAAAAAATTCAAAAGAGAACTTTCTTTTAAAAACCTTTTTAAGGCACTAAATTCTTATTTTATTTTTAGGCAATTCATCCAAACATCTTCTCTTAATTACAATTTTAGTCACATAATTCTGTTCAAATTTTAGATAAGAATACAATGAAAACACCTAATGTCTGGTCAGTATCAGAAGAAAACATTTTAAAAGCTGTAAAGAGATGCTTTTTTTTTTTTTTTTTTTTTTTCCTAAAAGAAAAATCAGGTCTCAAAAGAGAGTACAGAGAAGAATAAATAAAAAAAGAGATCTCTGACTTGGTACTTAACAGTTTCTTTTAAATACTAAGAAGCAATCAGTTTTTATAAAGACCTAGCAGCACTTCATTAACAAGATGGGATTTCTTTAAACGAAATCATCTGCTTTGAAAAAAAAAAAGAAAAAAAAAGAAAAAATTCAAGAAATCACTGAACACACTCGGACAACTTTGTCACATTGTTTAAAAAAACTTCTGAATTATACACAATACCCAAAACAAAGGATGTTGTGTTTATAGTAAATGATGAATCAGTTTAAGAGCTACAGTTGGTATGTTAATGAAAATCAAATTCATTTTAAAAAGTGATGCTTTCTTAAAGAAAAAAGTGTGTGCAATTCAGAAATTTAATTTAGTGTATGTAGAAAACGCTATCAAGTTTAATTAACTCTAACCCAATTTCTATACTTTAACGTGAACATTTTTAAAAAGCCGTTTTATTTGCTTCATAGAAAGCATACTGTAATATTTATTCTCTCTAAATTCTTAACTTTAAAACACCAAGTGTACTTAACAAAGAGAGTTCTGTAATTAACAATTCATCAAAAACAATTCTAGAAAGGTTAAAATAATTAAAAAAATTTGTTACTTACAAATTAGTAGTTATGGTTCAGTAGCATGATCCTCAAAAAGTAATACAGTCCTTTGATAGTCAAATTATCACAGTGGGTATCTGCAATAACAAAAGAAATGTATTTAAAAAAAATTTGATATAAATATACCAATATTGATAATTTAGTAATTTAGTGACAACTTTCAATATTAGTGATGTCACAACATAAAAAGTTTAAACTTTGATCAATTATAAAAATCTACCTAATTTTGCATATACAGTACCATGAGATTTAAGCTTTTTCAGTAACTGATTTTCTAACAAAAAAAGAAGAACAAAAAAAGAAGAACAAAAAAAGAAGAACAAAAAAAGAAGAACAAAAAAAGAAGAACAAAAAAAGAAGAACAAAAAAAGAAGAACAAAAAAAGAAGAACAAAAAAAGAAGAACAAAAAAAGAAGAACAAAAAAAGAAGAACAAAAAAAGAAGAACAAAAAAAGAAGAACAAAAAAAGAAGAACAAAAAAAGAAGAACAAAAAAAGAAGAACAAAAAAAGAAGAACAAAAAAAGAAGAACAAAAAAAGAAGAACAAAAAAAGAAGAACAAAAAAAGAAGAACAAAAAAAGAAGAACAAAAAAAGAAGAACAAAAAAAGAAGAACAAAAAAAGAAGAACAAAAAAAGAAGAACAAAAAAAGAAGAACAAAAAAAGAAGAACAAAAAAAGAAGAACAAAAAAAGAAGAACAAAAAAAGAAGAACAAAAAAAGAAGAACAAAAAAAGAAGAACAAAAAAAGAAGAACAAAAAAAGAAGAACAAAAAAAGAAGAACAAAAAAAGAAGAACAAAAAAAGAAGAACAAAAAAAGAAGAACAAAAAAAGAAGAACAAAAAAAGAAGAACAAAAAAAGAAAAGAAAAAAAAGAAAAAAAAAAAAGAAAAACCTGATTTTATTATTTTAAAAATCAAGTCAATATAAACTATTTGTCACTTTTTTCTGAATTTGTGAGTTAGGGAATTCTCCTTGGCAAAGTTTAACATATATAACTATATAAAAAAAAACAAAAAAAAACAGTGTGTCAAAAGGAGAGTTTTTCTTTTAACACTGCTATTACTGTACACTCACTTTGCAGTAATAAAAATTAACTATATGAAACTGGATTTATAAATTTTCCTTTTCTCTCGAGAATTGAGAACAAAAATGGTATACACTATTAGATTGTTTATTTAGAAGAATAATTTTATATTTACAAAATTATGAAAATATATTAACCAACTATAATATTTATTATTTACCATTTCATAAATAATTAACTATGGAAGATTTTTCTTATTTATAAATTTACAAAAATATCTGAACAAGAAAATTCAAATAAACATGCCTTATCCAGATATTACACATTTTCTTAGATTATTTTACACCTCACATTATTTGTTTTAACTTTCCTTTTTTTTCTTTCTTTTTTTTTTTTTTTAAATATAATCTTGATCTAGGATGTCTAATCAATAGACATCCAAGGTTTGAAACCCTCACCAATTATAGGTTAGCTTCTTTCCTGTTGTACTTTGAAAAACAATTTTGAAAAAAATCTTTGACTCTTGCTAATTTTTCTAAAAGTTTACACTAAGCATGCCTAGAAAATCTGTAGATAGATCATCTACTGTCAGCCAAGTGATGACTGATGAAGAGATCTTAAATAAAGAATGGACACTAAGCACCTTGACCAAAGCAACTAGTGATGCCTACAAATTGTGCACTTTTGTATGACTGGCAAAACACTGGCTAATTGCCATATCAATTTGAATGCCCAAAATGTTACCATCAATGAAAGAACATCTGTAAGAACAGGTTGCTTTTTACTCAAATTCCCCCCAGGTTGGATCTTGTACAAGTGATTTTCTTTATTTACTTCTAGAGTAAGAATATGCTGCAGCAGGATACAGCTGCTGAAACTAGAATTGCAAATGGTAAGACAAGCATTGTATTGATCAGGAACTGGGAGGTGGGAATGTGAAGAACACCTGTCATGCAACCCAATTAAAATTGGTGGCAGCAACATGGTTGCTGAAGTGGACAAAAACCGATTTCAGAAGGAGGAAATATAACTGAGGAAGGGTGCACCAAGGACAGTTTGGTATTTGGTGGGATTGAAAGAGAATCTAGGAGGTGTTATTTTGTTGTCGCTTTTTTTTTTGGGGGGGGGGGTTAACTAGTCATAGAGAAGACATCAAAACTGCTTCCTGCAATTAAAGATCATATTTTATGAGGAATGCATAATTTCAGATGGTTGGCCACCATACAGTGGTATCCCTCAAATAACTAGTAAAAATTACATTCTGTAATTATACACAAGGAAAGCTTTGTACACCCAATGAATAGGGAGATACATATCCGAAATATTGAGTGTTTGTATTTCTTTATAAAATGGTAAATTTTGCCTTATTCTTATTATACACTGATTTACTTGGACTAATATCCTCATCTTCAGCCAAGTAACAACCAACGTAAGAACATTTTCAGTAAATCAGAATACAATAAGCAATTTGTACTTTTAAGATTAAAATAAATTAAAAATATTTCACTGTAGTGTTTCTTCATGAAAAATTCTAGTACGTGTTTTGTTTTTTTTTAACTTTCAAATTTTGGAGTCAATTTAAATGAGTGAAAGTATTATTTTTTTCAATGGGGTAGGGATCAAAATAAGTAATATTTTGCTGGAAAAAAAAAATTTTAAAAAAATAAGTCCTTCACAAAAAATAAAAAGAGAAATGTTTTTCAATCAGTTCCAATATAAGAATCTTATTAATCCTATAAAGTTATTTTATTTTATTCAACATTATTCATTTACAGAATCAATTTTCATGCATTAAACATAATGAAATATATTTGCATAAAAAAGACTTAAGTCATTCCACTTGGTTACTTACTACATACAATCCTTTCTTAAATTTAAGATATTTATTTTCGAATTTAAAGTAAATACTGAAATACTTTAACATTTCAATTTAGAAAACATTTCATATAAAATACATGTTCATATACATTCTGTACTTATCAAAAGAAATGCCTACACTATTGTTTAATAGCAAAAAATAATGCCATTTTACAAGCAAAGTGATTTTTAATATCAAAATGAAAACTTAATTATTAATGTTACCTTCTGTTACTTAAGTAATAGCAAAAGCTTTTAACATTATCAAAATGATTTGTAGTCTCATATTAATATTTCACAAAAAGTAAATTAAATATAAAATTCAAAAAAGAAAATGTAAGTCTAAAGAAAGAAACCTGCTTATTTCAGTGTTTTATGCTGAGAGATACCAATGATTATCAACAATGAATTTTAAAGTTTGAATTTTATTTTAAAAGTTCAAGTACTTCATAATGAATTTATTTTTTTTAACTTTAACTTAGATGAATAAAAAAATTAAAATATTTTAAATAAGCCTCCATGTAAAATGTTAAGAAAATTGTATTTGTATTTTTTTTTAACTTTGTTACACACAGAAATACATTAACAAGGTTCACTTTAGTGCTTTTACTTATTAGACATTCTAGAAAGTTATGAAAAAGAGACAAAAATTTCCAACATTTTTGAGAACCTTTTATTCCCACAAATTCATAGTGCTGTTATTCAGTTGTCAATATTTTTCTTGGTTTTCTGTGACTTTACACCAACTTTCAGATCATAAGAAACTGATTTTGTTTCTTTCAGGAATTTTTTTCGAATTTTGTTTAGAATGAAACAAGTAATGATAATTTGAAAGTAACAGGGATGAGAAATATGTTGTATATGGAAGAATTTCACATCCCATCTTCATGATCTGACATGGATTGAGTAGTGATTCACATAAATCCGTTTTTCATTATCAACAATGAGCTTGTCTCAAAATTTTCATGAACCAAGCAAAAAGAGAAAGACATGGATTTAAATACTGCTCAATGTTACTTTCTGTAAATTCTGATGGAACATATTTTCCAAGATTCTGAATTTTTCATAAAAGTTTAAACAATTTCTGACAATTGCAAAAGCAATGAAAAAGCTGAAAACTTTTGCAGCAATATTCTTGAAATTTCAAGATCTATGATTTCCATTACTGAATATATTGAAGTACAGAGAAGAATGAATTCACTCCAACTAGTTTCCATGATGAGCACAAATTATCTCCCTTTTGTTCTATTTTTGACTGATTAGTAACAATGAAGAATGCTGGAAAAACAGTTTCACACAAAAAATTGGATAAAATAAATTTAAAAACAGTGGAAGAGAGTAAGCAAATGGTCTGTGTGACTTTCTGAATATTTTTCCTATCTTACAATATTGAAGACACTTTTTTCATTCGACCCATGGAAACCAAACCGAAATCAGCAATGTAAAATTTAGCAAATGAGCAGAACTCTTGTTCCTATAAAAACTCTCTGGATTCTCACTTTAGCAAATGAGCAGAACATGAAGGAAAAGGGATTCCTGTAAAAACTCTTTGGATTCTCACTTTAGCAAATGAGCAGAGCATGAAGGAAAAGGGATTCCTGTAAAAACTCTCTGGATTCTCACTTTAGCAAATGAGCAGAACATGAAGGAAAAGGGATTCCTGTAAAAACTCTTTGGATTCTCACTTTAGCAAATGAGCAGAACATGAAGGAAAAGGGATTCCTGTTAAAACTCTTTGGATTCTCACTTTAGCAAATGAGCAGAACATGAAGGAAAAGGGATTCCTGTAAAAACTCTTTGGATTCTCACTTTAGCAAATGAGCAGAACATGAAGGAAAAGGGATTCCTGTTAAAACTCTCTGGATTCTCACTTTAGCAAATGTACAGAATATGAAGGAAAAGGGATTCCTGTAAAAACTCTTTGGATTCTCACTTTAGCAAATGAGCAGAACATGATGGAAAAGGGATTCCTGTAAAAACTCTCTGGATTCTCACTTTAGCAAATGAGCAGAACATGATGGAAAAGGGATTCCTGTAAAAACTCTCTGGATTCTCACTTTAGCAAATGTACATAACATGAAGGAAAAGGGATTCCTGTAAAAACTCTTTGGATTCTCACTTTAGCAAATGAGCAGAACATGAAGGAAAAGGGATTCCTGTAAAAACTCTTTGGATTCTCACTTTAGCAAATGAGCAGAACATGAAGGAAAAGGGATTCCTGTTAAAACTCTCTGGATTCTCACTTTAGCAAATGAGCAGAACATGAAGGAAAAGGGATTCCTGTTAAAACTCTTTGGATTCTCACTTTAGCAAATGAGCAGAACATGAAGGAAAAGGGATTCCTGTAAAAACTCTTTGGATTCTCACTTTAGCAAATGAGCAGAACATGAAGGAAAAGGGATTCCTGTTAAAACTCTCTGGATTCTCACTTTAGCAAATGAGCAGAACATGAAGGAAAAGGGATTCCTGTTAAAACTCTTTGGATTCTCACTTTAGAAAATGAGCAGAACATGAAGGAAAAGGGATTCCTGTTAAAACTCTCTGGATTCTCACTTTAGCAAATGAGCAGAACATGAAGGAAAAGGGATTCCTGTTAAAACTCTTTGGATTCTCACTTTAGCAAATGAGCAGAACATGAAGGAAAAGGGATTCCTGTTAAAACTCTCTGGATTCTCACTTTAGCAAATGAGCAGAACATGAAGGAAAAGGGATTCCTGTTAAAACTCTTTGGATTCTCACTTTAGCAAATGAGCAGAACATGAAGGAAAAGGGATTCCTGTAAAAACTCTTTGGATTCTCACTTTAGCAAATGAGCAGAACATGAAGGAAAAGGGATTCCTGTTAAAACTCTCTGGATTCTCACTTTAGCAAATGAGCAGAACATGAAGGAAAAGGGATTCCTGTTAAAACTCTTTGGATTCTCACTTTAGCAAATGAGCAGAACATGAAGGAAAAGGGATTCCTGTTAAAACTCTCTGGATTCTCACTTTAGCAAATGAGCAGAACATGAAGGAAAAGGGATTCCTGTTAAAACTCTTTGGATTCTCACTTTAGCAAATGAGCAGAACATGAAGGAAAAGGGATTCCTGTAAAAACTCTTTGGATTCTCACTTTAGCAAATGAGCAGAACATGAAGGAAAAGGGATTCCTGTTAAAACTCTCTGGATTCTCACTTTAGCAAATGAGCAGAACATGAAGGAAAAGGGATTCCTGTTAAAACTCTTTGGATTCTCACTTTAGCAAATGAGCAGAACATGAAGGAAAAGGGATTCCTGTAAAAACTCTTTGGATTCTCACTTTAGAAAATGAGCAGAACATGAAGGAAAAGGGATTCCTGTTAAAACTCTCTGGATTCTCACTTTAGCAAATGTACAGAATATGAAGGAAAAGGGATTCCTGTAAAAACTCTTTGGATTCTCACTTTAGCAAATGAGCAGAACATGATGGAAAAGGGATTCCTGTAAAAACTCTTTGGATTCTCACTTTAGCAAATGAGCAGAACATGAAGGAAAAGGGATTCCTGTTAAAACTCTCTGGATTCTCACTTTATTATCATAAAATCTTAGCGAACAGTTGTTAGCAAGCAAGATGTGTAATGTAAATATTTGAACAGTCTGGTTGGGGGTGGGGGTTACGATTACACTTCATTTTTTTTTCTTCTGTGAAGTAATCAAGTGCAGTTAAAGGTTGCTGAGAAATGAACAAAAGTGAGACTCTTTAGTATTTCATGTCTTCATCTTTTATTTCCAATAACTGATGTGCCTGCATGGTATGAATGAAGTCATTAGAAATTCATCCCAAAAATACAGAAAGTGACTCAGAGATCAAATTTGGTTTATTCCCAACAAACATTATTTAAAAAATTCCACATATATTAAGCTACAGATATACATTAATTTATATATATATATAAACATCCATTTTTCGCGATAGAACTTTCCATATTAAAAATAATCCTTCTCAGGTAAGTAAGAAATCCTATCTGAAATTGTTCAAAGTTCATTCCAGAAGAAATATCAACCAAGTTTCTTATGTCATCATCAGGTAGGTAGAGATAAATGGTGAGTTTCATAGAACTGGTGAGTGTAGTGGCATGAACCAGCTTTTAAATTGTTGACCTTTTTTAATTTTACATTTGTGAGAGGTATCCTAGTTTTGTGTGATAAGATCCAGTTGGTTGGTGATGTTTGAGTAGTGTTCGGCCATAGTGAATTTCAAAGTTTGCTTTGCATTATTAACATCCTTTACAAGTTTTTCAACCTGTTTATTAGAAAGAACATTTGCTATCGAATTGCAGAATCGTACAGTTTATCAAGATATCAACATTCAAAAATTCAGACAAAGTCTCATTGAAAGGCAAATTCAAATCAAAATTAATCAACACAAAATGTCTGTTGTCTTTAGTAACATTTGCTGCCTAAAAAAAGATACTATACTGATCTTTGGCAGAAGTACTAGCGAGTGACTCTGACTAAGCACAAATACTAATCCATACATAAACCCATCATTTTTGACAGGTACTATACTAGTAAATAAATCCACGGGAAAAATACATATGCTTATTAAAACAATAATTATATGACTAACTAAAAACATGATCATATAACAATTCAAACATTTCTATCAGAACTATGAAAATTAAATTGTATCAAGTGTAAATTCTACAATTTACAAAAAATTAATGTCAACACAACATAGTCATTATAAGAATAATGATAATAATTTCTATTATTTTCCTGAGCCAATATACTTGCTGCTATTTATCTTAGAACAGATTCTAAATGTTGATCAGCAGATCACTTTCAATTTCTGCCATGATATATTAATAATTGCAACAAAAAAATGAATTGATTAATAGACATCGTGAGAATCAAATCAGTTTTCATTATCAGCATTTTTAAGGAAATTTTAACTGAGTCAGCAAGAAATTTTCCTTATGATTCATCAGAGATATTTAAATTTTTGGAACATATATATATATATATATATATATATATATATATCTCACACACACGCCATTCCTGATACCAATCCATTCCAATTTTAGAGATTTTTATGGATGTTTGTCATCACTGCAATTAGTCATGGGCTTCTAAGTGCTCAATTTTTCAATTCCTCCACAAAAAAATTAATAAATAATAGACATTGTAATAAATATGGAAAGCAGTAAATTAAATTTTGTTATATTGAAAAATTTCTTTGTGAAAAGCACAATTTAGAGAGATGTGTTGTTATTCAACTGGTTAAAATCTAATTCTTTGTTTTACAAATATAAAACAAGGATGCTTTGGATTTAAATTGCTGAAACACATTTTTCCACTCTGCACTAACTGTAATCAATCCATTTATTTACTTGCAAAATCTGTTACACTTAAGATATTTATGAGATTCATCCAACTTTAATACAAATTCACAATCATGGAACACCAAACTCAATCACATTAGCTTCTCGGATTCACACACTGATTTCTCAACAAAAGTTGTTCTAAAACTAAAAATATATACAATAGAAATAATTTTTTCTCGGAAAAGAAATGTAATGAAAGAAGAAAATAAGTTAGAGTATTTTATGTCACTTTATATTGAAAAGGTAATTAATATCTGACAATATCTAAACTTCTTAGATGAAAACCTTGTCATTTATGAATAAAGGATGCAAATTAAAATCTAGTCAGGACATCATTTTTTTTTCCTAATCCATATTGCTTACTTAATATATGTAAAAACAACCTGAGATTTGTGAACAATCTTTAATTGCCATCTAATGCATTTTTATTTTATTATATATAATAAATACAACCTTCTACAGATGATGAATTGTACTGATTTCTCTTAAAAAGAACAAGCCAAACATGGTGTTAGCAAAACTTCAATCACGCACAATCATTGGCTTCCCAATGAGAAGAATTCAAGAAAGATCAAAGTTCTCTTCAACACTGACATTTTATTTTTTACAGAGCTTCTTCTATCACTACTTACCCAATAAACACTAAAATGAAAAAGAAAACAAATATTAAAAAAAGGAAACCCTGCACATTACCTATTCTAGAAATAGCTTAAAGTTAACTTGATCTCAGTTTTAAAATGTCAAAACCAAAGTGACCCAAAGTGACCTTTCAATTTACTTTTGTAAATAGTGGTGGTTAAGGACACTGGTGACGATAGCAATAAAATGTGAATGTTTTATAACAGTTGTGTTGGAGATAATTTCAGAGGAGTATTAGAGGGGGTGAGAGTTTATAGCAAGAATAATTGTATTCAGAATGAATTCAGAAAGATCTAGGGAGAAGAAATTCCATTTTCCTTCAGTTTCACTTTTTTTCTAGAAATTTGCTAAATTTAGAGATTCTGATTCTTGTTTACAACACTTACCTCTCACAGCGTATAAAGAAATAGTCTAGCATCAAATCAATCAGATGAATTTCTCAAATGTACTCTTGTTGCTAAAGGCAATTTCTACCAAAAAAACAATCTTAAGAGATTCCAACGTCCAAATATTAGATTTACAAGGAGAATGTTTATATTGATAACAATAAAAATCATAATAAATGTGTAATAAAATAACACTGCAGCCTTTTGTAGTTGCAAAGAGAGTTTTTAGAATATATATAAAATATTAAACAATACAATAAAAACTAAATAAAATGTTACATTTGGAGGATATCATGTTCATTTTTAGGAAATATTATCTATAAAGTATAATTTCAACACACTTTTGCAAACGACACTTAATTTTACTGAAATCACCTTTACAAAAATGAGAAGCTTACAATTTAACATAATAAAAAGGAACATCGCAAGTTATGAGTTACAATTTGGAGATAAAGCAAATACAAAAATTTAAATATTTAGGAAATGTTTTAATAGTAGATAGAAAATACGACACCAAAATCTGAAGACAAAGTGAAATAGTAAAAGATGGCTTCCAAAATATAAGCAAAGTATGAAGAAATAGGAAAATTTTGTTAGAAACAAAGAAAAGGGCCCTGATATGTAATATTGGGCCTTCTATATGGCAGTGAATGCTAGACAACCTCCTCGTAGATGAAAAAGAGACTCGAGGCAACAGAAGCGTGATTGTACTGCAGCTGAGAATACCAATAGCATGAACATGTGAGTAATGAGGAAGTTGAAAGGAAAAAGGAAACAAAAATGATCTTTATATAATTAGAATCAGAAAGAATCAGTTGAGCACATAATGAGGAAAGAGGGCTTGGAGAATTTGACACTCACAGGACATATTGAAGACAGAGGAAAGCATAACCTACTTAGTTTGTGTAAATGGTTGGCAAAACAGGGATTAGGAGAGATAGCAAAAAGATGAGAAATTTTGGAGAGCCATGATCACCACATCCTAAATAGAGACAGTACATAGAAGAAGATAGAAATATTGGCAATATCAATCTACCACATTGTGTCTGCCAAATGCAGGATACAACAATGGTAAGATAATCATTCTAAATAATATCTTCAGCTTCAAGCCTACAACACACAAATATCAATTGATATCAGCCATTAGTGATTTATTATATAAGACAAAATCAGAGTCTGTCAATATTTCTGAGATGAGGTATTATGTACAGTATTTACATTAGTCGGACTATTGTCCTCATCTTTGTCGCCATATTTGTCACAACGTTTCGGCCGTTGTACGCTCCGGCCTTCTTCAGGTGGTTGGAATTTCGAACTGAACCCTTTATTTCGATCACTGGGGTAGACTGTTCTAGTTCCACTACGTCAGTTATGATGGATGTCAGTTATCAGTTATCTCCTGCTCATTTACCCTCTGAAAGTTCTCCACTGCCTTAACCGGGTATTGAACTCACGCTCTTTGGGTCTGTCACTGGATCTAACGCCTTTATCCACTGTGCCATGTGTCCTTGAGGACATCTGGGTATGAATTTCTGGGTATTATAAACCTAATTTTCAGCAATCATTTTTTACCAGTACTCATATTGCAATTTTGCAAAATCAGTAACCAATTAATTGTAGATCACATAATTTAGTACTAAAGATCTTATAAATGAAGTCTCTTCTAACAAATATCGTATCAAGCCAATCATTTCTGGTTTGGTTAAATGCTTTCCTTCATATTCTTTTATTTTCACAATTTCAAACTAACAATAATTGGTCTAGTTAATAGGCAATCATACAGTCACTAATAGCTTTTATAACTTTTAAAGAATGACAAGTTAAAGTAAATGTTTACATGATAGTGAAACTGATTTATCTCTTTACACAACAAATATAATATTCTTAGTTTGAATAAATTTGAATGCAATCATTTTTTCTCTGAAAATCTATATATATTAGTCACTAAGAATAAATATAAACCAAAAGTCAGAGATCAGATCCATTCTATATTAGTTGCAATACAGATCTCTTGAAACACACACACACACACACATATATATATCTCATAAACCTGTGGCTGAGTTAATGTTATGAAATCTTAAAAAAATCAAATCTAACATACTGAACTTACATTTCAGAAATTATCTGCATCAGTTCAATATAACTAAAAGTATAAGAGAAATCTTTAATTTTTTTGCTTCATTAAATTATCAATCAATGAAATTCTAAGTATTAGCTACTTATTTATATCAGAAAATATAATGCAAAATTATATATATATATATATATATATATATATATATATATATATATATGAGAGAGAGAAAGAGATTTTAATTGACTGCAATATGTTCAATAAAAATATTAAGAATAAATATTTTAGCTTCCCACACATTTTTAGAAAAGCCCATTTAAATTTTTGCCTCTTCACTACATTTTCTAATTAATTTAAGAGGTAATTTTCAAAAATGACTTCTTTCTAAGCTAGTTTTCAATTAAAAATATATATATAAATGGCAGATTTGCATAATTTCCTTCTAAATTTAAAAGATGCTAAAGTTTTAAAATTGTTTCTATATTAAGGACATGAAATAACTTCTTTTATTTTCAAAAAAGAGAAAAAGATAAAACTTTTAACTCTCAATAAATAGACTCACTTTTCTCAGACTAAATCAACTTAACATTTTTATTTTTTCAATAACAATTAACGCAGCAGCAGCAGCAGCAACATCATCATTCTGTGAATCAAACTCTTCTGAAGCAGGAATTTTAGGTTTAAGGCTCCAAATTCTCCACACAGAATTGTACCACTCGACAATAGCCTAGTGGATTAAAGCACCGATTCGTGAATCTGGTGACATAGTAATTGCAAGTTCAATCCTACTATGGTACTGATGTAATGGAATAACCAGTCACCCCCATGAATGATTACACTATAGGTAGTAAGTACCTATAAAGTCAATCGTCTACGAGAGACTCAGAGGATAAGTGAGCGAGACAACACGAGCACGTCTGACCTTCCAATTAGTGGCACTCACTATTAGATTGACCTGTGTGTATAGCTGTACAGTATTTCATATCGTACTTGTGTACAATAAACCTTTCTTCTAGTATCCACCTGGTGTTATGTGTTTATTCCCTTAGCACGGAATATAACAGGTACTAAATAAAAACTAGATAATGGTCAATGTTTTGTGATCAATCTACTCACATAGATTAAATAAAGAGTTCAGTTCAATATAGCTTGAAGGCTACCCAGACTGTCAAGCACATAATAAAGGTTTGCGTGTAAATAATAATTCCTCATCCAAGAAATTCAGCCAGAAAATATTTCTAGTTTGTTGTCAAAGCAATTTGTTGATGGAAATTATTAAAACCATCTTCATTTCAACTAATCCGCACATAATCTTTTGCTTTTCATTCTGAAAATTCATTGAAATACTAATTCAATAATGACTATTTTGTGGCACACTTTGTGCCACAGTATTGCAATTGAATGTCACTAATATACAGTGAGTCCCCCGTATTCACAGGGGTTAGGGATCAGAACTGGCCGTGAATAGTTAGAAGCTGCAAATACTTGTAAAACCCCTAAAAGTCCTTATAAGTACCTATTTTGATTGTTAAAACCCCATATACCTTAAATTTTCATCCTAAACACTTTACAAACCTTTCAGACACTTTTTCAAACATTTTTGAAAAATAGTATTGGTAACCATACACTTAGCGTAAATTTTCTTTCATACGTGCAATAACCGTTTTTAATTATGCATATATTGATACAACCATTGAAAATACTGTATAAAATATGTGTAACAAGACATAAAATATAAAGTTTAAAACATTTTCTAAAAACAGAACTGTGATGATGCCCCCAGACTTAGCATAAGCCACTTTTAAGGCCCCAGCCACAACCCCTAACAAAGAACAAAGCCCAAGCACTACGCATGTTTTGGTGTTTGTATTTTTACAATGAAGATGTACAATTCTACCAATTTTTACCATAAAAATGGACTGTTATATGTTTCAAGTCACTTAAGTAACAGGAAAATAATACAAGAATATTTTAATTATGTTTTATTAAAAAAAATACACAAAGTGAGGGAGTTCTCAGCAAATAATTCGTACATATGTTCTTCAGAAAAACATGCAAATATTTGGGGTTTCCGTGAATGTGGGAAGCCACAAATGCTGAAACGTGAATAGACGTGGGCTCACTGTAGTATATGAATCCTATCATTCAAGAGGAAGATACATTTTTCATGTACCACGTCCCTTAAAATTAAGGTGCATCCCATTCATGATAACTATATTTTATAATAGCAGTAGCATCTTTTAGTAGAAAAATGTATAGGAATGTTTTCCGGAATAAGACATCAAACTCCTTTGATCTCAATTATTGGATGTGTTGGATCAATAAGTTCACTCTGTAAAACCTTTACCATATAACTTGCATCAGATCACCAGATTTAGGAATTGTAAATAATTTATATTTAAAACTCATCTGAATAGAAAATTTTAAAAAATGTGTACTGAAAAAAAATCTAATAGTGTGATATAAATAAGCCAAAGAAAATATGCCATAAATGATGTACATTAAGGCAAATATAGAGAATAAAATATTCAGTATTCAATAAAACAAAATAAAAATTAATAAAACAGATAATGACAGCTTTCCAGACAGAAAGTTGTTACAGGCCTTTAAAAAAAAAAAGATTATGTCCATTATTTTTAGTTCTAACATGTCTTTAACAATTATTATAGCTATCAAGTTTTACAATCACTAGGGGTTTAATTCTTTATATGTCATTAATATTATGATGTTGCAACTTGATTATAATTCAATTATTATTAATATTATAATTTTTAGTATGATGAATATAATTATAAATACTACAAGTATGTTCTTATCTATTTATTATTTCATGACTAATGTATATTATTACAGCAAGTATATTGCTATTTTGACTAATTTTTAAGACTCAAAAGTTATCTGGGATATAATTACCATAGTAGCAGCATTTTAAAGCAAAATGGCCTCATGGTAATGTTGTAATTACTTCTCAGTCTAAAATAACTACTAGCTTTAGGGTAAAAAAAATTTCAGTTACTATACTGAACTTTCTTCCCCAGTCAGGTATTCTAATTTCTGATTGATTTCTTTTCTATGGCTTATCAATTCTTTGCAGGTTATTTAAAGCCAGAAAATATTTTTAGATTGTAAGAATTTTTGTTTTGAAATAATGGTTTAGAGATACAAGTCTTACTAATTAACCCATAGCTGGGGGAAGTAGAGGTGGATTCATACCTTTTCCCAAGAGTATTTGCACCTAAGTGAATACAACAAACCCAACTGAAACTCAGCTCTCCAATTAACAATTCCAAGCTATCACTCAATACACCACCCACACATCCAATCTTACAGCACCTGATATTCCTAAAACAGTCATCCATCTAGGTACTGATGAGGTTCGATATTGCTTAACTTTGATGATCATACAGGAACTGGTGTCTCGGTGTGATGTGACTATAAGTTTTGTAATTTCTCTAAACCATTTTGATCTAATCAACTTTTACAGAAAATTATATATTATAAAAAATATTACTGCTATGAAGCTGATATTAAACTACAGGACAAACAAGCTTGCACCATGAATCAGTAATATAGAACTCATCACAAGGTCAAAAGGTGTAAATAAAAAGTTGGAAAATTATGTTACACTGATCTTCCAACTGAGACAACATTGAAAATCAACATTCAAAAACTTAAATTTTAACTGGGATTGAACCCCAATTACTGACAATATTAGGAAATAAGCAAATGTTTACACCACAAGGTAGGTTATAAGGAAAATCTTGAAATCATGAGTTTACTAGAAAAAATATACTTTAATTAAGCTTCCATTATTATGTGAATATTTGCTTAATTTTCATTACAAAAAAAAGTGATTATACTTGAAAACTTAAATGTATAGGAATAATAATACTATACTGATTTGTTCTTACTATTTGCTTCCTATCCTTATACTTTAGACATTGTAAATTTCAGTTTTCTTCAAATGTGTCACAGTTGGTAACCTAGCAGGAATTTTATTCAATCTGTGGTCATAGATTGTTCTCATTCTAGAGGAGATCTCACATCAGTTAATTCTATTAAATCACCTTTATGAGGTTACTTGTCTCATCCACTGAACCAGCATATAGCAACCACCAAGTGACTTGATTTGCTTAATGAAGTCACTTAGTGGTTCTGAGTTCAATCCCTGGGTTGGGTAATACAAAAAAGTCATATTCAGGTTCAGTAGAAGAGAAAAGTTATATTGCAATATTACTAATTCTAACAGATGTCTGAAGAAATCCAGTTTACAATGGCTGAAATGATGTAATAACAACAAACAAAATGAGGATACAATTCATAATAAATCAGTAATATTAATAACGGCAATTCATCATCTAAGAAATTCAGACAAAAATTACCAGATCTGTATGGACTTGATGTGGTACATGAATGGAGTCAGTAAAAAAAAAAAAAAAAAAAGAAAGCATCACCAGGAAATGGTACATTCCTCTATGGATGCAGCAATTTAAAGCTAACCACAGTTCAATTATCAAGACATTGGCCAATTTCAAAAGAGCACAAATGGTTGTAGAAATAAAAGCATATCTTTATTAGGGAAAGGATAAATCATAACTACTGGACGAAACATCAATTTCAAAGAGAACTCTTCAAGCTGATAAAAATTGTACTTAGACTGAACAACATTGAATTTGGATAGAAACAGAAT
Source organism: Acanthosepion esculentum (assembly GCA_964036315.1). Lineage (NCBI taxonomy): Eukaryota > Metazoa > Mollusca > Cephalopoda > Sepiida > Sepiidae > Acanthosepion > Acanthosepion esculentum. The sequence goes on along the minus strand of OZ038501.1, from coordinate 22,774,106 downwards.
CCAATAAGACTTAGACATATCCTCTGATCACAGATTCAATATAGAGTCAAGGTTCACTAAATACAGATCCTAAAGCGATTGAAAGATTATTACAGAAGATAAAAGGTTCACCATCAACCTGTGAAAGTTGTACACATCAGCAAAGGCAAGTTATTTCCATTATTTGCACACAGAATATTGTCCTCAGCTTTCTTCTTGTTATCACAATGTTTCAGCTATTGTGTTTTCCAGTGTGTCAATCTTGATTACCTTCAGAGAATTTCAAACTGATCCCTTTATTTAATCTACAGGAGTAGACTTTTCTAATTCCACTGCTCATGTTCAGAGATATCTCATATAGTTATTATTTAGTACTGCTCAATTATTGCCCACCCCATTTACACTAAATACCCACATTGCCCAGCCCTGGCACTGAACTCATAATTACTATATCCCCAAATTCACAAACCCTCGCTTTACCCCAATAGGCTATTACTGTATAATAACCCCAATTAATGTGGTAGTTTTAATGTTCAATGAGACGCAAGTTGATAAGTCGAAATGAAAAGCGAGACAGTCACTGGAGAAAGCCAAATGCCCCAAAAGAAACATCACAAGAGAAAAAAAATGGTCATCAAAAACCTGCAGAATCATACTAATATTATCATACTAGTATCAGACAGACAACACAACAGTTAAAATACTGAGAAAAATTAGCAAGCCTAGTTGTAAGTTATTGCAAGCTATTGTAAGTTAAAGAAGTATCTGATCTTGAAAACTGAAGAACAAGGATCATTTCACATTGAGTCTACTGTCTGTATTCATTCAATGTTATAGTAAGTTATCACATGTGTACAGTATCTCCAAAATTCACAAAGATGGTATTTCAGTTTTCAGGGCTCAGCATGTCATCTGTTGAAAAAATTCCTAGTAAACATAGTCAACTCACTAAAAGGTAAGTACCTGCTCAATGTAAAGGAATCGGCCAAATTAATGACAACAAAGATGCTTCCATTAATTTCAACCAGATGGTGATTTTGGACATTGTGAGTTCGCACACCAGTTTAAAGATAAACTGAAATCAGATCCTTCTCTTGGGGAACATACTAGTATTTCAATAGATAAACCATAAAGAGATGTTGAGGTTCTGTGTGGAAACAATACATTTCTAATAGCGTTGGCAAGAAGAATGTTTGGTTTTGTATTTGCTGTTATCTTCTGTAATGGCAAATATATACACAGAATACTTTGAGAAAATGACAAAGAACACCACCACTAAAGCTAATTATCAAGCTGAGATATATAGATATAATCTTCATATTTTGGCCTGACCACAAAGATGTGCAAATCATGCTTGATCCAGTAGTAAAACCTTCAATACAGTTCACAATGGAAGATAAAGATGGCCTTACTGGAGGTGCTAATAACTTACAAAGAATATGAGTTTAAGGCATCTATATAAGCCAATATTCACTAGATATTATTGGAACTTCAATTCTTACTATCCGTACAGTGTGAAGAAAGAGATTGTCTGCTGTGTATAACATTGAGCTAAACACATAAGTGGTAACCCAAATACATACCAACAGATGACCAGCATTAGAAACATCCTTCAGAGTAACAATTATCCTGCAAGAACATCAGTTTCAATAAGCAGGTATGTAAGGGTCGAGAACAATAATCAGAAAATTGCTGTGGCCTATCCACCTTACAGTAAAGGCATGTCAGAATAGATTAAGAAAATCTGCTCTCTTTCTATACAACATCAAGACAGTATTTAAAAGTAATTCTATACTTTGAAGATATCTCTTCTGAACTAGGCTCCCTCAAAAGCAATCATGATTAAGAATTGCATATATTCCATTCTATATATTATGGCAGGGAATACAAAAGTGACACAAGCCACTCCTTAAAAGTAAAGCTGGAAGAACATCAAAAAGTGGTAATCCAGATGGGATGCTGATGAAGTCAAGAGACAACAAATGAAGGGTAAATTAACTAAATAGAATTAATTGATAAGGATATCCTCTGGCAAAAACAGAACAACAACAATCTATCTCTGGATTGAATAAAGGACTGGGTTTGAAATTCCTGGAAAAGCATCAACTATGACAGATACCTGAAGCAGGTAGGAAGGCACATCAGCTAAAATATTGTAATAATAAACAAGATAAAGACACTAGGCAGAACAAATAAGTGTATAATAATTCATCTAAAAAATTCAAACAAATTAAGGTGTAATAATTTCTCATAATATTTAACTATGTACTAAGGCAAGACAAATTCTTTGCTACAATATTTCTTCCCTCTCGTACTAATCATTAAAACCAAACAAAATAGAAATGAGGGTAGAAACCAGGGTTGATGCTCTGCTAGCTGAAATAGTAAAAGGGGAAAATGCAAACTGCATTTTCAAAACTTAAAGCCAAATTCACTTTTCTGCAATGGTTTTATCACTTGTATTTTATAATATTTAGGTTGTTAAGTTTACTATCATTATGACAACAACAATTATTATTATTATTCCATTTTAAGTACTTTCTTACTCATTGCCAATTTCCAGATATGGCTTAATCATTATATGAAATTAATAAGAATAAAAGAAACAAAAAAATAAATGAACTTTTTCTCCTATTTATTTGCTTATTTTTAAATCTTTCTTTATCCTCCACTTTCTTATTTAATTCCTCTTTAATTAACTGCCAATAACATTGATTGCTTGAAACAAAATGTCCACTTTATTTAGATTAATGGCACAGGTGACATGCATGCATCTGGCTAAAGACATTAACTCATCCATCAGAAAGACTGACAGCTCAGTCTTCAGGTGAGAGCAGATGTTGCACATCTTGAGCCACTTTTTTGCTACCACTATTCAACTGAGATTTCTGAAGTTAAAAGAGATAGAAATAGCAGACATTATGGAAAAGTACATTTTATGCATTTATGGAAAGGTAAAGTTTCTGACTACATTCCCAATGCTAATGGAGAATGAGATATCATTGAAGCCAAGTTAATTTTATATAAGCTCAACACATAACAGCATAAAACTTTGGTAAATGACATATATATGTATGTATGTATGTATGTATGTATGTATGTATGTATGTATGTATGAGAAAGATTTTAAAAACTCTTATTTGATTAGTCTGTTGTAAGATTCCGCATAGAAGCCAGAATATAAGAGTAAACCTTTAATTTTACACTCATAAATCCACCAAGTTCAACTTGTGAGTTATCAAATATTTTTGAGGTTTCTGATGACAGTCAGAAGTTAAGAAATGACATTGCTATTATTGGTCATATATCCTATCAGATCAAATTAATCAGTAGCTACTAGTTTGACAATGATATAAAATCCTAGTCGTTACAAGTGGTTCGAAGACATAAAAATAGAGCAAACGTCCACTTGGTGCAATCAGGTTAAAATATATGGCATCAACTGCAAACAGACAAGTTTGGTATCAATCCAGAAGTGGCAAATAGGTGCATGAACATTTGACAAAGTAAATTGCACTGAGGTTTACTGACCCAATCAGTAAAAAATTACAGAAAACAAGTGTGCATTTTTTATTATTATTAGAAATCCCTCATTAATACACACACAAGCACTTCATTATTATACATTCTTTTCATTCCACTTTATAATATGTAATGAAGATCAATTCATTTTGTTAAACAGATTCCTGGACAGTATACATATATTTTTGATATATAAATTTTAGGTACATAGCAGATCATTACAACTCTAAGAAGTTCTTGATGCCCAATCCCTAGGATCTTGTGCCAGACTAAGATTAATAAATACATATAAATAACAGCTCTGGTCACAATTACATAAAAAAAAAATTCAATACGTTATCAGGACACAATTTATAAGATAATTTATATAAAATTAACTTTTTTTTTCAAAGTTTAAGATTGGAATCTCGAATTAAGAATATTCTATATGGAAGTAAGCATAAAAGAAAACTAACACCCTACAAAGAAATAAAAGGGCACTTCCCCCTCCTCCTGCTTGAATTTTCTTTTTCATTTTATCTGTTCACAAATGAAAACCTAAAGGAAATACTGTTTACTTAACTAACTTTAATGAAGTTTTACTTTTATATTTTTATTGTACATTTTATCTATTCCATTTCCATTAAATGTTATTTAAATTTAAACAAAGAATATCATTAGCCATTTTAATCCCGGCAATACCAGATGATCTTTACTAATCTGAATTAAGAACAAGATTATGTCAACAGTGTTTAATATGCATATGTGTTCTCAGCAATGCTTTCAGTTAATTAGATGATCTAATCTTACCATTTTTTAAATGGCTTTTCTGGTAACTCACATTAAAAGCACTATCAGCTAACCAAAATTCTTTTAAAGATGCAATAGAGATAACAATTAATCACAGAGATTGTTTACCTGTAACCTGAAGCATGAAGAGCAATTATCAGAAATTGTGATCTTTTATTTCCTCATTACTTTATCAGCCTAGAAATATATTTTCAGTTACTACCCAATAACCTTTGCAATTCCTATTTATATCTTTAGTAGATTATGAAAGGTTTCAGCTAATTTTTTTAAAAAGACTGAATGATTTTTATTGAAACAACTTTCTTTTGTTCTTTGGTCAAATGATCTGATGATCAGATATTAGTAACGGCAACGAGAAGAACAGCTCTTATGTGTCATTAAGTTTAGCCTTAATACTATCATATCCTCAAATTCTAAAAGTAGTCTGACAACACAACCTCTTTTGTAGAAGATATACTCTAATGAATTACTTTCTTGACAATAATACAACGGAATGATTTGGAGAAGAACTTATATAAAACTAACAAAATTCTGATATAATTGAGATACATTTTCAAGAATAAAATTGTACATATTAAAGGAACAGAAAAAATAATAAAATGATATGTGTTCTATTATATTATTAATATGCATCTATAATATTCAGATCAATTCATATTCAGATATTCAAGTCCTTAGGTGATCTGAAATAAGAGAAATTGGATGAAATCTCAGAAAGCAAAAACTTTAATAAATTCACACTAACAATTGATAAAAACTTATTTCCTTTTGTTATCCATCCTTTTTTATTATAAAATTTTGAAAAAAAGTGATTAAAAACACCAAATCTAAAAATGTCAAATCAAAATGAAATATTTACAATTGAACTAGCAGATGACCGACAAGGAAATGGCTGAAACAGAACAGTATCAAAATCATACTTTAACTTCTCTCTGAAACAGAAAAAATAACTAATCATTATGAGCATGTTGGAAAATAAAACACCTCTTTAAAAGAAATTTGTTATCCAGAAGAGAGTTAATTTTTTGTAATTTAAACTTCCAGAGTCAAAAACAAGCTCCCAAGACAAAAAAAAAAAAAAAAAAAATCATAATCGATGAACATAAAAATCTTTGCAAAAGCAACTTTTCCTAAAGGAAGCATTAACCCTTCACATTGAAGTGAATACTGAAGAGAATAAATGTCAAGAAAGGAGAGTAAGAAGAGAGGAAACCAAATGAAATAAGCAAATTCCACAAGTATGCCACGTTAAAGAACTTTTATCAACAATTAGAACATTGCATTGATTATTTGATGCAATGGAATAACCAGTCACCCCCATGAATGATTACACTATAGGTAGTAAGTACCTATAAAGTCAACTGTCTACGAGAGACTAGTGAAGAGTGACAGCAAGACAACGCAAGCACGTCCAACCTTCCAATTAGTGGCATTCACTACTAGATTGACTTGTGTGTATAACTGTACCGTATTTCATATTGTACTAGTTGTGTACAATAAACCTTTCCCCTATTATCCACCTGGTGTTAAGTATTTATTCCCTTAGCAAGGAATATAACATTATTATATAAATCTGCTAACCAGCAACACTGACAGTAGTAGAGAAAAGTTCTGTGAGTAAAGGCAGTGGAACACCTAAGTGTAATGAAAAAGTCTGTTGAGCCAGTCAGCTGGAGATTTTCAAGACATAATAACTCCTCACCATTATCAAACTGTCAATAATATGCTCTTTTTCTTTTCTTTTTTTTCCTTTTTTTAAATGTTATAGCAAAGAAACCAGTAAGATCAAACTCTTTTTAGGGAATCATATTTTCCTTCATTGTACTTATTTTTACAACCCTCTGTAACATTTATCATGTGTGTGTATGTGTGTGTGTTTCTGCAGTTGAAGAGAGTTAAATGAAAGAAGCCTTTTTCAATTTCTCACAATTTTCTTTACCCAAATTTCTCCTCCTCTTTTGACACATTTGCCCCACATTCTTTTGAACAATCTTTAAATCTACTTCCCCAAACCAGAAAGGAGGCTTTTCTTTCTCTTTCTACCCCTTGCTTCTAGTATATTTTTCTGGGTTTTTTTTTTTCTTGTTTTATTTTATTTCAGTAATTCCCTCTTCACCTATTCTCCTACCCCTATTCCCTTTATACGCACACTCTCACCCCTCTACTCTGATTGATTCTCTTTCAGCCTTCACTCTATAAATTCTGTCTCTTTTCAGTTTGCCATTCAACCTTCCAACTCATCCAATTCTTACTTTTTTTTTTCAAACTTCTGCACCCACCTTCCTTCTCTGCCCACTCCGCCTAATCACCAGTCTCCACCCCTTTTTATACACCTTTTCATTACATCTTGTTGCTCTGTTCAAACACAAAAGATTCCCATGTCAGAGAGACAGCGGCATAACATTAACATGGACAGGTGACGTAAGTTGGGAGGAAAAAAGATCCTCTTAAGTGAGAAAACACTCTAATGAAATCTGAAAGTTTCACAAATTCAATTTTGTAAACTGAATACAAAATTATTCATGCCAACAAAGGTGAATGTTCAGTGTAACAAGAGAGAAATGCATAACCGAATGAGATGGGTTTTCCCAAAAAAAGACAAACACAATTTAGCCCATCATTAAATTCTAAATGTCATTCATGCTAAAGTGTATCACATCCATATGAATTGATAACTTTGAAGTCAAGAAAACAAAAAATATAAGTGATAAGAACTATAAAAATAAAAAGAATACTACTAATAATACTAATAATAACCAAAGAAATTCTATCTTACGTAAACCTTTCAGAAAAAATTAAAATGTTGTCGCCCAAAACTCATTGTTAACATTCATATTTCCTTTAGAACATTAATAGAGATAGCAACAGAAAACTAATTTTTTTTATGTGCTTTCTAAAAGTAAAATGTGGCTTATTGTTTTGTACTATAGACCTGTGAATAAGAGTATAGTTTTATAGTTCCAAGTATAGTTCAAATCTTCTTGTAACTATTTCTATTAATAGATTAGCTGACTTTTGTCTTTTTCCTTCTCACATGTACATACACCTATAAAATACTATTTTATATCTAATAATGTCCGGTGTTTATGATACATGCATAAGATTTTTAGTATGGACAATTTCAGTATAAAAATGAAATTTATAAAATTATAATTTTTTAAAAAATATCAGAAAGTGAATTTTAATACCTACATTAAGAATATTCAAGATATATAAAATTAACCAATTTCTTTTATAGATTAGCATCTGTAATAAAAAAAAATATTACATTATTAGTGTTCCTGCCCTGATAAGCCTACAAATTTTAATTCAAATCTGAAAAAAATAAGTTTTGTTAGTATAAAAAATGGCCAAGGTATATTGAAGTAAACTAAAAAAAAAAAAAATAAAAATCTTAGCTAAATACAGCATTGCCTATAAATACAATCCTACCATTCATATTTTCTTCTAAATAAAACATACCAGGATTTTATTATTTCTAGTGGAAGATTATATAATAAAAATGGTTACAGTTAAGTATTATATTACCAAACTCTACAGCATTGAAAATCTTCATGCAAAAATATAAATATGTAGCAGTTCAAAAATAAATACAGGCCTGCAAAAAAGTTTATTTCATTCTATGTCAGAAGTATATTTTTTAAATCCAAACTTTTTTCTTGTAGGAAATTTAAGTAAATTTCAATATAAAACAGAGCATGCAATATTAAAACAGTTCTTTTAATGATACTGTTTTCTGCATACAAACGTTTATAAATCCTTTCTGATTTTAAGGAACATTTCCACAAACAGTACAGTATACTGGTTTCATATACACTTAATTTTAATTGTACTGCTATAATTCTCAGGCTGCAGTAAACTTTGCCATAATAAATTTTTTAGCCTTTGAAGAAAGCAAACAGGAACAAAAGTGAGGAAGTGAAATGCACACTTCTTCCCCTCAACAAAAATGTTTCAAGTGTTTTGATACAACCTAGTCATATAGAAAAAAAAGTACAAGGGGAGAAAAGAAATGACATAACCTTTCTTTTCCAAAATGACTTAAAAGATTCTTCAATCTGTAGAAGCAAAATAAACAAAATATTGAATATTAGCAGTAAATCATGTATCATAAATTATTTAAAACTTGCATCCAAAGTAGTAAATAAATATTTCAAATATATTTAAACTAATTTTTTGGCTAATGGGATATTCTTGCGAATTATTTCTGAATTTATTGTCACAAGTGAAATATTGAAGGTCAGTTACATCTACATCTGGGATTATTAACTGGAGAAAAAAAAAAAAAAAAAGAATACGAGTACCATAAGGTTATTAGACTTACTAAACATGTTAGTTTTAGTAACATAATAGGTCATGACTGACTCTACCCACTTTTCAGTGGCTGCTTCATTTTATTTGTTTTTTAGAAGGAAAGTATTATATCATTTGAGTCAAAGACTGGGCTTCCTTGAGTGTCATAGTAAGACAACGATGAATAGCATTTCAAGTGCTGATGTAATTACAAAACTTTATTACTATTTGCTCATCCTTTCTGAAAGTATCTAGAGTGTAACGAAATCAACTACATATGACATATACGCAGACACAGATAAAATCTATTACATAGCCACAATCTTATCTACACTGATCTAGATGTTAACTATCTACTTTAATGTAGAAACTTTATTACAAGAGTTGAATAATTTATTCAAGATAAAGACACACTGCTGTTTTTAAGAGAAAAATCTTATTTATGTGAATAAATATTAAAATCATATTACTAAGGCACCTCGAGACATACTGCTCACACTTTATCACTGAAGCTTAATCAAGACACTGTCAAAAGATCAATGTTCATTTCTGAAAGGAAATTTATTGATAATAAATATCCACACATATTTCTAAAGAAGAATTCTTTTATAGTTCACTATTCTTCTCATTCTAATCTGATAGTTACCAAAGTTTATATAGCAATTATTAAACTCAATCTAAAATCCAAAGTTTGTCCAATAAGCTATTTTTCAGCAATGATAAATACTAGTCAAAGAAAAAAAATTATGAGTATGAAATTTTTCACAATGATCATTTTAGCTATTTTTTTTCTAATACTTAACAATTTACAAATTATTCTGGAAAAAGTTGACTTAATTTAACTAGTGCATAATAAATATACAAGGAATATAAGATTAACAAGAAATAGCTATTAAAAAAGAGCCCATCTTTGAATTCTTCCAAACCTTCAAAATAGAATATTACATTATCACCAGAGAAAGCACAATTCCTTATAAAGTATGAATGCTAAATTCTCTAAAAAATAAATAAAATTAATTCAAATATTTTAACAAAGATTTCAAATTTAATTTTTCCTTTTACTTTTTGCCCAGCACCAATGTTCTTTTCAGTATTTCAAGCAAAAAGCAAAAGCTAAAGAAACGTTGAAAAATAGAGATAAACCAATGCCACAATAGAAAACCAACATATTCAGGTTCAATCAACCAAAAGAATTAATGACAAATCTTTCAAGCAACAGCCTTATTCTTTCTAATACCATTGGTTGCTAACTAATTTATTTTCAAATTCAAGGAATAATCATTTTCTTCAGATTAGAATACTGAATCTTTCAGTCATCACCAGCAATCCATTTTGTATGGTTACCTTCCATTAATTATATTATATCAGGGGTTTTTGCTAAATATATTTCTCAAAAAGTTCAATATAATTGTTATTTTCAGTCAAAAAAATAAAAATTAATCAAATTGAAAAGAGCAAAACAATTTCTTTTTTTTTTTATTTAGGTTACCAATGATTAATATTATCTGAAACTAATACCATTAGAAAAGGTATATATTTGATCATTCCTAGTCATAAGTTGATTTATGCACAGCAATGATGGGATTTAGATCAAACGATTCCAAGAATTCTTTTATTATTATGAGGCCACTTTCTAACAAACTCCTATAAATTCAATTTTCATTATTTTTAATATTAGAATTATATAAACACATATTCACAATCACTATTAATGCTGTCATTAGGGGCATTTTAACAATGAGATGTGATAAAAATTACCAGCAGATCAATTGTTAATGTGAAAATATTTTTGTTCAAATTCTAACAAAACAACATTAACTTGATGCATCAAATCTTAATTTCTAAAGAAATGACATTAAAGCAAATTGGAACAATACATTTTTTTTGTCCCTTTCTTGGCCTTTTATTAAAAGCATGTGTCTACACCTTTAACATTTTTTTTTAAAGCGAGTCTCATTTCTTAATTTGTTATTGCCATAATCTCATAGAATGATCTAAAAGCACCTTTCTTCTACAGCAAGTGTTACCAATTTCTAAAATGCTTCCTGTAAAATTTGAAACATTTAGAATTGCAAGAATATTACATCATGTCTGTGTGGGTGTTGGCATTTATAACAAAGAATGTGTTGGGAAAAATTAACGTAATTGGAAAAAGATCATAAAAATAGTTTTATTTTAATGAGAAACTTCTGAACAGGAGGAGAAAATTTCTGCTTGTGAAAGCCTTCATAACAGCTGTGATATGATTTCTTGATTCCTACCATACTGGCATATATCAGCCATCAATGTAAATAACAAAATTTATGATTTTGACAACTCTTATTGTACAATGATACAAACAGATTTGATATTCCATCAGACCAGCTAGATTGGTGAAGCCGGTTTCTCTTTAGTCTCTAAAGAGAAAGAAAATTGACTAAAAGGCAATCAATCTCAAAGTTACAAAATTTGTGATGCCTATATGAGATGAATAACAAATGAGCACAGGACTGGAAGTAAGATCATTTTGAGCAGTTTATTCACCATGAGCTACCAATAACAAAAGATTATTTGATTCAATTATATCTCAAATATTTTATAATCTAATTGTGTTCAAGTCTTTTCTTGCAAACTACAGCAAAAGATTGGCTACTATTGACAACCAAACAAAATCTATTATAAGCTAATTTTTTTAAGATGTCTTTTTTTTCCCCCTTGGTGGAATATTAAAGAGCTCTCATTTATTTGGGAACATAAACAAAAACCTAAAAATCTTTGGTTAGTGGATATGAACAGGGTGGAGTTGAACTGATAAAATCTTCAATAATTTCAAAGATGAATTTGATTGGATTGGCCACTCAAACTACAAGTCAAAAACTGAGCTACTTTAATGGCTTCTTTACTGATGTTTGTTTACAAACATGTTCACCCAGGCCATAAAAAAAAATAACACCATATTTTATTAGTTACAAGACTTTCATTTGTGAGTCTTTAAATAAATTTTCCCATTATTAATATGCAATAATTCTATGAGGATCAATATATATATATATAAAAACAGAAAGATTATGTATGTATGTTTGTACAACAATCAAGTGCACATCTTTTTATAAAAGAACAGTAAACACCAAATTCAATAAAATCCACACCTTGTTTTTGTCCAAGAAGGGTTTTAAAAAATTAATTAAAAAAATGATCAAAAAATAAAACAAATTAATAAAGGATAATAATAATCAAATAAAACACAAATAAAAGAAAAAACAAACAAGAAGAATAATAAAAACAAACAACCTAAAATCGAATGACTAGTTACCAAAAATCAGCTCTGGATTGTAAAATACAAAACCCAATAAAACTAAGACATTATTGAATTAGAAAAGCATTTAATTGCTTTTATGAATAATATATGTTAAAGATATTATTGTTTAAAGCAAAAAAAATTTATGAAAAATTAATTTCTACAAGAATTGTATTTTTTTTTTTTTTTTTTTTTTTTTTACAATTTCAATAATTTATAAAGTTTTTAAATCTTTTAAAATTCAGTACTGTTATTAAGTAAAATTATTTTTACTAATCATAAATCTAAAAGCTTATTACAATCTGCTAATGACCAGTATTTAAAAAAAGAATTTTATATTGTTTCTGGATGTGTATAGACATGCCTTATATATATATATATATATATATATATATATATATATATATATATATATATATATATTACACACAGAGACAGACAGATGTTCATACATGACATTGTCATCAAAAAGTCATGTGTTTTAAGAGTTGTTTAAAATTTCCTGAGATAATATAAAAATTAATAAATAAAATACCATAAAATTTCATAAGAGATGTACATAAAAATTATAGGTACCTCTCTTATTTATGAAATTTTATGTTATATTAATTTTTATATTATCTTAGTTATGAAACTTTAAATTTTTTATTTGTGATATAGTATTCTAAATTTCATTATTATTTTTCCAGAAAGCAGCTTCAAACATAAGGCTATAAAACTAAGTATTTTGCTTGCTGTTTGTTTATAGTAAAGTTATTCCTTTACCTTTGAATTAAAGATAAAAAGAAAGCTTCAAGAGATGATTTTTCATTTTCTAAATTAATTTTAAACTATAGGCATGCCATTTTTGGGAAAATTAGTGGAGATCCCTAAGAGTAGAATATACTGTTGAACAAAAACTTTAAAAAAGCCATTTATTCATAAAAATGGATAACAAGTAAGTTTTACTATATCTATTAACAAAGCGCAAGGCCAGACTATCAGTTATTGGACTACAGTTCGAAGAATCCTGTTTCTCTCATGGGCAGTTTTATGTTGGTTTTTAACACATGGAAAGTAAAACCAATTTGTTTGTTTATACTCCACAAGGAAAGACAAAGAATATTGTCTATCAAGAAGTATTGTAATGTAAAAACTGTTTAAAGATTTTTTATGTCTGAATAAATGCATTTGAAGTTATATTGTTGTTATTGATTTATTTTTAACTTTTTAAAATCCTGGGCAACACCAGGTAGCTCTGCTAGTTAGCTATAAACAATAGAAAAACTAAGTCCCCAATTTATGTCTAGGTGAACCTTCCATTAATATTGTCTAATATTTGTTTCTTTTGTCTTAGATTTCACAAAAAAGATATTATCTTTGCATTATTCAAAGAAACTGTCGTAAGAAAGACACTGCCACCTGAGACTATATTTATCTCCCTTGCACTGACAGATTAAAAATATAAATAAATTAGATGTATTATATAGCAACATCACTTGCAGGAAACATCCAATTTATGAAATACCATTTAAAATGTGAAATGTAATTATCTATCATGTAAAAGCAAAATGTATAGCTATTAAACAAATTCAAAATAAAAAAATTAAAAAAATAGAAGTTTAAGAGAGAGAGAGAGAGTTCTACACAGATTTTATTTAAAGCACATTATGTTAACCTGTAGTGAAAATATAAATTTTCTGAACTATATATATATATATATATTGTGTATTTGGGCAGCAATCTCTCTTTTATACAAGTTTCATTAAAGACAATTAAGGTACTGCATTTAAGCTTTTTATTTAATTTTTCTTGTGTTCAGAGAAGTTTTTTTTCTTTTAAATACACACAGAAACATACCAAACTCTATCCGCAACATACTCATGGAAAGTACAACTATAATAGCCTCATCAACATGTAAAAAAAAAAAAAAAAAATTAAAAATAATGGAAGTATTGATAATAAAATAGAAAAAAAAGAAAAACTCTAGATACATACATGGAAATCTACAAATTGTCAAAATTAAAAAACATCATAAAAGAATAGCTGAAAGTGCTTGGGCATACAAAACATTCAGACAATTTTTACACACTATGTCCAGAAAAGAAAAAACTTATATGAACACAAGAAAAATCAAATAAAAAGCTTAAACGCAGTTCAAAACTTCATATATCATTCTGATATAATCAATCTTGAATGAGAAGTGATATGAATTCAATATCAAGTGGCTTGATTGAATTCCTTGAATTGGAAAGGAGAAAATATACCTAAGGGAATCCCTCTTCTATAAATAGAAAATTCACTACCAAAGCCTGCAAGTCAGAGATTATGTATTTTCTTCACTCTAATTACAGTCATCTTTCTCTTCCTATAATCTTCAATATATAATCACTCTTAGGCTTACAAATACATAACAAAATACAATGTATATTGGAGTAATCAGTCTTCAAGGTATTGTAGAAAATGCTAGCTTATGTTCTAAAATATTCTCTGATTCATCAAATGATCCCCAAAATAATAAGTGGACATTGAACCAGAAAAAAAAAATCACATAAATCCCCTTAGTTACAGTTTATTAAAAAAAAAAGCAAAGTAAACATCTTGTGATCTTGTTTGAGATATACTTTGAATTATAAAGCCCCCATCAATAAACACAGTAAAAAGAACAAAAAGCAAATAAGATCTTCCTGGTTAGACAGAGTATAGCTGTCACTTATCACACTATTCCACAGTTTTATCAGTGCACAACATGGATGTAGCCACTAAGTCCAGCAAAAGATCCACACTCTTTGTGCAACATTATTATTGAGTTTGAGTGCTTTTTTTAGCAATGGTCAGCCATTGCACTAAATACATAGATTCTCTCAGGGTGGTACTTTTAACAAACAATGCCTGTGCTTGAAGACTTTTAAAATGAGAAAAAAATTTGCATGGAACCAATCCTACTCTTTGAACAATGATAGCATTTATCTAAAAAAAGAAGAAATAGTCTCCATCATCGAATGTAATGATGCAGACTGGTTTATCTTTTTAAGTACAATGCAGATTCAGGTTTATGTATCAGAGTACCTTCTCCTATTTGGATGACAAGAAATACTAGGGGACAATCTCTCCCAGTGAGAAGGTCACCAACCCAGTTTTCCATAGATGGACCATAAAAGATAATACCACTTTGGCTCAGAGTGGACTTGAGAGTAATAGCAATGACTTCACACTAGCCAGGACTCCAGAGCTGGATTTTCACCACTGAATGCAGATTAATGTTCTACATATATGCTTCTAACTTTTTAGATAATAAAATAATGTACATGTTGCACAAAAAGTGCATAAGGCACAAATTGTAGTTGAATACTTATTTATGAAAATAAAATTAATTTTTTTTGGTAATTTCACTGAAAAATTCTTGAAAGGATTATCAGATTCAAAATCTTAGTTCAACACCAAGAGATTTTGAATCCTATAATCCTATATATTGCCTATAACTTTAAGAGTCATTAAGATTCAAAATTTTCTTCAGACCATTGAACTCCTTTTTAATTCCTAAGAAGAAAAAAATTATTTCTCTCATTTTCTACATTATAGCTCCTGACAAGGGCTGATCCATTCTTCAGCCTAAGAGTTCAAGAACACAAAGTAGCATTTCAACTGTCATAATAAAATTAAACATATAGTGTTAAATATTTTCATTTAGATAAAAATTAAAATAGACTGTACAATAGTCGTTTGCACTCAAGTAGCTTAAATGACCCCCCCCTGACAAATGTTTCAAATTAAGATTTGATTCTTTAAAATGTGAGCTGAGTAGTAGACCTTGCTAACACGAGTCCAATCTTCTAACTGTAGTATAATGTTACTTTCTTCAATAAATAGATATATTAAAAAAAAATTTTTTTAAATAAAAAAAATAAAGTCTAACATCTTTGTTAGTTTTGGAATATAGACATATATGCTTTCTTAATATTTATTATTATAATGATTAACAGTAACACCCAAAGAGCAGGAAATAAATACTGGGGGATGATAAAGGTATGAGTTTCAAATAATAATGTCATTGTATTTTAGTAAATAAAAGAAAAAAATCATTAACATCACAGTGTGTACAAACGACTCACTATCTTTCATCAGAGTGAATAAAAAAAAAAATTGAAAAAGATACAGAGTACAAAACTATATATATAGTGAATAACGAGAAAACAGAATAACAAACAGACCAAATATTTGAGATTCCGCGACACCCAAAGCAAGAGTTCTTGAATAACGACCAAAGAAAGAGTACACAGAAGAGAAATAAATAAATAAATAGGTTAACTTTTTCTTCTTCTTAACCTGCAATTGACTTGCAAATAAAATAAACTGAACAAAAAAAGAGTAAGTGTTACAGTGGCAAGGCAAGCACCATTCATGAGGGTGGCAAGTACAAGTGGAAATAGCAAACTAAGAAAAACTGGGGGAGGCGGGTGTTCTGGAAGGAAACAATTGAGACGAAGCGGGAAGAAGACAAAGAGAAAAGCCAAGCAACATGATCTGCTAGTGACAGACTTCCATCACAACTTAGAATACACTGGTAGCAGGTCATGACAGGCAGTATCCGGTGTCGCGTGCATGCAATTTAATAGTGAGCAGTACAGTCACACGATCCTCAGTTCATATGCCCACTAACTTAGTCATATTCATTTTAGCATTCCCATACATTATGTGCAAATATGTTAATTTATTAACTAATGTAGATAAAAAAAAAGGTTACCCAAAAAATAAAAAACACAACAACCCTCTTCTAAATTTTACATATACACTAACAATAGGGTTGGGAGGTGCACGTGGATGGAGTACTTTTCCCATGCAAATGACAGGATGTTGAACATGAACATATGTACAAGAATTAATATATATTTTTCTTTTTGGTATTTATTGAGCTTAGTTTAGAATATAAGACGCAAATATAGGACAATAATGGTTTAAAGGCTGCAAATATAGGATAGTAATGGTTTACAAACTTTTAAGATTTTATTATACATCAATGTTTTTTCTCACCTACTCCAAAGAATATTTCTGTTAATCTTAGAGTGAAATACCGGTTATAAAAACTTAAGCAGAAGTATACTTGATATTATTGATTTTGATTTTTTTTTTTTTTAATCATTTCACCCTAAGCTAGGGGATAATGCCATTAAGATGCAAAAGGTTATTGGGAGTGAAAGAGAACGAGAAGACTTCAGTGAGGAGAAAGGACAATAAGAGCACAGGATTCTGGAAAACAGAAGATGGTGATTATTGGTGTTGCATTTAAGTTTTTGAGGATTATATGCAGCAGGGAAGCAAGAGACTGGAAGAGACTTCCACAGGCGAGAAGTGCGGGTAAAGAAAATATCTGAATAGAATTTATGGTTACATCTAGCTAGTTCAACAGTAAAACAATGAGACCTAATAGCCAATCTAGTAGTATGCTTAAATTCATGCTGCTGAGGTACCAAGGAGGAGAGATCATTAGAACAATTGTCATGAAAATATTTATAGAAAAGACAGGGGGAAGCCATGTCATGATGGTGAGAAAGTAACTGCCAAGTCAGGCTTGATTACATTACAGACCATTTTTGGGATTTTGGCAAGAATCTCAAGATATATAGTAGTTGCACCAAACCATGTATGTCAGAATTATTCAATGCATGGATGAATGGCAGATTTATAAATGTGCAAAATGGATTCCGACAAGAAAATTTCTCTAGAACAACACAGTGAACCAACTTTCCTAGCAGCAGATCTAGCAACTGCTTTAATAAAATCACTTCACTTCATGTCAGTGGTTTAAAATGTGAGTCCAAGAAAGTGCAAAGAGTTGCTTTCTTGGAGGTTAGCATCAGCCATGCTTATGGCAGGCAGAAATGGTTCTCTATGATGATTAAATGAAAGCAGTTTTGTCTTGGAGACATTAAAATTTACAAGACATTCCTTGCCTCCAGTTAACCACTGATTGGAGGTCATTTTCAAGAGCAACTACGAGTTTTACTTTGTTGGATCTGTTGGACTTACTACGAAATAGTTATGCTATCAGTATAAATACCTAGTTGGGAACTGATAACATCATGGAAAGTGACTGAAAATAAGAATGATTTGTTTTGTTTGTTTGTTGTTTTTTTTTGGGGGGGGGGGTACAGCTTATTTTTATTTATTTATTTATTTTTTTAATCAATTCACTCCAAGCAAGGCAATAATGCCATTAAGACACAAGAGGCTACTGTGAATGAAAGCAAATAAAAAGACTTTAGAAGGAACTGGAAACCTAATCTTAAACAAGAAACAAGAGATAAACCTCTACTCCTGTTCAAAAAACCAGTGATGTGTATGAACTGGACAATAGACAAATCTAGCTACTCCTATTGAAGAGAAAAAAAAAGTAATTAGTAAATAAAATTTCAAAGTTCAGGTGCAGACTTATCAACCCTTTGTGGGTTATTTAAAGTCAGGACATATTTCAGATTATCAGGTCATTTACACGATCCAGTGTCCCCAATACATGATACTAAAAGATCTTATCGTGAATGTCTTCAAAAAATTTAATGCTATAATTTAAAATGTGCTCAGAAGTTTTATTTCTTGTTGGAACAAGAATAATCAAAAGTTTGATTTACAAAAAATATTAACAAGTGAGATTTTAGCCAGAAATCATCTGCTTTACAAGCCTGTATTTCCATTTTTGTTTGCAATTGCATCAGTTGCACTTGTATATCAAGATTAAACTGTAAAAAGGGATATTAACTTTAACACCTTCACTGTTGAACTTCTATACAGACCAAATAAATAAAGTCTAATTTACAAAAATTATTTTTTTTAAACTATACAAGTTAGTTTTAATGAATATTTGATGATTATCTGAAGTATTTTAAATTATTTAACACTATGTTAATTTAATAACATTTTAAAGGGTAAACAAGCTTAAAAGGGTAAATAATTTTTAATACTGATTTTCATCCAAGAACAAGTGAATACAGCTTTTTCAAAGCCTTAATATCTCCAGTTCTAAACATTGCACAAAAATAAATTTCCATAGAATTTTCTCCAATATTTCATTTTTCTAACCGTACAAAAGGTTAGGAAAATCAAATTAACTTTTTATACAGTTTTTCTTCTCTCATGAGAATCATCTCAGGTAATTTTCTCATTAAATATTCATTGTACATAAGTTCAAAAATTCACACAAACATCCAAATCCACAAACAGAATAAAGCCAGCATACTCACACATAATGGTGGATCATTATGTACATAGCTGACAAAATTATTGGCTGAATTTTGATCTTAAATTTTCATTGCATAATTTTCAATTTATGTGCTCCTTATTCATTTCTGAATTAAGTCTAGTGTCAAAGAAGGATATTATGTTGAAAAATAAATATGAATCAAAAAATAGATGCTTTTTTTTTTTTTTTCAGGATTAGATGACAGGATTACTAATGTACGTATGTATGAATTTCTACATGAATGGAAAGTATATAAATTTTCCCCATTCTTTTTTCAGAATTTAGCTGCAGAATCCCAGCAACAAACTGATATTTTCCAAAACACTTAATCAACAATTGGAAATAAGAACATTGGTAAATACACGAATGAGAATGATTAAGAAACAATGTTCCAGAAAAGAGCCTATACATTAAAATTATTGACATTTCTTTTCGTATACAAATAAAGAGTGTGAAAGGAAAATGGCTTGACAGGTGGTCATAGTTACCTCAATAAGTCCATTGTTTAATGATGAAGGAAACAAATCAAACATTTATTTTCCACAGCAAATATTTATTTTTCAGTACAATCTGTGTCCTTGCAAAATATCCCCAGTAATCAAATAGAATATTATACAGTGAAAATTTCAGATCAAAATTTGGCAAATAACTATGTCAGGCTATGCATTTATGAATCCAC
Organism: Acanthosepion esculentum; assembly: GCA_964036315.1. NCBI lineage: Eukaryota > Metazoa > Mollusca > Cephalopoda > Sepiida > Sepiidae > Acanthosepion > Acanthosepion esculentum. The sequence continues at coordinate 22,754,354 of OZ038501.1, read as the reverse complement.
CATCATCTATGACAGGGGTTGGCAACCTGTGGCACGCCAAGCAATTTCCAATGTCACACAGCCGCAAATGACATCAAAAAGTCCGAACCAATAACTACTACAACTCAAAGAAGATATTTAGCTGTTTCAATTTTAATATATACTAAAGTATATACACTATATATTACTATATAAAATATATTGTAGAACAGGTGTATTGAGCTTTACTTGTATAAAAATACATATGCTGTTGGCACACTGAATGATTTTAAAACCCTAAGTTGGCACATAGTTAGCAAAAGGTTGCCGACCCCGGATCTCTATGAGATTGTTTAAATGTTTGTTTATACACGAAGAAAAATGGTTTTATGAAACATAATTGAATCACACACACACAACTGCATTCTCTAATAAACCAGGACAAACACAATGTTACCACATGCTGGTATAAAAATTTGCATATGCAAAACATATGTATACGCTTATTTCTCCTTAATCATATTTGGTTACATACAATCATGTAATTGTGTTAATAGTTTTGACTAGTTTTTGTTTGATTTTGATTTTTATTACTTATCACCATAGTTTTTATTCTACAATCATTAGACAATGTGGATTGGAAATAAAGAATAAACTTCTGATAAGATTTGAACTTGTATCTCTTATCTTTGAAGGCTTGACATACTGAGATAGTGTCTTAAGCAGAGAAAAATGTCTTTCTGAGGACACAATGGATACTAAGATATTGCTTACTTAACAGTATAAAATAAATATAAACAAAATAATGACCTAAGCACTGTGATAAAAAGCCACAAAAATATTTAAAAAAAAAAAAAAATAATAATAATGAAAAATTAATTAATTATAAATCTTCATTTAAGAAATCTGAACAACTCAAGACTTATCTGGATTTAGTGTATTCCATACATTACATGCACAATGGCCTATACATTAACACAATTCAAAATGCTATACAAACATTGATCATTGTCACATGAAGACAAACTGAAAATAAATTCCTTGCCTGCATAAATAGCTTTGCATTCAGGTAAATAAAAAAAAATTAATGCCAAAAATATGCTTGAAGGTAGCCAATATTTGATTAAATACATGAATTATGTTTGTTTTTTTTTTTTAAATATTTTAATGTTTGTTAATACCATTGTCAAAACATTTCTAGGAATTATAGAAAAAGACATTAATGAATTAACAAAATTAATCACAATTCGTGTTTTTAATAAAATATGAATTACCTAAGGGCAAGTTAATAAGTCTATAACTTACCTTATCAATGTACCTACTTACAAATATGTTTGTCAGTTATTTTCATTCATATGTCTTTAAAAAAAAAAAAAAAAGAGAGAGACACATACATAAAAGTATATTATTGTAAGAAAAGAAGTTGTTTTTTTTTTTTTTTTTTAAATCAAAAATATCCTTTGTCCTTTTTAAAGAAAGTTTCAAATATTCAGTTATTAGCTGACATATTGTGTATATATTAGTTTATTATTAAATCAAAAATAATAATGTTCAATATCATTCAATGTCAACATTTGAGTTTCATAAATTCTCACTCATCATTCATCAGGACTTTCAATAACAATAGCTAACATTATATTTTACATATATTTTATATAGTTTATCCATCCATACCATCAAAAAATGATAGTAATATTCATGAGAAAGTGCTAAAAAAATTCTTGAATCAACCCACTTCCTAAAACTGAAGCAAATGACTAGGTCTCAGACATTTTTGGGAGAAGGGCAGAGAGCTTTTTTCCAGCACTCCCTCGTAAGTTATTTTGTAATTGCATTGTACATATAAAATAACAAAAACTTTTCTTCTGTATTCTTGTTCATTTTCAATACTTCATTCATATTAAACTAAACAAATGACATTCTGTTTAGCATTAAGTAATTATAGAGTTTGTATTGTCATGTTTATTATAAAATTCTATTTCTACTGTTATCATAAAAATCCACAAAACAGAGGAAAGTTATTCATCTCTGTGTCATGAATTTTTCTGATGATGCAAAAACCTGTTACATCCACACAAATGTGCATAGATACACATTGTAATATATATATATATATATATATATACACACACACATATCTCAAAAGTTGCTTACATTTGCTTTTAGTAAATGAGAATTATTGATTTTGTTGTTGCCAGAGAAATAACTAATCAAACTTTTTTTGAGAAATATTTGCAGAAATGTAGAGTATGTATATATAATTTTTAATAACAAATTTTCAACTCATTTTATTAATTTAGTCAAATAAAAATTCATTTTATACAGAAATTCAGAAAACCAACACAGTTATTCACACTGAAATACTCAAGAAATGCTAGACTTCACTTGTATATAATGACACATACATCTAACAGAACAGTTCCCAACACACAAAAATGTGCATTCAAAGTCCACAGACACACACTATTCACGCAAATAACAGAAAATATTCAGCATATATTATTACAAACATACCGATTAAATTAAAAAGATTATAAATTACAAGCTAAGTAGAATCCTTCTATATTTAATATATATACATTTTCATGCACATGCAAAAGTATAATTATCCACATTTATATAAATATATTGTCACATCAAGAAAATGTATAGACAAATTATTCATGTCTGTGCTAATGCACGCACACGCACATAGAGAACTTCCAAAAACAATTATCTTCATACATACAATTATAATTATCTATACATTCAACTCAATCATTCAAATACAATTGCACATTCAAACATCAAGTTATAATTATCTATCTACTCACACTTTTTCAAAGCGATTTATCTTTTGAAGTCAAGTTTCTCTTTTAATAGAGAGTTATTGATTGTACCATCAAATAAGCCAATATGCATACATGTCAAAAATGTTTCATATTCAAAGCATTCTGACAATAAAATAAAAAAGTACAGATAATGTACTATGACTAAATGTATTTTGTGATCAAGCCACTATTTATATATTGTATTTACATTAAAAAAAAAGAACTATGCATTTACACTGACTTTCATCTTTCTCAATCAGAAATTCTAGTCAAATAAATTCTTATTATAGAAAATAATTATTTACTTCAGATATTTTAAGTATAAAAAGTTTAAGCACACATTTGATGATGATGATGCACACAATCTCATCCTACTTTGTTTTTTGTTTTTAATACCATGTCCCTTCAGGATGTAGATGATCATGACCCTTCAGGATGTAGATGATCATAGATTCCTTTTCTTTCTGCAAATTGCCATGAATTCTTGGGAAAGATGGTGGAGTGTTTTCCTATTGTCTTCTCTATAGTTTTCTCTATAGTTTTGAATTTAAAATTTTCCTTCTGGTCGCCACTCATGGTTAGTGAGCCTAGTCTACTCTGCTTAACCCATAGCTGGAGGGGGGAGAACTGATGGATTCAGTTCTTTTCCAGGGTCATTTACTTTTTTAACTCAACGAATCCATTTTCCACATTGTTATCCACACATTGTGCTGAACTAACTAAAAAAAATGATTATTTGATTGTCAGCATCTTAAAAAAAAAAAAAAAAAAAAAAAAAAAAAAGCTGGAATTTCTTACAAAAGTAAAAAAAAAAAAAAAAATTATTTCCCTCAAAAGAGTATTTGACAGTCCTCATCGGGGTTATTAATGAGCAATAAATAGCCAGTTGTTTATAAGTAAACCCTTTCTTTTTCTACATCACTCAAAAATGCTCCTTCATATTTCAACAGCTGAAGTTCCTAATCATCACACAAACACAATCATTGTTTTCCAAGTAGGTCTTACTGAATATAAGCACTCAGAATTTCTTAAAGATAAATTGCCATCAACAAATCCTGGTCAATCAGATTTATTAAAATCTATTTATATACAAACATGCTTGGATCAATATTGCTTCTTTTTTTTTTTTCAAAAATCTGAGAAATACTTTCAAAATAAGTAAGGATTACATGAGATTCTGCCAATTTTGTGAGTGGTATTTCTAGGAATTATAAACACAAAAAAAAAACAGCAATATTGCTTCAAGCAGGTTTGCCAGAGTTACCATAATTCTTTATGCTTTAAAACTGTTATATAAATAAAAGAAACATATCAAAGAAGAAAAAATTTTATATTAATTTTTATGAATTATCAAAAATGCATTTTCATATTTTATTAAAAAATTTTCAATTATTTATACTCATTGCTTCAAATAAGATTTTAGATTATTCAGTTATCAGTTGGCTATATATATATATATTATGAAATGGACAAAGTCTGACAATTATTTCAAGACATTTCTATGTTTAACATTCTTTTTATAGATACAAATATTTAAGTAAATGCCCTGTTTTATAATAAACAGTATTAAACAACATTTACCGGCCTGAATGTCCAAATCCTTTCAGAGGACGAATATTTTCTATGAAACTTTCTCGGACATTCAGGCCGGTAAATGTTGTTTAATATAAACAGAGCATTTACTTAAATATTTGTATCTATAAAAAGAATGTTAAACATAAAAATGTCTTAAAATATATATATATTATATATATATATATATATATATATATTATACACACACAAACAAACAGAGCCCCACAAAAAATTACCCAAGCACAAAATATTAAACTTTTAATAGCCAGAAAAACAAATCTTTAATCAGGAAATAAGCAAGAATTAAACAAATTAATTTTTTATATGACAATTTTTCCCTTTCATTTGTCGAAATATACCTAATAATTCTTGTTGATTTTTATAGAAAGAAAAATTCAATGTTGTCCCATTCAATTTTCATATAGCCAATGTGTATTTGAAAGACATTTCCCAGCTAGTTTGTATTTAATGTTAAGATTAAATATTTTCTATAGGATTTAAAATCTTGACTGTGACCAGGCCAAAATATGAGCTTAAATGACTTATTTTCAAGCTACTTTTTTGCAGAAAAAGAGCATTGTCTTGTTGAATAATAGCACCTAATCAGTGCTGTTTAGTAAACAACTCATCAATTGATTAAAGTGACCATTAAATTGCATGTTTTTTTTCTGGTTTTATTTTATCTTTTCAAACTGAGAATAGATAAAATGGGTGTCAACTTTTACATAAATAGGCCAATTTTTACCAATAGTAAAAGTATGCTACCACTAGTTATTTACAAAGAGATATTTTGTGTAATATACACCTGACTAACCAATGAAATGAAAGAACAAAAAAAACAAAAAAAATGTAGTTACAAAAAATTATAAAACTCTCTATAAAGGTGAAAATTTTGGGATAAAGTATAAGCTTGTGTTACAAATATGTATATTAGTTGCTTGCATATGCTAGTTTTGGTTAATATAGTTTGAGTAAATATGAAAGCATCACAGAAATTATCATCGATTTCACTGTCCCTAAAGAGATGACAAGTAAAGCTTGAAAGATTTGAACAGCTGGTGTGTGTATGTAATATTTTAATAACAAATTTACAACTTTTTGGGACATTATTTACATTAGTCAGACTATTGTCCTCATCTTTGTCGCCATATTTGTCACAACGTTTCGGCCATTGTACGCTCCGGCCTTCTCCAGGTGGTTGGAATTTCGAACTGAACCCTTTATTTCGATCACTGGGGTAGACTGTTCTAGTTCCACGTGCCATGTTTTGATGGATTAGCAGGAGATAACTGATAACTGACATCCATCAAAACATGGCACGTGGAACTAGAACAGTCTACCCCAGTGATCGAAATAAAGGGTTCAGTTCGAAATTCCAACCACCTGAAGAAGGCCGGAGCATACAACGGCCGAAACGTTGTGACAAATATGGTGACAAAGATGAGGACAATAGTCCAACTAATGTAAATACTGTACATAATACCTCATCTCAGAAATATAGACAGACTCTTTTGGGACATATTTATAACAAGATTCATTTTATGAAAGTAATCCATTATATTCTTTAAGCTTAAGAATGTTACACTTGGGTGACCTGGAATATGTTAAAGCAAGTCCGCTTAATTTTCTGAAAATTAAATGAATATAACGAGGAAAAAAAATGTTAATACCCAACTAAATTTAAGTTGGGAAACAATTGGAAAAATTATCCGAAAGTGGTTATAACAGATAAATAATTTTCTGTCTTGAATTGGGAATTTCTGGCAGCCTGGCATTTTAAATAAATTGTCGAAATAATGAAACATAAAATGTTCAGCTGATAAACTATGCATAATCATTTGCTGTTTGCATTGAAATGCTAGATGATATTTGATAGAAGTGAAGACCAAGTCAGTTCAAAGTAAGTGCAAGTCTTATATTCTATTACAGTTACTGTAATAAAGTGAAGCCATAAAAGAATGAAAATCAAATCAAGAAAATTTAACCTGGTCACTGCTTAAGTATATTTTGTAATGTTGTATCTCGTTTGATGATTTTCTGGCCAAAACACAGATGAAAATAGAACATCTTCAACGTATGTTAAAAACAATTTTATTTTCATCAATCTAAATAAATGTGACGTATCTTAAAATATAGGGCTCAAAGTTGAGCAAATATTCACTAAATGTCACATCACCAATAAATATACAAATTTTAAATGCATTATCACCAAATTTGTTTTGAGAATTCCAGGACATTTTGGATATGGTGTCCAAATCAGTGTTTCATCAACATTTATTACATTTCATACATTAAAAGTGAATAGATGGTAACAGGCAGAGGAAGAATAACAGCTTGGAACATATTGTAAGCCATGGTTTATCTTCCCTTAGTTTTGACAAGAATACCTTCATGGAGTCAATGTTAGTATAATTTGATACACTTTTACAGTTAATTTGAAGATAACCTGCTTAAAAAATACAAGGTTCTATTCTGTAGTCTGGATTGGTAAAGCTTATTAGTTTCCATTAATCTTGTGAAAGAGTAATGCCCCTACCAGTACATGGTCTGTTTCTGAACCTGAGAAGGCAATGCATGTTTAAATAAGGCACAGTGTGGTGAAAGAGTTCAGTCTAAGAAAGTTTCATGTCAGTAAGAGGCACAGATTCTTCATGCATTTAATAAGAGCCATTTAAGGCAGGCCAGATTGTGGGCTTTCAAAGGCTGGATAGTTATTGTCAAAAAACTACTACAGATGTTGGACAAAATGTGCCAACAGCTCTTCAAGTTGACAACAGTAGTCAAATGAACATGGCTACACCTGTAAACCAGGATCTGCATAGCCATATAGCAAAGACATATGAATGCAGGTCTGTCAGGACAAAGTGAACCACTGCAAGACTGAAGGTAACAATTTCCTGGATCACATATTCATCATCAATGATGAGATATACTACCACCAATACAAGCTAGAATCAAAACATTAGTTCATGAAGTGGCAACATGCAAATTCTTCCTCAAAGAAAATGTTCAAGACACATCCATAAGTGGGTCTAGTGATACACACTGATTTTTGGGATATAAGAAAAGTGTGAACCTTATTGATTTTTTTGGAACCCCCCCAAAAAAAACAACCATTTTGACAATTATATTGTGATTCTGACCAAGCTGAAAGGTTTGAATCTGGAAGTTCAGGCTAAGAAAAAAAAAAAAATTTATCTTGCAGCACAATAATACCTAGCTCCATACCGGTTTGAAGACCAGGGATCACATTGCAAATCTGGGCTGGAATGTCATCCAGCATCCATTGTACAGTCTATCTTTCAGTGCCTTCCAATTTTCATCTGTTCAAGTCAATGAAAGATGGACTATGTGGCCAACATTTTCTTCACAAAAATGGTGACATATCACTATTGTGTAAAAATCAGTTACTTCCACTGGTGCAGAATGTTATTCTTTTATAAACACAGGATGCAGGCTCTTGTTTATTGCTGGCAAAAACTGTGATGATGCAGAAAATAGTTTTGTGTTGTCTCCATGGAAATAAATAGGGGGCATTACTTTCCAAGCATGAAATGGTATTTTTTGTTCTTTTTAATTTGAGAGTGCTAATGGCTTTTTTAATTAAAAAAAGATCAGCTACACTTAGAAAAGGTGTAAAAATAAATAAATAGAATAAAAATAAAATAAAATTAATGAAAAATGTTTTCACATTATGGGAACAAGTGAAAATGGACTGCAGATAACAAAGTTGAATTTTTTTTTTTTAAATAGCATGTTTTTTGTCTTTTGTTAACAGCAATTGGAAGTTTTAGTTTTGTTTTTTCTTAATTTTAAAATGGTTAGTTTCCTCTTTCCAGTCCAATATAGCAAAGTGTCCAAACATGAGTAGATCAATCAGCTATGCATATAATAGAAACAATATGTCCCCAAGGCTATATTTGTCTCAAAATTAAAAGAATCATGTACCTCAAATATAACTGAACAACACTGCTATATTGTAGCCATTAAGACACAACCATATTCTTTCAATTAAACCTCTTAATTGAGATAGCACTATCATAACCTAGCTCTTAGAATAGAACAATAAACATCTGCCACTCTGCTGCAGCAACCAGAGTCAAATCTTCTTTCATATAAATTTGTTCAAATAAGTACAACAAATCTGACATTATATAGAGTCCCAAATCACTGGGGTAAACATTCTCAAAGGAGTATAATTAAAAACATTACTAACCCAATACTTGCAATAATTTGAAACCTCGATTCCAATCAGTCCATAACTGCTGGTCAAAAACTGTGAGACTGTCAAGAGGAAAAATAAAATAATTTCTTTCTTTGAACTCAGCTAAAGGTTTGTTTTTTGTTTTACTGAAGTGATAATACATTAGATTTCAGCCACTTTTTTCATGCTTTAATGAGTCAGCATGTTCAGCCACTAACAATGAGCTTCCTCTAAGTACCTAGCAGTAAAGGGTGAGAAATGATAGCACCTATCCCTTGAAGAATAGCTTCTAACAGGTAAATTAGTATCGATAAAGAAATCCAGTTATAAAATTCCAACATAAAAGAAACTAGTGATAAACAGAAGGAACAAACTCAACTTGCATTTAAAGGATTTAGGGAAAAAAAGGCAGGCCACCACAAGCATCCAATGTGATATCAATGAATGAAATTTCAGATAGCTTTGGATTGAAGAGTTCAGACATTGGGACTGAGTATTTTTATTGCTTTATTCATTTTAAGTTTGGAGACCATATTCCAAAAGGTTTATCAGTTTATAGGTAAAGTAAATGATCACTATCAAGTTTTATTTCTCTTCAATGATACATATCTTTGATAAGATAAAGAACAAACAGGAAATGTTTATCAATCTAATAGGTTTCACTTTTATTAAAGCTTCATCAGAGAATGGTTAATTGGTTAATCATATTTTAGATGTATTCGACTTTTTAAACCAACATTAAAATAATTTGTGATGTTCAGAATTCAACAACTTTGTCCATCCAAAGTTACAAGAAATTAACAGATACAAAGGCTAACTGAAAAATTTATAGTTGCTAATATTGTTATTAGTAGGCTCTCAAAGTACATTGTTTGTAAAGAACTATGTTCTTTGTTTAATTAGGGTGGCATTAGTAAAATCAAAGTTATGGCTGTGTATTACAGGAGTGTTTGAATGGTGGTCTAAACATAAATCTTATTTATGGCCGTAGACACAGACTTTTAGATCTCTTGATGTCTCTCCAACATAAATTCTTTTACATTGTTAATAATTTATTTCATAAGTACCTATCTTTTTTATAAGTACATATCTTTGTTATTTTTTGTTTCCACATTTAACCCACCCTAGTGACATGTCACAGTAGTTATATCATCTCACTGGGTGCCCCATACTTGTGGTCATGTACCCAAATTAAGCTATTAATAAATATGCATCAAAGTATTTTTTTACATTGAATGATAGAAAAATTAATGGAAACTAATAAGCTTCACCAATCCAGACTCCAGAAGAGAACTCTGTGTTTTTTAAGCAGGTTATCTTCAAATTAACTGTAAAAGTATATCAAATTATATTAACACTGTCTCCACAAAGCTATTCTCGCCAAAACTAAGGGAAGATAAACCATGGCTTACAATACATTCCAAGCTGTTTTTCTTCCTCTGCTTGTGGAGAGCCTGTTACCATCTATTCAGTTTTAATGTATGAAATGTAATAAATGTTGATGAAACGCTGATTTGGACACCATACACAAAAAGTTCTGGAATTCTCAAAACAAATTTGGTGATAATGCATTTAAAAATTTATGCAGTCACATGTTAGTAATCAACTTACTGGTGTGTATGAAAGTTTCTTTGTATTTTTTATAATTACGTAGTTGATGGGGATTTTACAAGTATATAAATATACTGGCTATTGGAATTATTTTTTTTTTTAAATTGATTACAGCTTAAATAAGACTATCAAGTGATCCTCAAAAAGACAAGACAATAAATAAAACCTGAAGAAAATTTAAATACCTTAAGCAATAAAATAATGAACATCAACAACTTGTCTCAGCCCCATACAATTCTGAATATCAACAATTTCATCCAGCTTGTGTTCCACTTTTTCTTTCTACAATGCCCAAATATTTTATAATCTAAGATCATTAGAGAGAAGGTCAATTATAAAACAAAGTCCAAGAAAAAAAAATTTGAAAGTGCAATACAAAAGGTATTCAATTAAATACATTAATCTTTATCACTCTGTATATGACTTCATTTGCTGTAAACAAAAGTTTATCCTGCCATTGGAGGTGACTGATCCTTGAATTTTAAATTCATAGTTGTGTTGTCATATCCTGCTATGGCAACAGAAATCACCTTTGACAATAAGGTTACTGCAATTGAGAGGCCTTGAAAAAGAATGCAATTGAAAGGGAAGTAATATTAATAATGCAGTGCTAAAGGTTAAACAAGCATCGTTTAACACTCTTTCAAAACTATTACTAGTGACCATTGAGTTCAATCCTTACCAAGAGCCCTGCAATCATGGCCTTGTATCAAAACTAAGCTTAGTAACTAACTACAAAATTTAAACACTGAAATGACCTAAGAGAACTACGAAGATGATCACAAAGAGAATTAACAAAATAACATTTAATTTCGACAAGTTTAATAAAAAGAAATTAATCTTTCAGGAAACGCAGGGCAATGACAAGAAGTGTTGTTCATGTAATTTCATTAAGACACTCGGAGATCATTAATCAAATTAGAAGCAATGTTCACCCAATCATAATATATCACATGCAAATTATTCTTTATTCAATTAAATGAAGGAAAGGTCTGTGAACTCAATGACTCACTTTGAAAAGTATTATTTAAGTATTAAACAAATGATATTTACAGGTGAGATGTGTTATGTCAACTTGGATTAAGAATCTATTACCTGTGGCTTTTTGTCCTTCTCCAATAACAAAGAGTTTTTTTTTGTTTTTTTTTAAAGAAAAAAAGGACCATGGCAAGAGAAATAGTCATATACTCAATTCTAATTGGTCTATATTTGTCAAGATCACACATGTGCATATACTTTATAAAAAACAATCATAATATAGATGTTTCCTAAACATCACTTAGTCTGTCACAAAGTCAAAGAGGGTGATTTGAGTGATCAGCAGCTTGTATAATTTGCTATTTGCTGCAATTGATTTGTTCCTTTAAAAAAAAAAAAAAAAAAAAAATTAGCCTTCTCTTGATCATCTGTTTCGATGTTCATCTAGTCACTGGATCTGTCTTCAACTTATTACCACTTTTTCCAGGCCTTAGATGCATATACATGCCAGGAGGTCTATACCATTGCAAAACGGGTAAAAAATGATTTCCAACAGTTTGTCAACTGCCATGAGCCTACATTTATTGCGATAGAATAAATTCACTATAACATTGTGCCTCTAATAAGGTTGTGATGTTTTAATCTCCAGTTCAAAATAATTTATTTTGTTCCAAACTGATACAAAATTATCACAATTTCCAAGATATAAAAATATATGATAATATTAGTCTGTTTATTCAGTGCATTGCTATATGCATACGTCTATTCTGCATGCATTTTTTCTTTTAATCATATCACCCCAAGGAAAGCAATAAAGCCAATATGGTGCAAAGGGTTATAGAAAATAAAGGAATCTGAGAAAAATCATTAGGGAGAGGACAGTAAAAGAACAGGAGTCAAGGAGACAAAAGATGACAATTGACATTGCATTTAAATTTTTGAAGATCAAAGTTGACTGGAAAGCAAGAAACCAGAAGAGAGTTCAACAAGCAAGAAATATGAGAGAAGAAACTGTTAGCATAGAACTTGTGGTTACATCTTGCCATTTCAACTGTAAAATGATGAGACTTAGCTGCCAATCTAGTATTGCACTTAAATACATATGTCAAGGTACCAAAGGAGAAAGGTCATCAGAACAGTTACCATAAAAATATTTATAGAAAAAGCACAGAGAAGCTACATTACAGCTTGAAAAGTATGAGACTGAGAAAGTGCAATGAGACACTCTCCTGCAGATTAGCAACAACCATGCTGTCAGAAGGTAGAAAAGGTTCTCTAAGACAAAAGAAAGCAATTTCATTTTGGAAGTGTTAAAATTAACACATCCCAATTAACAGATTGAAGGTTATTTTTGAAACCAGCTGCCAATTTATCAAAACTACCAGATTTACTATGAAGACAAAAGTAAATAGTGTCATTAGCATAGTCACTGAGTCAAAGATGACATCATATGATTGTTGATGAAAATTAGGAACAAAGTAGGTACAAGGATCTGTGGGATACCCCGCATTAATGTAAAAAGATCTAGAAGAGTAGTTGTTCAAGACATCTTTCATTTCAGGATTTGATAAGAAAAATTGAATCAAATAAATTTTTTCCAGAAATAACATAACCCTTCAACTTGTGAAGAAGACCAGTATGCCAAGCCCTGTCAAACACCTTTGAGATATCGAAAGCAACAGCCCAAGTTTCATCATTCTTATCTGAAGTTTGACAGACTTTCTGAAATAATTGTTAACACATCGGCAGTTGACCTGAAGAAGCAAAAGCCATATTATTTGCCTGAAAGAAGGTGATGGGAGATGCTTACCTAATTTGGAATTTATTAGTCAAGTAGTACTTTGCCAAAAAGAGGTAAAAGACTAGTTGGAACGATCAGGCAGTTTGCCAGAGTTCTTAAAAAGATTGAATCAATTGAAAAATTCAGCTATGAAGAAAACCAATATGCCTGTCAAATCTGTCAAACGTTTTTGAGTTATCAAGCACAACAACCCGAGTTTCGCCATTCTCATCTAAAACTTGACAGGTTTTCAGCAATAACCATTAATACAGTAGCAGTTGAACTAGAGAAGCGAAAGCCATATTTGTTTTTCTGAAAAAAGATCCAGCGAGGTGAGATGCTTAACTAATTCAGAATTGATCAGGGCTTCTTAGACTTTGCTAAATATTCACTGGGTGCATTCATAAAATCTAGCCTAATGAGTGACTTGTGATTATTGCAATCCTATTTTTCATGTTTTATCTGTAGCAAATGCTGGATTTTTCAAACATGCGATGAAAGCATTCTTTTTGTTGCTATGTGACTTTAAATGAAATTCACTTAAAGTGTCCTTCAAATCTTTCTCACACACAGTATCTAGAATCTTTTACTTGCAAATTCTTCATTTAAAGGAAGGGTTTGAGAAGGGGAAAATACTTGCTGTTTTCTCCACTTGAACAAAATAACCTAATTGTCTCAAAAGCAGTTTTGGTCACATGACATTCACACTTCTAAATGATTTTTTTTTTTCTTTACAAAGAAAATGTCTTGTCATCTGGCCAGTTTTTTTAAGGATGTTGACACTAAAATGGGAAAACCAAAGTAACTTGATCCTGCTGTGTACTGCTCTACCTATATTCGCTTCACTTTTTCAACAGATGGCCACAACACTGGATAGAATAATAAATATTCAAGGAAATCAGCAAAATTATATTTTCTACAGTTTTATTCGATTTCAAGTGGAATTTCAGAGATTTGCTAAGAAAAGATTGAATTCTAAGGAAAAACGTAACAGTATTTTCAACTATAAATGGAATTTTCTGGGCATGTAAAACTAACAAATTATAAATAAAAAAAGAAATTTGGTGCATATACATTCATTTCTTGAATTTAAAATTTTTCTCATTTTTCAGATACTTTAATAGCTTCAACTCAGTCACTTAAGAGAGTTATGGTGATTTAAATTAATTTTTCTTTTCATTCTACAATAAGAAAATTGCATTTATTTAATAATACAATCATAAATATACAGTCAAGAAAAAGAATTTAGCTCTGCATTGTTTACTTCTGCTGCTGTTGACATACTTATACATCTTTACAAAATTTACATTGTCTGCTGTCATCATACATACAAGTTTTCAATATACTGTGAATTGTCAGTACCTAACATTCATAATATAGATTAACTAGAGCTTAATCATAATTCCAAACCAATGTAGAGACATAATACAACTTGTTTTGTAACATTTTTATTATACTGTGTTGGGAGTGAGATTTAGCTTAGTCTGTACTGCAAAGTATCCAACCAAAACCAAATTGTCCATAAGAAACTGATGTTATAGTTATTTATTGCCAATAAATGGCAATTTTCTATTTTTCCTAAAATAGGTCAGCACAGCCAGGCAACAATGAAAATTAAACACAAACAAGTCACAATTTTATGAGTTATATTGGTTTTTAGATTACAAAAAAATAAAAATAAAATAATGCTGTATCTACCAACCAACCAACCATTGAGGAAATGAAAACATTTTATCTGTAAATGCATCAATGTTGATATTCAAAAATAAACAGGGATATCATAACAAGAATTGTAAGGTTCAAGCTTAACACTGGCTCTATCAGCTTTGGGATGATATCATATTTCCAACAAAGTTGAATATTTAGTGCAGCTTTAAAAGTTTTTTGCCCAATCCACTTCCCAAAATTTGACCAAATATGTTCCCCCCCCCCAAATCCCGACTTATTTGGGCCTAGAACTTTTGTTACACATGTCAGATACTCGTTCATACATGCTCACATACTTTTTTTAAATGCCATTTCTCTTCAAAACATAGATGATCATGGTTCTCCACAATGTTCTATTTCTGTGAATTGGCATGACAGTAGTGTGGTTTCCTGTTGACTTCTCCATGGTTTTGATTAAAAATTGTTTGCCTATTCTGGTTGGTATGCAAGGTGCATGTGTGTGTGTGTGTGTTCTGAAAAACCCACATGTAAGCTTCCTTCCCCTTTTAAGACCCAATGAAAATATCTGACTTTCTACTTTAGAATCAACTAAGTTTTTATACTGTAGTACTAAGATATTATGAAAAGCATACTTGTCATAGGGTAAAGTCAGAGATTATTTCCTAGTGTACTACTGTGCTCTGTCCTCATTGAGGGGACCACTACCATAAAGATTAGTAAATGTGCTTGTTATTGCCAAAGTCTATGAGATAATGAATAAAAAATAATAGATAATTCTTATAAAGTAAAAAATGAGAAACCTATTCATTTCAGTATATTTAACTATGAGAAACATTTTTTCTTTTTTTCATAATTTTTAATAATTCTCTGTAAATACACATGTATTATAAATATTACATATATTTATATAAAAACATTAGGTGTTTTTCAAAATCTTATTTTCTCTATACAGCAAGTTTTCATACAGACTATTCTAACAATTTCACATCATTATATATATATATATATATATATATAAAAAGATAAATCAGTGGTAAATCTTCATCAATCTACAGTTTCAATAACTGTACTAGTTTACTCTTAAGTAATTGATTGTTTCTTGCAGCGTCTATTTCATATCTGATGCCAAAATAGATGGTAGATATAGAAGACGATTTGTAAAACTTCTATTTTGACAAGTTTTGCCAATGAATTGGTGTCATCAGAAAAAGGAACCTAATTCAACAAAATCTGTATTAGCTAGACCAAACATGATTCACATTAAGCCTGCAAATACTTTTAACTGTACCATTTTAGTTATCAGATGTTAATGCATTTGAACATTGTCTCAGCACTTGTAAGAACATGTGATAAATTGCAATAGCCAACTTTTGTATCCATCCTAGGATTTGTAGAGCATAGCACTTTCAATGCATCTTCATCCAGGTAAATTCATTTTATTTTATTCAAATGCTATTTTCCTGGTCAAAATTGTGATCAAAGGTTCTAGTGGCATATAATTGCTTTGATTTTGTTGTGTAATTTTAAGTTCCTTTTATATTCATATAGAGATTAGCTATTTCACACGCTTAATATAAATCACATTATCTCATTAATGAAGATCTTGTTGAAATAAAATTCTCTTTCTGATGATTCCAAATTAATTTTTCAAATTGTCTAATATATTTCTTATTGCATTGGCTTCTCATCTCAACATAACCCAAAACTTAAAATGACTATTGAAACAAAAGGAAACTTTTATCATTTCTATAACTATGTAAATAAAATCAAAACCTTTATTATATTACATATATTAGCTATACTAAGAAGATATATTATTAATGCTTCAAGAGTAGTCTGGAAATATTACTAAATCAAAATTAATACAATAAACATATTACAGGGGTCAAGTATAACTTTGTGTGAGCAATCACTATTACATAGTGAGAATACAGTAGCTAATTAAAAGGAACCTGGAAATGGAAGAAAAAAAAAGAGATTCTGGGAGAGAGAGAGAGAATAAAATCTGAAGAGGCATTTCTCAAAAGCAAAAGGATACAGAGCTTATTTGCTTAGAATAAAAAGGTCAGGTAGTTGTCTTGGAAGTCTCATGAACAAGATTCCATAGCTTAAAAGAGAAAAAAAATGTTTGCTTCTTTCAGTGAGTGAATCTACTAACAGCTATAGTTGACAAACTGAAAATATCAATGAAGTTCCCAAACATCAAGAAAGAAGATAAAGTTGATATCAGTTAACTGTATAATTTTACCTATTCTTTATATAAGTGAAACTGACTGTGTTCTTGGTTATTTTTTTTTCTCAAGCAAGTGGGCAGAAATTTTGGCCATACAACCTTCTGAGTGCTGATAGGATTTTAAACCTAGATCTTGACACCAGCTGCCCTTTATATTCTAAATATAATGAAAATGGTGTTCTTTTTAACAATGGCAAAACACTTTACGTTCATATATGTGAATATTTATTTCCAAAAAGCAAACCAAAATTTAAAGGTTTCTTTTCAAAAGAACAGATGCTCACTTTGATCTGACTAATGAGAGAGAGAGAGAAATGGCTTGGTTTTAACTTTCATTACTCCTATAAATCACATTGGAATTTGGTGATTTTACGTAGAGGCATGTGGAATGTAACAGAAGAGAGTGAATTGATACTGGCAATCATGTAAACATTTGCACTCAAAATCACTATTACCTTCAGGCAGGTCTATTATGTAATTTGGCCAATGACATGTAACCATTTCAGACATATGTATATGCATTTGTGCATCTATTTTTTAAAAATAAAACAATTACAGATTAATGTGGGACAAAACAAGTGCTATAAAGTAATACAGAAGGAACATCTGTTCATTTAACTTTATCATAGACAAGTCAGGTTGTTTCAGCGTGAATTAAAAGGTACCAGAGAGTCAGGAAAAATTGGAAAGAAAAAAAAATGAGAGACAGAAAAATGTTATCCCAGCAGCTGGAAATGAATAGAAAAAATAAAAGGAAAAAAAGAGGAAACAGAAGAGGAAGTACTTTTGGTTGCAACCAAAATGGTAGGAAAACCTTAATCAAGTCAGTAAAACAGAACCAATGTCTACAATGGAATGTCGTAGGAAATACCAACCCTTTAAATGACCATTTCAGTAGCTTAGGAACCAATTTAAAGCCACATAGTGACCAGCATTTTGACCCAAAATGCAGGAAATATTTTTTTTTAATTGGGAAGAGAAAAAAAAAAGAAAGAAAAAGGTGTCAAATGGTAAAGTGAAGATCATACAAAAGTTTAGATATTAAATATGATACATTGACTACTGAATGCAGAACTGGATGAGCTTCCTTCCCCTTTTAAGACCCAATGAAAATATCTGACTTTCTACTTTAGAATCAACTAAGTTTTTATACTGTAGTACTAAGATATTATGAAAAGCATACTTGTCATAGGGTAAAGTCAGAGATTATTTCCTAGTGTACTACTGTGTTCTATCCTCATTGAGGGGACCACTACCATAAAGATTAGTAAATGTGCTTGTTATTGCCAAAGTCTATGAGATAATGAATAAAAAATAATAGATAATTATTGTATCTAAAGCAACTGTACAAGTTTTGGAAATATCTCAAGACTTCCATGAAAGTGGCCTAAAACACAATGTCAAAACTACAGTAAAATACTGGTATTATTCAATAATATTTCAATCTTAACCTTTATCACTCTGTATGTGACCTCATTTGTTGTACAAAAAGTTTATCCTGCCACTGAAGGTGATTCTGATCGCTGAACACTAGTGTGTTTGAATTTCATCGTTGTGTTGTCATATCCTGCTATGGCAACAAAAAAAAACAACTTTGAGTGAAATTAATAAGGAGACTGCAAGTCAGAGGCCTTAAAAAAGAATGCAATAGAAAGGGAAATAATAATGCAGTGAGCTAAAGCTTAAATAAAAAATGTGAAACTATTGAATGACAAAATTTACATACAAGACAAAAAAAATTGCTGTTTTTCTGGAATATACATTCAGATCCCATTTTTAATATTTTGCCTTTAAGAATGAAACAATTTTTAAAAATATTAAACTAACTTCTTCTGTGTTTGTGTACTTTTCAATTTGAAACAGATTTCCCTGTTTCTAAATGGGTTAACTAGCTTTATAAATATAGCATTCACAACCTCAGTTTGAAGTTCTATACTGTAACACAGAGTTATAATTAAAAGTTCATTCAGATACTAAATACACTGAATCAGATTAACAAAACATCCACACACAAAGCAAAAGATTAAATAGTTTTTAAAAAAAAAATGGGATCAAGAAAAATATAAATTTCATTAAAAGTCTAAATTTCTCATTTCTGACATTGAGTTTTTTTAAAGCAACAAGCATGAATCTGGCCCCACTGTTAAAGTATACAACTGAATACAAGTATAAAAAGATGACTAACAATTTTAATACAACTCAGTTGAGTTCGTTCTCACAGTACAACATTGTCAGGGTAAAAATATGCCATTTTAAGAGAGCATAAAAACCTTTTATTTTTTTATACAAATATATTCAAAGAAACATTATCCTAAACCAATTTTGATTATTTCCAAGTGAAAATAAAGTAAGTTTATTCAACCAAATTGAGAAACCTTTTCATAGCTTACTAAACAAAATAATGTGGCTACTTTTACTCATATGGCAACCTGCTCATAAATCTAAATAAAGTCTTATACAGCAGGGAAAGGGATAAAAACTGTCCCCAGAAAAAATAAACACAATCCAATAAAGCAAACTAGCTAAAACCTATGTGATAATAGGCATTTAGACTGTTCTTCTCATGATAGTTACTTTAACTCATTTTAACTCGTATATTAAGGAAAGGATCAGAGTGCACCCGGATTCAAATGAGGTGAAGAAAATAAACACAGCCATGAGAATAACAGTACAAAACAGATCAATGAACAGTTGCTATGGCAATTAGTTGAAACAGACATAAAAACAGAAGCAAGGTCAAGAATCAAGAAAGAAAACAGAATAAACATCCTGAAGTAATTGTGAAGATTTCAAGGCATGAAGAAAGTTATCACAAGAAAATCAGCAGAAAGAAAAGTAGCCAGGCACAAAAAAAAGAAAGAGAGAGAGAGAAAAAAACTACTTTGGAAAGGTCAGCCAGCCCAGCTGGCTGGGCAATGAGAGCCTTACACCTGCCAAGTTCATAGAACAGGTGTGAAGATTCAGCTGTTAAATATCAAATTAGCTGTAGAGTCTATAAACATGGTGTACCTGAAAATCACTTTCAAATCTACATGAAATCATATTCATTTTGAAAGCAATGAAACATCAAAACTGATTTTATCAAATATTAAAGTCAAATCCTCCTTGATCTTATATAAATTTTTTTTTTAAGTATTTTCTTTTGAATATTATCATTTGTCAGATATGATGGGCTATATAACAAAAGAAGTTATTTAAAAAGACTAAAAAAGAGCAATTGGTGAGATCTGAACTCACACACCAGAATAAAGTAAAACTTAAAACATTCACCAGAGCAGTTTAAATCTTCTTAAAAACTGAGGAAAAAATTAGCACTTTAGTCAAAAGAAAAAAAGTAAAAAAAAAGTTAATGAAGAGGAAATCAAAGAGATGCTAGCCATCTTCTTAAAATATTTCTAACATAATGACAGTGAATATTTATTTTAAAAGTACTTGACTAAGCACTAGAAACAAGAACATTTTGATCTGCTTAAAAAGAAAACGTCATGCCTCTCTTAGGTCAATTTACAGTAAAATACCTTAACATACCTGTGATATAATTTCAGTCATTGAACCATGCCTTCTTTCCTACCACTTAACCCAAACTCGTAAGTACATGCTTACTATGGCAGATGAGTGGTAAGAAAAAGAATTCCAACAGATTAATTAGAGAACTTTTTAGTGGTAGATGAAAGCTTGCTTCTTGTGGAGCATCAAATACAGAACTTTTAATAGTAGTTTTACTTATTTTTTTATTTAGTAGTTTTACCAACCCCAAAATATAGGTTGATACATAATAAACTGAACTTTTATATGATATTACATTCTGACTGTAAAGTATATTTAAATTGAAATTAACATACTTTTCCAATAGATGAATATATCTGAAAATTTAACATTTCAAATATAATTCATTGTATATTTAACTAGATATAAGGCTCAGATTGATCAACATTGTAACATAAATCATAATCACTTGTTTATAGTTTTCTTTGACTTATTACAAGACTTTTCAAGGCTATTGAAATGTTTAGGAAAAAAATTTAGGTTATCATTATATCTATCCTCAAAGTGACCAGTAGAATTACAAGAGAGAAAAAGTCTAATTAGTTCTTAGTTATGCATGGTATCTCAAAGAAGAAAAGAAACAGACATAAATTACTGATAACATTTGTTACTCTTTTGTACCAATAAATATTAATATTGGTGTTTACAAGCAAAATAAAGCCTTATGAACCTGGTATAAATTCAAAAACTGAGATGCCCAATAAATATGAAAAGCCCCTGAAAGAAGTTGACACCCAATAACTTTCTCCATATATTAAATGGATGAAAAATTATCAACATAAAAAATTCATTGCATCAGTATTCAGCCATCAAAGTATTTTACATGGCTTTCTATGGCCTGACATCACCTTTCTAGCAAATTGTATACTCTATCATAAAAGAATGATTCAAAGAATTCTTTGATATTTTCAACTTATTGGAACCACTGACTAGACAAGGAGGGTTGCATAAAGTGAAACAAATAATACACTGAAGGTGAAAAGAGTCTGCAGAATATACCATCTGAACTCTATGATTGCTGTATAACAACATCTGTCTTGAAATGTCATACAGAAAGCAAAGTTACCGGTTAACTTCTGATCCAGTGAGTCATTCAAATGAGACAATTATTCAATGCAATGTTTCACAGTAAGAGTCTGCTCAGGTTCCGGCAATTCATGTGGAAGAATTCCTTTTTGAAGCTCTCACCAAACACAAATTTAGGCTGAGATTTTAAAGGTTGTCAGGGACTTACCCGACACTGACTTCATTGTCAGTAGCTACCTAATTCAAAGAGGACCATTTTTTGTGTCAAGCGGGATCAAAAAGGACAATGTTGACTTAGATTAATTTCTAAAAAGGTCAAGTGGAACCACTTTTTATATTCCTAAGATTTGTAAACAATGTAACCAAGTTGACTGATTCACTTCTAATTTATCTTCAAGTTCACGTGGTGTGCTGCATTTTCCTTGAAACATTCCTCCAATTCAACAACTTTCAATTTCTAAAGTCATCCAGAGTTTCTTCTTCTTTTAACATTAAAAACCATTCCAAAAACATGTTTGCACTGACTGAACAATTACCATAAGATCCTGTGATCTATTGCCTCACATCTACTGCTGTTAATTCAGATTAGGCAGAAAAGTTAAACAGTGTATAATGTGCAGTTTATATTCAGTTAATATTTTTACCAAATTAATGCAAAATTATTTTTATACAAATAATTCTTAATGAATACAATCAATGAAGGGTTGGGGAAAACTGAGGTTCTCTGTACAGAAAAATGACACTGAGAACCTCTAATGTATTTCATAAAAATTATCCCTTCCGTAATACAACAATCAGATGAATAGATTCATTCAATGTGCAAAAATATTTTTAATTTAAAAAAAAATATTGTAAATGTTATACTTTCACTGTAAATGTTGATTTTTACTTTATTTTGCAAATGTAAAAATCAGTCAGAATCAGAAGAGACCATAGGTCATTTAATAGAAATCAAGGAACCTTGTTCTATTCAGTTGATAGTAAAGCAGTAAATACAGATGGTTAGAATGAAAACAAGATGATATGGACTGAGACTGGCTAGCAAAGAATTCAAAGCATGCATGGGAGTTGAGAATAGAGGAGGAATGCAAAGGGAACAGAAAGGAAGAAGAGAGAGGGAAAGATGAATAGGAAAAAAAAAAGGAGGCAAGAATTTGAAAAGGAGATAAGAAAAAAAAGAAAGGAATAAAGAGTAGTAAAAGAGAGACAATTGAAGAATAAAAAAGAAGAGAATAAAAGAGCGAGTGCCTTTAAAATAAACATAAAGGAGAAAAAAATGAGAGACGAGAAAAGGCAAAGGAAGAGAAATGTGCAGGAAAAAGGGAATTAACAAAAAAATGCCAAGATATCTTTAGTGGTATAAGGGTGGTCTGTTTTGCCCAAGGCTTTGAGTCCATTGTCCTTTGGATTATTGGACAATCAATGGAGGTTGGAGGTAAAGGATACGGATGCTTACAACCCAGCCCAACAATGACTTTACACAATATTGTCACAATAGTGAAGAACACTGGCTATCCAATCCAGTAGAGAGAGAGAGACAGAGAGGGCGGAAAAGGCAGCAAATGTCATCCAGCAACTGTTTCATTACTGAACTGACTT
Organism: Acanthosepion esculentum; assembly: GCA_964036315.1. Classification (NCBI taxonomy): domain Eukaryota; kingdom Metazoa; phylum Mollusca; class Cephalopoda; order Sepiida; family Sepiidae; genus Acanthosepion; species Acanthosepion esculentum. The sequence goes on along the minus strand of OZ038501.1, from coordinate 22,731,366 downwards.
TCTGCTTGTTATTTATTCAGGTAGTTTCAGAAGAATTAATGAGGTTAACTGCAATATTTGTGCAGAAAGCCCAAAAGTTGAGTAATAAATCAGGCTAGCAACAAACACTAAAAGTTGGACCTCAATTCAAATAAAGCAGAGGAAAATAATAATGAAGTAAATAAGGACAAAGAGAAAAGAAAATGGGAGCCATGGGAAGTTGACAAACAAAATTAAGGACTTCATTAAACAAAGCAAAGGACAGTGGGAAAAGACAGCAGAATATCAACTTATTTAAGTAACAAATATATTAATGCACCAATAAATGCCACAAGCAATCAATATATTTTTAGAGATGCTGTCCCCTTTTTTTTAATAAATTTAAATTAAAAATATATTAATCTATTTATGGAGGAAAATAAAAATCAGTCAACAGGTTTTTTTGTTATTATTTTTATTAAAAAAAATAATGTTATTGGAAAAAAAAATAGAAAATATATACTTTTATATTAGTATATATTTTTTATAAATTGGAAATGAATTGAAAGAACCTGATATTAAACACAAGATTTAAAACCAAGAAAACTTTAAAAAATATTTCTAAGCTTCACCGTGTAACATGAAATTTGTGTGTGACCCTGTTACACATAGAGTAAAGGTTTTAAAATATCTTTATTTATAAACTATAACAGAGTTATGTCTTTGTGCTAAAATTGTTTACAAAGTGAAAGCAATATCATACTCTACTCAGTCTAGCTGTAATAATAAAACAAAGAACTGATCTGTGTATGTGTGGTGGAGGGGTGTATACATTAAAAGACATTGTTTTTTATACCACAAATTCATTGTTATAATTTATGTACAAATTACAGATAGAATAAATATAACAGGATAGCAGCAAGCGATAAAACTTAAAAGCATAATCATATCAGTCAATTTGATCCCAGCCATGTGGATATACCTTCATCATTTCAGTCACTTTGGCTCTATTTATTAATCCGCAACTTGTTAAATATTTGTGACAGCCTGATTATATTCTCTTGATCTTACATACACACACTATTAGTTCCAGAACCAGATTAGTTTCTTTGTTGTATTAACTGAGGTTATAGCCACAGGGATCATGGCATTAGATTACATTTCTTAACCACTATATATATATATATATATATATATATATATATATATATAGAGAGAGAGAGAGAGAGAGACACACACACACACACAATGTGGTTAGGGGTCAGAAAGGTGGTGCTGATAATTTTTCTACTCACTTTCCAAAATGAATAAACATCAAAATTTATTGGAGGAAAAAGCTTTTTAGTTAGCCAAAGAAATTTTCACAACCCTATTTCTGTCTCTCTCACACACACACACACACACACACACACATACATATCTTGAAGTACATAACAGAGGAAACAAATTCAATTGTATTTAGCTTTTTCTTACATGTTTGCCTGAAATCTTTATTATTTTTCCATTACCAGATTCAATTAAAATTGTTGTCTTAGAGATTGAAAGCCTTAAAGAAAAAAAAAAAAAAAAAAAACACACCTTATAATTTCTAAAGACCACTGCAAGATGTGCTTCCTCATCAATTTCCGAACATACTCTAGTTGAACACCAATTTCATGACTTCAAAAATGCAAGCAGATCTGATCACATTTAATTCAGAAAAAAAAAACTGTTACAATCTTTTTTAAAAATAATGAACAGAAGAGAGCATTGACATGTTTTCAAAAGGTTTACAATAGGGATAAGAAAATAACTAAGTTATCTTAAAGTTTATTTAAATTATATAGAGTAAATAGATGTGTGTGTTTCAAATAATTTTGCTTTTGAATATATAAAATTCCTGTACCATGTGACAAAAAAACAGCCCCATCATTACATTGTTGCCTCTAGACTTTACAGTTAGGACAGTGTTTTCTAGCTTGACCTCTTCATTTTTCTTGATGCAAATTGAGGCCAAATAACTCTACCTTGGTCCCATCAGATCTAAGAATATTATCCTATATCTGGCTTACATAACTGCACACTAATAAAAATCCAAATGCAATTTCTTCAGAAGTAGTACTTTTTGTGCACATGACAACAAACCATGCTGGTAACAACTTGAAGTGTAATTGCTGTCTCATGCTCAGAGATCTCCAAATTATGTCAATAATTCTTTCCTTGGATCCTACTTTACCATTGTTACAATCTTACTTGCAGCTGGATATCTATCAAGGACCACCAGATCAAAAACAGTTCATTTTTTAGCCATATTCCTTCTACTTGTAAACCAGTGGTGCACAGATGAAGTTCTAGCTCTTACACTGATGGCTCTGCAACCATTACATTCAAGATAAAGACAGAGTGTAGAATATTCCTTAATTTTCAGTATTACTATTGCTTCTGTGACAACAGTTAGTGCTCACCTTATGCATCATCTCAAACAGAGTGTTACTAGAACATTCTAAGTAATAGTCAATCACCAAGAAATTTACATTCTCTATTGGTATTAATACACTCCTTTTATAAATGGCTTTAGAATAAATGTTTGATTCATTTTCTTAAATAGATCTTTTTATAATCTTATACAAATATATTTGTTGAAAATTATTTCATATTTACTAAGATGAAACATTTGATGCAGTGCAATTTGGAGATAAATATCTACTACATATATACATAAATAATACAATAGGTATTTTTGTGGCATACTTACCTTCTCTAATGTAGATAAGTATATGTGAATATATACTTATCTATGTATACAAATATATACCATCAAATGTAAAACAATTTTAGAAAAGAAAATCACTATTGGCTTCTTTGTAACTGAATGAATCTTTTATATAATGTTCCCACAGATCCAATTAGATTTCTCTCTACACAAAAAAAAAAGTATGCAATTAATTCCTTTTAGACCATAGACCCCTTTTAAAACAACCACACTTTCACATCTCTACTCTCACTCAAACAATAGTTGGGATGATACTTCAAAAAGATATCAATATGTACAAAACATGCCTGAAATGTTGAAATCATTTTTAGTCAATGCTATATATATATATATATGTGTGTGTGTGTGTGTGTGTGTGTGTATGTATGTATGTACATAAATGACTAAAACCCTTCAAAATCGACAACAAGTAGTATTGATTATTTTCTTTACACAATGAAAAAATAAAAATGGATGTAGATGAGCAACCAAGTATTGCCAATAGTTTCTACTTTCACTTACCACTTTTGTATGAGTCATGGTCACTTGTGCAGTAAAGTACAAAAGAGAGAAACTGAAATGCATACTGGGAAATTGTGCTATATAAAAGTTATGAGGAGGAGTCAGGGAGGGTGAAGGCCCACAAGGGAAAAGATTTACAGATTTTTACTCCCACAATTTACCCTAATAGTGATGGCTCCAACAGCTGCCAATAGACATTGTAACTTTGAATAAAATTATTAATATCTGATGCATATTCTGATCAGTTAAATACAACGTCTGGTGAAATTGCCAAGATATAGAATTTAAAATAAATACAGTGCAACTCTATAGATTATTGTTGCCTTTGAGAAAAGGAAATTTGTTTCATTTACTAAGTTAAAAACAATGGCTGGATTTTAATTATGAAAATGAATGCTTAAGAAAATTTTTGGCTAAACTAATCTACAAGTCTTCTTTTTAAAATTAATAATATTGAATAATGATAAATTTAATGATGCACAGCTACACATTGTGTAAAACTTGTTTCAACTCAAATGTATACTTAAATCAAAAAATATAAAATCATCAGATTTACAAGTGACAAATATCTTTTTTCCAACTGGTAATGATTTTTGCAATTTTATTAAACTATTTTGCACTTTATAAAATCAATCCATTTATTTTCTGGTATAAACTATAACACTCAAAATTATAGCAGGCCCTTATGGTAAACATATAGAAAAATATTATTTAAGTAGCTATGATAATAGTGTAAAGCTGAAAATGAACACTGGATAAACTTTTCTATATCTAACAAGACTAATGTGGGGGGGGGGGGTATATATATATATGGTTCAGGTCCACATCATCTGACGATTGTGTTATAAGAAACTCAGAGTAATGATTTGGCCCTTATAATGAGAATCTACTAGCATTTGCCACTATATCATTTGAAATAAATGACATATGTTATTGGTAAATTTATTCATATTTCTAAAACTTACCTTGCAAAGCAAATCTAAGAATGGAACTAAATTTATTAAGCTTTACTTGAATAAGTTTCTATATTTTTCTATATTTTTCTGCAATTGTTAAATTATATTAATATGCTTGTAAAATCATACTATGTCAGTTCAGTGCAGGTAAAAAAAATATTATTCTAAAGCAGGACAAAGAGTTCATTCTACAAGTAATCATTCTTATAGTAAGATATTATTTATGCTATTTGCGCACATTCCAATATTAAAAAACATTTTTGTTGGTACAAAGTGTGTTTGTCTGGACATGATGAAACACATTTATTTTATTTCTTTTTTTTGTCTCCTATTTGCCATCAAAATTGACAAAACAGTATAAGATTATACTAAAGACATTCCCCAATGAACAAGAAAGCATTGCTAATAAGAATTTAAAAATATTTTTTCTTAAAAATAAATAATAAACTTGTTTGTAAAGACATGTCTAGTACGTAAAACTAAATGAATAGTCTTAAAAAAAAAAAAAAAAAAAAAAAAAAGGACAATTTCAACTTTTATCATAAAGGTCATAAATTAAGGAAAATTAACCCAAATAAAAACAAAACTGCTTTTTCAGGCGACTGCAAGGCATATGTTAACAAAGGGTAATTTTCATTCTAACACATCTAGGTAATTAAAAATCAATTTTATTTTTTTATTATATTAGTAATGTCTTTAGGCTTACTTTGCTTAAAAAACAAAAATGTTTCAATCTATAACAACATTAAAGAAGGATACTTGTACCATTAGGATGTCAAATGAAATGACTGAAATTAAATAGAGCTAAAAATAGTAAAAAGTAATTATCAGTAGTCAATTTACATAATGATAAATTCCTTATTTAGTAACAGAAGAGACAGTAAGATGCTTAAAAAAAAAAAAAAAAAAAAAAATCAACATTATAAAATATCAATATGCAAATGGATACATTTCTGCAGTCAGACCAAAGGATTCACATCCTACAAGATAAGCATCAGCAATGTATGTACATAAATCTTTTTTATTTCATGTTCTTATTTTTTACAATTTCATCAAAATTAACATTCATTCCTCAAGCTTAAAAAGAACAGGAAAAAAAAAAAATAAAAAAAATAAAAATCGATATTCAATATCTGATTGGTTGTTATAAGAATCAGCCACTCAAGAATATTCAAGAGTGAGTCAGTCAGTGACTAAGGTCCCTCATCCCACAAACAGACTGCATCACATTATGCTACCCCCAACTCACCTATGGATACATATCTGCCAGCTCCAGAATAATAAGTCATAAAATTTTAGATAAACTCTTCACCATTGAACAATTCCAGAAATGATATTATAATGAGCAACTCACCCATTTGGAATTCATTGTCTTATATAAGTTACTGTTTTAATAAATTCTAACAACTGATAAAATGAAATTATTTGAAACTGAACCAAAAAGATTTCCAGAAATTGCTGATCAATGCCTTTGTACATTAAACTACCAATCATGTATAAGTGAATAAATAGATGAATTTGGCTTAAAAGCAAGAACAAACAGTTTGTGACTAACTAATAATTGGATTTGGCACCAACCAAAATTAATGAACTAAGAGAAATCTAAACTGCTCAATCAAGATGATAAATAGTATTTCAACATGTATATATCTCTGATAAGGGGACTAAGAGTTATCATCAGGTTAAACTTTACCAAAAATACCTTTGAAAAAGAAAAAGAAATATCTGCCTTGAATTTTTAATTCATAGAATCACATAAAAACATTGTCATACCTACAGAAAAGTCGATTTCAAATTGAAGAGAATAGCATAGATAAGAACAAGCATCAAAAGGAAGACTCAGACATCTTGCAAGCAAACTTGAAATATTCTGGTTTATTATAATTAGGCACCTCCACTGAATTTTAGATACCTATGGTTTAAAATGAATTTAAAAAAATGAAAAAGCACTCTTGAAGCTTTCATTTAAGCTTTAATTGAAAGCTAAATGATTAAATTTACTATTTCCAGTATGCAAAATATTCTAATGTATTCAAAATATAAACTATATTAATTGGAATCTCAACTGGTCGCTTTCACAAAATCAGCCATTTTTGACAGTTGTAAACAAAAGTTAATTCTCAGTTTTAAAAATCTTCCAAAAATAAAATATACTTTTCTGAAACTTTATTTGAGGAATATTAGCTGTTTTAAAGTATAATTAACTGCTTTGAAAAAAATAATATTTACTTTGTTTAAAATAACAGAGAAGTGTGTTTTTAAAACAAACACTAGCAGTGATTATGCACTTATCACCGTCGCTTGTCACTCATAGATCTCTTAACAAGTGATGATAAAATCTGCCAACACCTTGACAGTTGTTCTATGGAGACTTTATCTGTTAAAAAATAATTTAAGTAAATGATAGGTGAACACCATTTTTTTTATATAATTTTTAAGTATTCAGTAATCTTTAAAATGTTAGAAAATATTCATCAAAAAAATTTTTTTTTCTTAAGACAATAGTGTCCTTAATATATCTTATTTATAAAAGCAATTAAAAGCTTTTCTAATTAAATAATTTCATAGTTTTATTGCATTTTTTATTTTCTGATTCAGAGCAGATTTTCAGTAACTGGGCACCTTGTTTTACAAAAAAAAAAAAAACCCAAAAAACTGATGATTTTCAAAATCTCCGAGGAGTCCAAGTTTTAACTAATATAACAAATTGAGGAGAAAAAAAGTAAGTATGGGGGTAACATATTTAAAAAAAAAAAAAAAAAAAAAAAAATTCAAAAATAATTTTATTCATTTGCAAATAAGTCCTGAAAGTTTCATTAAAATCTGACAATTATTTGTTTCTGCGAGAATTCCAAAATGGGGGGGGTCACAGGTTTAGAATATTGCAAAAACACTAATCGTAAATATTACAACTGCTGGCATATAAATAAAAAAAATAAAAAAAAAAAAAAAAGAAAAGAAAAATTTTTAGCCAAAATTTCAAATGTACTAGAAAGGATTGAAAAATTTAATAAAATAATAAAAAATATTTGGTTCTTTCTTCTTAATAATAACAAACATTTTGATGATAAAACTTTGTTTCTATTAAGTTTGGAGCTTCTTTTTTTTTTATCACGCTATGCTGTTTTTCCAGCGAGCAAATGGAGGTACATAATTATAATGATTAACTATCATGTGCTTTCAATTCATCAAATAGTAATCTATCAAGCAAAGAGACCAAAAACAAATAAAATAATAATAAGCCAAAACTGATCAAGTGCAGAATAGAATAAACTGTGAAATAAAATATATATTTTTGTTGTAAATTTAAATTCAAGGTTTTGGGTTTGTTTTTTTATAAACACATTCATGAGTATTTCTTTTGCTTTATAATCTTGATTTTTATTCTAACATATTGGGATAGGGTGATATAAGCTTCCGACATCCATTATCCTGCAGCGCCTGCCTTACAGATTAGGCTACAAACGCTCAATCAGTTGTTTTTTTTTTTTATTATGTGCCACATTCCTTCAGATCATAGGCAATCACAGCTCTCCACAACTTCTTATCCTTTGCGGCCTTTAGTAGTTTTTTTTCCCTTTGCTAATCCTCCCCTGTTCCATCATTTCACTGTCACAGAATAACAATCTGAAAGTTACATTAAAAAGAAACAGAATAAGATGAATGAATAACTAGTCAAAAATGAATGTCAACGATAATGTTTCATCTAAGAAATTTGAAGACCATTATGCTCACAAGTAGTCTGACTCATTTTATTCAAAGAACTATCAGAGATACAAGTAACAATGACAAGGAGAAGGAGGCAGTCACCAGTTGTTACAGCTGAATGCAAATTCATCTATGACTGATTATCTATCTCATTGTTCATGCTTGCCAGAGCTTAATCATAAATAAACTCTTTTCAAACAGGTTTATCTTCCAATTGTAAATGAATTGTAATAAATAATGGTAACCACATGCAAAAGTGCTTACAAAGTTTATCAGGTTCATTTTTCAGAGTTATTTTTTTTTTATCATAATTCATGTTTGATTAAAAAGAGCAAATGACTTTTCCACTTTACATTACTTAGTAATCACAAGGTTAATTTTGTTCAAGTGATCTGGTACTAAACAAAGCAATTGCCTGATCAATTTCTTACAGTTACTTACTCGAAAATTAGATAAATATCTTTGGATCATTAATAAGCTTTGTCATTTACATTATTTAAATTACTGAAGGAAGAATTCTGAACAATAAAGATACCATTTCAAATGTATCATAATAACTTTATAACAATAAAAGTAACTTTTACAAAAAAATGCAAGCAGTCTTTTAATGCCATTAAAATGAGTTATTTACACTATTTACATTGTTCTGACCGTTGTCCTCATCTTTATTATCATATTCAAAATGTTTTGGCCATTGCACCATCTGGCCTTCTTCAAGTGATAGATGCTGGAATTTCAGCCACCAGGGTTGATTGTTCTAGTTCCACATGCCATGCCTTTTCTGGGTATCCTAGTTTCAGTTATTTCCCTTTAGTAACTCAATTCTTCAAGTATTTTTTGTTTTTTTTCACCTCTGCTGTGGCGAGGTATTGAACTCACAACTCTTTGGGTCAAGTCACTTTTTGGATTACTTCAACCAATACTATTATCCAGTGGGCCATGTGTCCATGTAAATAGTTACAATACGTCATCTCAGAAATATAGACAGATATTAAAACAAGTTATATATATGAAAATAATATCGCTGATTTTTTTAAAAATAAAAATAAAAAAATGAGATTAATAATTTCACAACCATGATATGCTACTAGTATCTCTTTCAATCACAGGTGTCCACAATTTCCTGTCTTTTCTTGCTATAAGTAATTCTTGTTTCTTTACCCCCAACACACACACATTTATGGTACTTGTTCTCCTATTAATTTACTCAAACTTACCAAGTAAATTACTCACCATTTTCTTTTAATTCTATTGACTTCAATATACTCTGTGTTTTCATTTTTCTAGGACTTCTTTCCTCATTATATATCACAAAATTGTCAGCAGTCACTTTCTGATTAGTAGCAGCAGTTTCTTTGTAATTTTTATCCTCCTTAAAAATTCCTCCTTTTTCAAATACTTCAAGACCTTTTAATCTTTTTTCTTAAGCTACTGTGATCCAACCGTTCTGAATTTACTGCCATATAGTAGATTAGACATTACATAGAAGTTTTAAACTATTTTCTTTGTTTCTAAGCTTATTATCTTATCCCTTAATACTTTGCTCAGTTTCAAAAAAGCATCTTTTGTTATTCCTACGTACCTTTGCTTTTCTCTATCACACTTTCCATTATTTTGTTACTAGATTAAAAATTAAATTTCTACAATTCCTTCTTTTTATCCCTGTTGCATAATTTTCACCTTAGTTTCTGTCCTTTTGCTGACAACCATGCATTCTGTCTTCTTACAGTTAATATTTCTTGCTAAGAGGTTAAATTATAGTAAAGAGTGGTATTGCTATGGTTTACATTTTGGCAGCAGATAGTAACAGAAACTCTTTCCAAATATTAAATCAGGTAAATAACGAGATGTAAAATATATTTTCTAAAAATTACATCAAAACCTTCTAGAAGCAGAAAAAATTATATATGATTTTTTTTTTAAATTCTAATAATTGACTTATATATAAAAGATCAGAAGTTTGGTTACCTGGGTAGCTCATAAAAATCATAAAAATAACTTGGATAGAAATTAATAAAGAGCAAAACTCTTGGCCACCTGGTGGCTTTCACAGATAGTAAAATTGATAACATGAAATAAGGAGTGACAATTGATTACTTTCTTTCTGACACTCAGAATTTCAACTACAAAATGACAAATGTCAGGTATTATAATAAGGAACCTTTTGATTTGTACAAATCAGGTAGAAGGTAGCATTTTGAAAACCTAATAAAAATAATAGTTTACAATAACATACATTCATAAGCAAATGATCAACAATAATGGCTTAATTCATTTAATTTGGCTATAATGTCACCTTTTACAGATTTAAGATCTTATTAAAAATATTTTAACTTACACGATTTCCAATATGAATTGAAGGACAGCAGCAATAGCACACCAACTTTGTAAACATTGATGTAAACTTTTTCAAATCAAAGAATAGAAAATAAGTTACAATTGCAATTAGAAGTTAATTTATCCATTAAAACTGTTCATCAAAAACATTAAAACTATATGGCTAGCTATTAACACAAGCAATTAATATATGTAAAAATATATAATTTAACAAAATTTCTTAATAAAATGCTCAATATTAAATAGAGTGATAATTATCAATAAATTAGATTTAATATTCAATACTTATTGAAGGTTAACTCAGAATTTCATCAAAACACTCAACAAGAATGATTGCATTGACCAACTGAGTAATTGAAAAATTATGAAACCGAGTCAGCCTTTGGTAAGTATACTTTTTTTTAATATTGTTCACTCAATACAAAACCTTAGTGCCAATCAAGGTAGTGTGTTAGTAAATGGGGATGTTATAAGGGCATATAAGGAAGGAGCAATAGTCACATATTATGGAGGATATATAGGATAGATAATGGTTGAGCCTCAACTTGAATAGGTCAAGTTTGTAGTAATCAAGGAAGCATCCTCTTGGGAGTCTGTTCCATATTGCAACAGTTCTGGAGGAAAAAAAAAGATGTCTGAGTGGAAATTCCTCCTTACCAATAAAATTGGAAGGAAATAAGGATGAATTGACTTTGTGACCACGGACAGGCAGGTCCTCGCAATGAAAAGTCTGTAGCGGTGGAACCAACGAATGTTGTTCATCTGAACATCTCTCATAAAAATTGGTAATGCATCAAGCAGCTAGCAACATTCAGTCTGTAGGAAGGGGGAAAATCAGGTAGGGGATAACCCTTGTTGTCTAGCATAGAGATAGAGGCAAAGTTCATTGCAAAGATCTTTACCTTATCTGATATGAATGAGATAACTTAGAGAGCATTTATGATGAAGAACACAAGCAGTCTATTGAGAATGTTATCTGAAATTTTCTAGAACCTGCAGGAGCCAAGTTGTTTTTTTTTTTGTTTTTTTTTTCAACTTTGGTTTGAATTGCTTGTGCATAGCTGCTTTTAGAATTTACCAAGACTCTCTTGCATTGATTGTGAGTAGTTACACTACTCCTTCTGATAGAGATAGTAGTAATGGTTACAATAAGTTATGGCTGCAGCACACTCAGGTGAGAACCAGAGTTGGCTATTTGGCCTTTGTTGGTACTTTTTGTCAGGGATAAAACTTTCCATACCTGAAAGGACACATTTGGAAATGACAGAGGCTGTTTTGGTAGCTCTATTTCTGAAAAATATTAAGGAGCTTCAGCATTGCATGATCTGAAGCTCCCTCATTCTCTTTATTTTCATCGCTTTTGTTATTAGATCTAATAACAGAAGTGATAAAAAGAAAAAAGAATCTAAATGAAATCACTTAGATAAAAAAAAAAAAAAAAAAAAAAAATTTAACTTAAAATTCCCAGCATCCCTCATTCATGCACATGTGTAGATGCACCAACATAAATTTAGTCTGATGAAGTCCTAAAGAATGAAATGCATGACAAGAAAACTTTTTCCACCTTGTCATACATTTTTACCCATATTAGTTGAATGTCTCTATAATACTAGAATGCAATTAGGTAAACTAAGAGACAAAACTAATTCACTGCCAAGAACAAAATGGAATTATACAATTAGTAGAAAACCAGAAATTCTGAAGATGTGAACTCTAAAAGTAACAATTCTTCAAAAACCTATTTTAAAAATAATTGGGGGCAATTGAGTCAGCTGTGTAATTAATGTATTTAAAGAAATCAGATGATCAGTGCTATCTGAAAAAGCTTACCCCCACCCACCCCTTGGCATCTATATTTAGAAAGATTTATAACTATCAGTAAGAGAATATCAAGTGAGCCAGTCAGTCCACTTAGTAGATAGTGAAGAAGCAAGAGAGAAAAATAACAGTGCACAAGAGACAGACATACTGCAATAGATGCTTTCATATAAGTACACTTTAAACGTACTTACAGATTATAGAACAAAGAATAGCATCACAGACATATGAAGACAGGCTTTAATCAGGTTCCAAATATTCTAATGGGATTTTTTTTTAAATTAAAATAAAGCTTAACTCCTTTCTAAAGTACTATTGAACAATAAAAATTAAGGAAACAGGCTTAAGTAAATGATGATAATAATAAACAATTAAATATACCATATTTAACAGCTTAAAAGATGCAACACAGTGTGTCATATGAGTTGGAATTATGCTTACAGAAGCATTAGCATGTATATCAATGACCTAGACCAGAATTTGATGTCAGTTTATTGATTTCATCATATGAGCTGCTACAACTTCGACCCTCATCTGGACTAAATCAGTCCAATCAGACTACATAAGCAGTGCATTTACTATCTTACCTATATGGCTTTCAAGCAAAGAGAAATGGTTTTCTTTTTTATTTATAGAATCAAGATCTACAAAAAGACTATTTGAACAAGGAAGAGATAATGTCAATATGCTGACTGTAGCTAGAACAGAAATACTAAAAAATAGATAAGCTGCTGGGAAAAAGAGAAAGAATCACTAAGAAAGTAGACTGATACGTTTCTTTAAGAAGGTAAAAATACAATGCATAATCAATATCATAGCTAAATACTTAGGCTACAAAGATCCTGTCACAGCAGATGCTCTCATGAACACACAATATGGGGTTGATTTATCTGGTTTTGGTGGAATATAATTGATATAGCCTTCAACCTTTTCTGCATTACTTATTATTCTTCAATCTGAGATTACTTTTTTTTTTCCTTTGCAATTTACTTGGTAGGAAAAAAAATGATAATAAAATTACAAAGTGATTATAGAACTTTTCACTACTACTTCTCTTCCTTATAATATGATTTTACAGTTGTCTTAATAATGACAACTACTTGTGTTTTGGCCTCAGGGTCAGCTGTGCTGAAGAACTTGTTCTTTTACTGACGGCCTTTGATATTGTTCAATAGTTACCCAACATTTAGCTGTTATTAAGTCTTTTAAACATACAAGTGAGAATGTACAAATTAAAATGGGAAAATATACTTATGGTTACATCTATTTGATTACACTGTGTTTTAGTGTATAGTAATATTATACATATTAAGAACTGTAATTAATTTTTTCAACAGATTTACTGCTAGTTTGGATGTTTGAGCTCTTAAATAGTGCCATCTAGGTTTTTGTTAGTGCTACCATTAGAAATTGTTACATGTCTTATGCTTTATTTTAGTAAATTAAATTTATTAAATTATAAAGAAACTGGTTTTGTTTTATTGTTTTTATTATATATATATATATATTGCGCAATGTGATACATTTGTGCATCATGGTTGTTTTTACTAAAACACAGCTCTAAAAATCAAAGTAAAAAATATTAATAACATTAAGAATAGTTGAGAATGTTGCTATTTATACTGTCTTCAAATCATGGAATGGATACACAAGTGTATGAGAATCAATATGCAAGATGCCATAAGACATACATGTGCTTCAGGTGGGAGGGGGGAGCCAAACAAGTTAGCAATATTGAGATTCTCTTTTTAAACACACTGTATATTCTGTTATTACTCAGTACACATGAAGATTTACAACAGGAATACAATATTGAATTCTTTCATGTATGCATAGATATTTAGGCATGGATTTAAGTAAGGTCTTTGAATGATGGAAATGTACAGGTCAAAGAAACAAAAGGGAGAAGGAAATATGGAGAATAAACGATTCTGCTTGTCAAATCCCCAACCACCTCACAAGACAGACATTTTCAGCAGATTAAAATAAAAATAAACTCCAGAAACAGTCAAGCTGAAGAAAATTCTCATTTAATCTCTTCTTAGGAAAGCTGTGGTTTTTCCCAAAAATCATTTTTTGGTGTTATTAAATAAGGTGATAACAGAAGAAAAAAAGTAATAAATGTAATGGTGATAATAGTAATAATATAAAAACTGAAGTCGTAATAGATAACATCAAAATAACAGCCATGTAAAAAGAATAAAAAAAAATATATATATATATGTAGCATCTATTTAATAAAAGGCAGGAGCCTTTGCCAATACTGATTAAAATCAAAGAGTTTTGTGCTTGTACATGGCATGTTTTAAAGAGACATTTCCTTTTGCGCTTTAAAAATAAGGAGAAAAACAAAAGGCGGTTTTAACCTTCCCCACTCCTATTGTTTGAATGAAAAACTAAATAAGCTGCTTAACTGATAATAATCTGCTAAAATAGAAAGAAAAGGAAGATAAAGAAATAAAAACTCTCCAAAGATTTCAACATTTGAAAGTTGGTTGTCAACATTCACCTCATCTTTTATTCCTTCTTTTAAAATGTGAATTATCAACATCACATCTCAACATCACATACAAATGATGGACAATCAAATATATTGAACTGATTTGCTAAGAATTCAAAACCAAAAAAGAAATAAAACAAACATTATATTTTCTTATTAACTGGTAGGCCCTTGAATGCACTAACACCTGCAAATACTCCAAAACAAAACTCTAAAATGTGTTTTACCTTCATCTAGTGACTATATAACTGTGTTGTTCATTATCATCAAAATAATTTTAGCATAAAGTGCTAAAATTACACAAATTACAAAATTCATTACCAAACATGAGAGAAAATTGAAATACAGTGCAATCTCGGTTCTCGCATGTCAAACAAATCGGTTTTCAAACAGAAAATTTGGGATGAAAATGCCTCAGTTATCGAACAACATTGCCGAACCGAGTTAACCCGAACGGAATAATTTCTGAGTTGACCGCCATGTTGTATACATTCATGTGTTGTGGCGTGCTTCTCTTTTCCAATTTTATTGGACTGTGACTCTTTTTTGTCTACATCGATACCTATTGGAAAAATAATTTTGGGTCACGAATGGCCTTCAAGAACAAATTAAATTTGTGAACCAAGGTCCCACTGTACATAATAAAAATGTACAATTAATAAGTGCATACAAGATGGTACAATAAAAAAGATTATATATTTTTTTTACAGGTTTGCATAAAACATTTAATCTAGTTTTAATTTGGTTTTGCTTTCATAAAAATATTCGGATTTATACTTATTATTTATCAGTACTGAAGCAGATTAGGGGTAAAATATTAATATGAAATAATTATGATTAAACATTCATTAATTTTAGAATTAACATTACCAATTAAAATGCTTATCAATATCTGTAAAAGAATACAAACATCTTTTAGAACATTAATATCTATATGGGTCATACATTCAAAATGCAGTGAATTGCACTTAAGTGGAGTGTAAGAAAACAACAATTTGGGTTTCTGTAGTTAGAGGCATTTCTTTTAAATGGACTTGACAAAATGTTACATTTGATTCTGTTCTTGCCCAGTTGGTGCTACTAAGAAGCTACTCTTTATAACGGATTCTTCACTTAAGTGGAATTCATTGCATATGATTGTAATTATAAGGGAACAATTACAATTGAAAAGAAAGGATGTGATCCTTTGAATGCTCTTTGCACACATAAAAAAGACATTGATATTAAAAATTCAATTTCTCACCAAAACACCAGAATTGACAATTTTTATGGCATGAGTCAAAACAGAAAGATTAGCAGAGAGAGAGAGAGAGAGAGAGAGAGAGAGAGAGAGAGAGAGAGAAAGCATGTACATGAAAAAATGGGAACAAAAACAAAACAGATTAACTTTAAAGCCAATTATACATTCTTAAATAATGTTCAACTAATTGTCTAAAATTACACAATACACACCAACATTACACATGCAATAATGCACACCAAAATCTGCAGCACAGATATGAAAACTCTCCCCACTGAACATCCATAAATAAAAAAAACATCTTACAGAAGCTATCTGCAATTGGCATCAGTTGCCTGCACAAAGAATAAGTTGAGAAATATGCAGCCAGTGAGTGTACACTTGCAAAACTACATGTTAAAGAACAAATTACAAAATAATGTTTTGAAAGCTTCACTCAATTAACTTTAGAATAAGTATTCAAAAGTATTTATCATTGTTTTTCTCAAGTTCCAAACTTCTCTAAATTCTGGCAATTAATAACTCTTTCTGTTCTTAGGAGAGGAGAGGTGTTAAAAAGTCTAATAGTCTGTAATTTGATGGCATGGACTTTTGTAGAATAAAATACAATTTTTTTTATTAAGCTATACATTTTAGGCTATTATTTACAAAATTAACAATAAGTGGACACTAATGAGAAACAATCTTTTTGTAGCAACTGAAAGTAAATTTTATTTAAATCTACCGCTTCTTTTCATCTGTGGCATTTTTTTTTTTTTGCTTGCACTTTGTCTTTTCTCTTTTATCCGCAGACTTTTCTTCTTTCCCATCTTCATTACATCATCTCTTCTCTTTCATTTCCTTCTTTCCGTTTTACTTTTTTCTTCTGACTTTCCCTCTTTCTTTTTCACCCTTTCTTTCTCACTTACCTTCATTTTTCTTTTCCCCAACTCCAACTCCTTCCTCTCCAATTTCTCATCTCCTCTCTCAATTCTTCCATTTCATAAAGATCTCCATTTTATGCAACTAGCATTCATCTAATAATCAACCAAGAAACTCAGACAACAGAATGAAGACTTGATTAGAACTGCATTTTTCTGTTTGTGTGCCAGTAAATGGCAGAATATAAATAAGGACAAGAAAGAATCTCTTCAAGGAAGTAATCATGGCTGGCCACAATTATTGTCGACTGATCAAAGATGAAGATAATAGCTGCAATAACTTAACTCCAACAATAACAACAACACAAGTATCATTGTTTTTTTTGTTTTTTTTTTCCTGCCAGAGATTTTTCATTAACTCATGCATCAGCCAAGGTAGGTTTATTTTTCATATACATCAGACTACAATAAAGTAATTCCTTTGTAAAGTAAATAAAGAACTAGACAAAATGAGACTGTACACTCATCTCAGAGTTGGAGCTTACAATATTATCTGTTTTATCAAATGATGATAACACTGTTTCTCAGCCGAAATGAAAACAATTGGTTGATTTCAATAACAAGCCCGACACTTACAATAGTAAATCATGAAGCTGAATACCTTTGTTTCATTTTATGATATCCTATTCATAAGATTATTTCACACTTTGTGGTCATATCTGAGGTTCCAAATCAGTAAAGTTTATGATTCCTATTCTTATTAAAAAGGAAAGTTCTAATTAAAAATAAAAACCAAAAGTCATAATTATAGTTGTACTTGCAACACCTACATAATTAATAATTTGTTAAAAATCACCCAATTAAAATTAATGATTTGCCAGTATCATTCTGGGATGAGTGAATTACTGAATTTCCATGAAGTATACAAAATCCACACCCCATACTCAATTTTTATCATTGCCTCATTTCACACTGATCTTCTTTAAGGCTTACCTAGGTAAGCTCAAGTGCCAATGCTAAATAAACTCAATACCAACAATTGTTCATTAGAAGATAATCAATTCTTAAAGATTATACAAGATAAAATCTTATTCAAAAACCATAGCCTCAGCCATGAACTACAAAACAATGTCACTTTTAATTGATTTATTCGTTTCATAAAAGTTCATTGTTTTAATTGTACAATTTAAGATCTTACTTACAATGATTTTGTTTAGTAATTTTCATGAAAACTCCTAGAGCCTTGAAATATACACAAGACCATTGCTATACCTACAACCTGAGGTTGAAAAGAGCATTTATTTTATACAAGTATTTATCAACATAACATCATCCTTGTCAAAGCACTTTATTCAGTGCTGAATATTAAACACAAAGAACAAAATTATACAAGAAAAATTTTAGATCAAGATTCAGTTAATAACTCCATAAATCTGCACTCAAATACTTATTCCTAACCAGAATATTACTGTACATTGCTTATAGTTTGTTTCTTTATGGGAAGGGAGAATTGGCCTAACGAATGGAAGATTATAAAATGAAACCAAGATAAGTTTCTCTGATGGCCACATTGGAGTCATTAATAGCCTGGCATGAATCATAAATTCACTCTTCTGCAGCCACATGTTATGACCTAGTTTTGTTCTTGGTACAACTTAATGAAACAGAAGAAAATGTGAGCAATACTGCACAAGTCCATCCATTAAAATGTTATTCTATACCCCAAAAACTCTTTAAAATGCCCAAGTAGGCTTCAATGAAAAGCTAAAGAAAATTGATTAAATAATAACATTTCTGATGGTTTCATTTTTAACAATGTAATATAAAACAATAGAAGCTTATTTTAAACTTTTATATTTGAAGATTTCTCATTTTGAAAACACATTCACAAAGCTCTATATTTGAACCTTACCAACAATCAACAGGAATAAAAAGAGAATTATATACAGCTTTGCATAAAATTATTCATCCACTGCTAATAAAATGTAATTGGAAATAAGAAAAACCTTCAACCCTCTTCAGGTGATCATATGGTGCTCAGCTGATATACAAGAACAGAAATAGGCCTTTAAATATGATACTAACTTTAAAGTAGATTAGGGGTCAAGTTGAAGGAATTAAGTAATGAACTCTAAGAAGGAAACCAACAAGAGGTCATACAGAAGATACATAAGTATAAGCTTCCTTTGATGTGATTGCATACACAAGTCAAGCTTTTACTATCAGCTCTTGAAGATTGGATGTGAGCCAAGCAAAATACTCTAAGCCTCAGAGATAACTGTAAAGTGTATATCCCAACAACAAAATCCAGAAGCTGCACATTCCAAATTTAACATTATCTGTGAATTGACCTAAGAATTTTACTCTCTTTCTGTAGCATGTATGGTTTTTAGTAATTACAGTAGATGACAAAGAGCTTTAGATCTATTTATCACCTCTTCCAGCTGTGGCAGAGTGATACGCCTGATTGCAATAAGACATCCCTTTGTCTCTGCTCGTAATGAGTGCAAGCATGTCCTCAAAGAAGCAAAGTTACTGTTTGCTGATAGAATGAAACAATGTACAGCATCTCGCAAGTTCAGTTCTAGAGATTATTAGTAGCTCTGCAAGAGTGTGCTGAACAACAGCAAATCCTCAATCCCTCTATGGTTGGGGAGGGGAACACAACTGTAAAAATTACTTGAGGAGTATAACACAAGTGCTTTTTATATCATTTTTAATGACCCAATAATCTTAAAAATTTAAGATATTCTCCATAATTTAATTTTTATTGAATTTTAGGTATTTTGGCTTTAAATTTACTATAGTTATTGTTCTTAATTTATTGATAATGTTGTGTATGGATGTCCATATTTTAAAAATTCTGCTTGTTTACACACACAAAAATCTTTTTAAAATGGGGGGGGGGGGCGGAATTGTAGTAAACTTTCCCCATTTATGATTAGTAAGTATAACAATATTTCCTAACAGTTACACCATTGAAACTGAATTTTAAAGTATTTAAAAATTTTATAAATTTTTGTAATTAAAATTGCAAAAAAAAAAAAAAAAAAAAAAAAAAAAAAAATGAAAACAAAAATTCATTTCATCAAAATTTTTTTTTCTGAGGATAATATTGTCCTTAATATATATAAAGACAATTAAAAGCTTTTCTAATGAAATAATGTCTTAGTAAAATAAATGGAATAAAACTATTTGGAACAGATTTTCAGTAACTGGAGATCCTGTTTTACAAAAAAAATTTAAATTCACCAAAGAGTTCTGCATATAACTAAAATAAACATTAAGTGGTACAAAAATTAATTTCTCAATATTATATATAAATATATATTATATAATTTAATAATAAAAAAATCACTTGGTCTTCCTTCTTAAAGATTTTGACAAAACTTTTGTTAAGTTTAGGGCATTTTTTCATCGTGGTATGCTCATTTTTTAGCAAATCTGTGGAAGTACCTACCCAAAAGCAAAACACAGCACTCTCCAGCCTATCAACATGACAATAATAAGCAAAAAGCCACAATTCAAAAAACTTCTTGATAAGAGAGTAAGAAAATCTGCCTACAAATATATTTGGAGCTCCATGACAGGGGCTGATAAAGTGTGAAACATTCACTAAAAAAAAAAAAAATAATGAAGAAACAATAATAGATACAGAATGGCATACAAAATATTTATAAAATTCACCAGATTTCCACAATTTTGATGCTGTCTCAGAAAATAATTTTCACTTTTGTTCTCAGGAGAAAAGTGTCATTTCCATAGCAAGAGAGATACAAGATAGAATCAGAAGCAAAAGAAAAGTAAAAGTATCCAGCACTATTATGTCAGCTAAGATTTTTATTTAAATTTTCTACAAGGAACTGGATAATTTATTAATTACAATTAAATTATTAATAACCCAGCAACTCATGATCTAGCTTCTGTTTTAGTTTCGATAAAATTACAAGATGCCACTGAGAAATTCTACATTACTTATTCACTTGTGACAGTTGTCAGTCTTGAGGGCATTTTAAAGATTGTTTTGTTTCTATTTAAGTTTATGAGATTCTGATATAGGTAGATATATAAAACAAACATTAAGCCAATTCATAAGAAAAATCAGTAATGATGGCAGGATTGTTTCAAGGTGTATGATTGAATTCATCTTTACTTGAGTTTATTAGGCAAAATTATTAATTCAATAAAGCTTTCAGAAAATCAGTGATATACAGCAATTGATTTTGGCTTCACTTCTGAAAAGCAAATAAATGGGCTACAACAGGAAAGAGTTCAAAGTAACAAGATCATTACTGCTATGGGGAAAGTGAAGCCCAATGTAAGGCTAATTACGGAAATATGTCTAAAGCAGGTAAAAGACGACTTTTGAGGAGAAGGAAAGAAAACAAGTAGGGAATGAAGTCAACCATTAATAGAGTCACACAGCTGGCAAGAGAGCCTCTTTGCTTGCTAATGGCATTTTTTTCTAGTACAAAGATACAGGATGGCTATAAAAACATACATGCTTCATAAAAGTATATGTTCTATGGCATAAACAAGCTTATTACATATTTTCTTATAATTAACAAAATAATTACTTAAATAAGTGACTGAAAAAAAAAAAAGAACTTATTTAATTGATGCCTGTTAAAGTTGACTCTAGAGATAATTCCTTTTATTGTTGCTGACCAAGTAAGAGAATGGCTCACCCCATTTCTCACTCCTCCACTATCTCTTCCATCAGTTACTGTGTCATGCCAGTGATGAGACATTAAGATATCTGATGAAGAGCAAGAAGTGAACTTACACCTTTTATTAAAGAAATTAGTAATAATTAAAACAAAAGCAGCCTCAAGCTTCTCCAAATCAGTTTTCTTTGCTAATAACTTATCTGACATACCACCACCACAATGAAAAAAATATGCAAATATAATAAAGAATTATCAAAAGATGCACATTTCAATTAGCATAATTTACAAAAACTTTATTTTTAACTATGGCTAGTATAAATAACAGCTATCATTTTTTACTTAAAGAAGTACAAGGTGCCGAAAAGTTATTTTTGGAAGGTAGATTTAAGAATATGCCAGCACCCCCTCATACAAGTATGCTTGTATAAAACAAAAAAAAAAACAAAAAACACACAAAACAATGGAAGATAACCGCCTCTTATCCAACTGAGTTCTAGAGCAACTTTAAATCATTATAAGTACCTGTAAGTCTATTTCAGATATGCCAGGATTATATTTCAATGTATATGTTGAATATTTGAGGGATTTGGTATATGCGATGAGTGATAACTGACAAACATGACCATTATATGAGAAGGTGCTGAAAAGTTATTGACCTGATCAAGCAGGGATAAAAAAAACATTGATGTTTGATCAGATTTTGTGAAATAAATTAAGCTGAGAACTTTTCAGCACTCCATCAGATAAGAGTCACTGTTTCATATTCATAATCAAAGCAGTTTGAACTTAAGCTCTTGGGAAAAGACAATGTAAGAAATCTTGTGAATTCAAAAAAAATTAAAATAACATTCTGAAAACATTTAAAAGGCAAAATTCATAAAATCATTATGCCATTTATGTCAAACAGTGAACATATATAATACTTGCAAACACTTTACAAAAAGAAAACTAAACTACTGAAAGCTATACAGAAGACATCAAATACATTTTCTTTAAAACAGACAATAAAATATTCCAAAAACAAAGCTTTGTTTCTAACATGAACCAATCCACAGAATATTATCAGAATAGACAAGAATTATCAAAAATGCTACAAATTTCAATTCTCAGAATGAAAAGTTCAATTTAAAAACAGTAATGAAATTAAGTGACACTCAGAACATCTTCAAAGCTACATGACAGACACTAATGGGCCAGATCTTCCATTCAATCAGCGATAACTTTGTTTCCATCCGACTCTGCAAACAACCTGACTAACTAGAATTAGTTAACTTCCAATAGAGTGTAATTGAATTCCAAATGTCTTTATTGAAACATCTTAATCTTTTTCACTACTTATGAACAATGAGTGGTTGCTTTGAAACTCTCACATCTTGATTTTACTGGCAATACAATTGGTAGTCATAAAAGCATGAATTGGTCCAAATCCAAATAAAATCGTTTACAGTCCACTTGATTGAGCGAGTTTCCTAACCAATCAAGCAGGGGCCCATTGTTTCACAATTGTATGAACAAGTAGATAATTTCTTTCAACTTAGCACTTCTGTCTAATATCAACTAATGTACAATATATGAGAGAAAGGGATTAATAATATTCATTTCGAGTCAGGTTTTGGGCCCCAGTGTACACACAAACAACTTACTGTTATTTTTTTTTTTTTAATTATAAAATTATGGATTAAAATTGTAATATGCATTGTTGGAGTGACATTTTTGTTATTCTTACAATCATTCCTCTTTTTTCTTGTAAAATTTGTCGGCAAAGTTAAGGCTATTGTTCAGATGGTTAAAATAAGAAGACATGAAGTGAAAATCAATATATTTGAAGCAAGAGATGTCTTCATTTGGAAACAGTTAAAAACATGCAAATCAAGATACAAGATTTTTTTTCATTTTTAAAAAATTTTAATTTTTTTTATATTTCCATTGAGAGTAATAATATTAAAAATTATAAAATACATTTCTAGGAAGACACTGTTAAATGTTTTAAGAAAAGATTTTATTTTTTTTAATTTAAAAACTCAAAGCATAATAGCTATTATTAAGTCAGAAAGAATTTCTATCCTCAATATTTATAGCCTTATTAAGTTCAAGGATTTTAAAAGACAGTATAAAGTACACTCTTCACACCACGAATTTACATTAAATGAAACAATTGTAAAAATGTTGAATTGAAGTTTCTTGAGCACAAACTAAATGTTAAAATATAAAGTATTTTTTTTTTTACTTAAACCTTATTTAAAAAGTAATTCAAAAAGTTTCAGAAATGCAACTGATATAAAGTTTTCAAAAATAATGGATCAATTATATTGATCAAAAAGAGCATCAACTTCTCAAGAACTCATTATTTCTATGAAGAAATGGTCAGATAATAAATCAGACTTTGATCCATCAATGCCTAGGCAGATGACAAATATCACTTCCCTTTGCAGCAAGAACAAAAACATTGATTTCTTTGCCAAAATGTTCTTCAGGCAGTGACGAGTAGCAATTTTTTTTTTTTTAACCGACTGGAAAATAAATAGGATATACATAAATTAACTTTCTAGACTATTAAATTTTCCACAAATTTAAGCCTAAATTGGATTCTATTAGAACTCGGTCCTTCAAAAACTCAAGTACAGTAAATATGTTTAACACTAACAGTAATAGTTTGGTAAAGTTATTACAAAAATGTCAAAATACAATTTGCATCCATTCTTAATCACTGACAATTCTGTCGTATTTTTCATGCACAACATGCAGACTGAGTGATGAAACTTGCTCCAAATAATGTTGGTTAAAAAAATAAAATAAAATAAAAAAATAATGCAAACCTCCAGTACTAAATATTCTTTTTCTATTACTGGAAATATTTAGTTTATTGATGCAGAAACAAATAAAAGATAAGCACATAAATGATGAAGTAACAATAAAATAAGTGGGTACTAACAAAAACCAAAAACTTGCAGATTTTATTCCAGGTTCACATGCCATTCGTGCTAAAATACAGTCATGACTATTATATATATATATGCATATATATAATTACACACAAAATTGTTGCACCACTATATAATCATTAGAGTAAATGAAAGTTCTAGTGTATTTGTCCAATAAATCTTAACCATGACATCATAGCTTACAAAAACTGGTAATAAAAAAAATGTTATCTGTAATGTTACAAATCATTTCTCAACTGTTTCTTTTACTCTTATTAAATAATCATCCTTGTGTTGTTGTTTTTTCTGTAAGAACAACCTAAAATACTATTATTAATGGGTTAAAAATCTTTCAGAGATTTTCTTAAATATCCAAATAGGTATATCTGAAATATGAGATCAGGAAAAAAAAAAAAAACTTTTTTTTCATGTATTATTTATGACTTGACTAGTGTCTTGCATGCCCAGGAGGTTGATGGCATTATCTCTTGCAAATGTCAACATCAGGTCTGGGTGGTGTTTCTACTCATGACTTTGAATCTCACCAATGAATAATTCTATCACAGATATCTAAAGTTTAAGTATAACATTAAATAAAATCAAGCTGGGTTAAATTTGTATATGCAAATGAGCAGGGAATTAAATGCATTCTCCTTACTGTTTCAGGTCACTTTTGAGGCAAGATTTAATGTGCATGTTACATTATGCAGAGTTGCTTTACAAGTCTGATAGCTAAATTTTGACTGGCCGATTGAATATAGACACCAAAATGTCCATGATAAATATACATAGTCATGCAGTCAAGTCTAATATTCTAAATTTTGATTTCCTCATTTCATAGGTGAATGCAGGAGAGCAAATAGCCAGGGAGACAAAAAAGGTGAACACAATAAGAGAAGGTTAAAAAAGGTAAAACAAGAGGGTGATGACACTATTTTTTACTATTTACTCTGATGTTATACATATACAAAAAACAGCATATCTTGAAAGGTTAGCATTCAAGACTTCAGATCCCATTCTATATAAAGGCAGCATATCTTCATTCAAATGTTTCATTGAATAATACAGACATATTGTGCCTAATTATTTTTATACTGACCCTTTCCAGTTGTCTAATCAGTTACTTGATATTGAGATGAAAGTCTTCAAGGAAGGTGCCATCATTTTTTTCAAACCAAGTACTTTCGATCTTTTCTAAAAAGGGAAAATTACAAAGACAGACATGCTATTGTAACGCTGAATCTGCATTCCGTTGTCATAGTAAATTTTAAAAATAACACATGAACCCACTGCTATAGTTATTTTAGAATTTTTTAATTAATTTGTTGTAGTTATGGTGTGAAGATGATCGTGGAAAAGGTCGAAAGTACTTGGGTTAAAAAATACTGTGGTGCCTTCCTTGATCAATATGTCTATATTATTCAATGAAATTATATATATGTATGTGTGTGTATGCATGCATGCTCCAATAAGTCCACCCACTCTTTACAATAAGAATATACTTTCAAAGATTAATATAAGTTATTTATGAAAGTTAATAGACTTAGATAATAGTCTTATTTTTATACTTCAAAATTTTATATATATATATATATCTCCAAACATTAATTTAAAAAAGGGGCTCAATACAAGAGTAGAGCAATAGATATTATAAACTGTTACATTTGAATATGCAAGTTACCATGACGAAAATGCATATTTATTTTGACGTCTAAAGTCTTACCATTGTTAACCACCTGATGAGACATCTTTAGACGTCGAAACAAATATGCATTTTTGTCATGGTAACTTGCATATTCCAATGTAACAGTTTATAATATATATATATATATAACAATTGCCTTAGATCTATAATAAAGTTTTATTTGAGGCCTACATAGACGAGATCTAGATTAGAATACACTCCTCTTTCTCAACTACAAGGTCATGAGAGGTATTTAGACAAACTTGTGATTGAAACAGGAGCATGTTCTGACATATCTAAAATATTATAACCTAGATCCCATTTATGTACTGCCTAAAATAAAACGAATATACATCAATACTGTTTCTGTCTATATTTCTGAGATGAGGTATTATGTACATTATTTAGACTATTGTCCTCATGTTTGTCGCCATATTTTTACAACGTTTCAGCCGTTGTACACTCCAGCCTTCTTCAGGTGGCTGGAATGTTGAACTGAACCCTTTATTTCGCTCACTGGGGTAGACTGTTCTAGTTCCACGTGCCATGTTTAATGGATGTTAGTTATCTCCGGTTTCCCTCTGAAAGTTCTACTGCCTTAACCGCGTATTGAACTCACACACTTTGGGTCCTGTCACTGGATCTAACCAACGCCTTTATCTTCTGTGCCATGTGTCCTCGAGGACACATGGCACAGTAGAGAACTTGGAGAGGGGAATTAACAGGAGATAACTGATAACGGACATCCATTAGACATGGCACGTGGAACGGCCGAATCGTTATAATAAATATGGCGACAAAGATGAGGACAATAGTCCGAATAATGTAAATAATGTATCAATACTGTTGGTGTATCTTCCTCATTTTAGGCAGTGCTATAGAGATAAAGCAAAGATTTTAACTCAAGAAACACAAGTTAAACAAAAAAAAATATTATATATAAAACAGGTCTTCTATTTAAGGAAATTATTTTTCTTTAAGAATGAAATTATCTCTCAAAAAAAAAAAAAAAAAAAAAAAAAAAAAAGTTTTAAGAGAAAAAGCAAAAATGTTGAGCAGAAGATAAGAGAAAACATCAAAATTCATTTTCTTTAAGAAATTCCAAAGGCCTTAAATTGGTAATCTATCTAAAGACACATTTTAATATTTACATATCAAGAGTACTGACAGTACACAGACAATGTGTTTTCTTCACAGAACTCTGAAATTCATACACAACTGAAGCAACCATTCCTTGCTATCAAGTGTAAGCACATTTAAATAATCCCTTTTATTCTGCTCATCTGGATTAACATTTGAAATAATTCTTAGCCATTTCATTCAGTGCTTAACATTACAAACATTGTTCCCATAAAGATAGACTTACAATTTGAATGAAGTTTTATTAACAGCAAATTCTAGAGTTAGGTTCAGCTCAGTGGTCAGAGTATTGGACTGAAAGCTGCAAAGTCTACAGTTCTCTAAATGTTTGGTTAAAGCAACTTGTGGTAATTAAAAATAATATCTAACTGTACAGTGGACTGGACTTTTATAGATAACACAGACTTGTTAAATAGAATTTCAAGAGGAATTCCTGGCTTCAAAACAAGCAAAATTTTATTTCTACAACTGAAATAAAAATCTAGGAAAAAAAAAAAAAAAAAAAAAAAAAAACTTTAGGTAAAAAAATATATCACAAATTTAAAAGTAGAAGTGAAACTTAAAAAATTTGGCTGGCAGTCAACAATGGTAAAATAGTTTTATTTCCAATAAATTAATGTCCTTTTAAAAACAAAAAAGAAATTTAGAATTTTATCAAAATAAGCAGCACTGCGATGGATGACTCTCAACATATAAAAAAAATATTAACAGTTTCTTTTATTTATGCTTTAATAACACAGCTAAAAGACAATAACTTCTTACAATCTTTCTCCTAAGAATGTAAACCTGTACAATAATAATACTTAAAATTATACAAAATAAACTGAACCCCAAGTGGAGTAATGAGTCAATAATGCATGCTGGAAATCAAGGGTCAAATTCATTTGAACAATTCAAACCTTTTTTTTAATTAAAAAAAAAAAAAAAAAAGTTCCCAGGGTGCTTGATAAGAGCAGCAACCACTTCCTACTAACTAGTTATCTTTAGTATCTTCAGAAAAAAAAAGAGAAACTGAAAGTCTACATGGTCGAGTTATAACAAACCTATTTTGTGCTGCACTTTACTTACTCATTTAACACTATAGCAACAGCAAAAAGATATTTGATCTAGATTATTAAAAACCACAATATAAAAGACTTTTCTTCATTATTTTTAGACAATATCTCAATACATCAAAAATTAACTAACTGAAAGAACAGCTCAAATATTAAGTTATAATTAATTAGAACACTGGACACAAAACATCCAGATATCAGATTTAACAATAGAAAATGTAAAAATTTGGTTAATGTGTGTCATATATATATATATATATATATATATATATATAAGATATAAAAATCAGAAAGAATTTGCTGATAGTAAAGTGTTAGATTAAAGGCAATAGAATCTGTTACTTGGTTACTCAAACCAACAATATAGGAGTTATCAACTATTATTTAGAAAAAATAAGTTTTTTGAGGAGAATATCAGTATGGCATGAACAAAATCTCATATACAAATGGAATAAAAAGTAAACATCTTTCATATGTAAATGAAAAAAATTGTCCCTTTTTAAAGACAAATATTTCATACACAACTGAGTAATCATTATGTCAACTACAGAAACTTCTATGAAAAAATAAAAAGGTACAAAATTCAAACTCAGATTACCACTACAAAAACTTCATTAACAAGTAAATTTCCCATAATTTTATTTAGCACAGAATAATACTGAAAAACATGTTTTAAATAAAAGCTAAATCCTTGACTGGAACAATGAAATCATACCATGTTAATTTATCTCAATGAATGAAGACAATTTTAATTTCAGTATTGTACATGGTTTTTGGCAGATTAATTCATTGTTGTTTCATGCTATTTTAGCAGTTTTTACACTCACCTTCCTCACTATGTCTATACATTTACAAAATGATTATTAGAAGCTTGCACAAACCCTACTGTCAGAGTAAGATAATAATCTCCCGTTTATTATTACTAAATTTCACAAACTTTATTAATGTCTACTGATAGATTTACCAGAACAGATGAGGAAAGGTTAAAGGATCTACGGTTTTATTTCTATCTTTTAAAAAAATCTCTTTAAAAGAATTATGCAATAAATGACATTTCTTTTGTAGATAATAATAATAATAATCCTGAAAATTGTCATTGATTTATTTGATATTAGGTATTTCTGTAAAATTACCAAAATAAATGGCTACAGTTGTTTATAGGCGTTAAAAATGCAATAGAATTAAGCTGATGGCATCTATTCATGGAAAAAAAATCTTTCAACCTTCAACAAATCCAATCTTTTTTGTAATTAAAGATCTTGAGTAATTTTAATGACTTTTTTCCTTTTGGTATTACCATCACTAATCAAATTGAAATGAACGATTATGATTATTACCATCGAACAAGTCTTGTTGGTTGTTTGCAATATATACACATTCAACTGCTGCTATTTTCAAAAGATCCAACATGTTTGGTTCAATCCTCTTTTTCCTATTGAATACTTTTATCTACTACCATCAGTACAGCTGTATGCTGCAAAGCAAAATGTAATTCTTCATTTACAACAGAGAGTGAATAAAAAGCCAATTGTCAAATAGAAATTTTATGCCCGCATACATGTTCAAACCCAGATGTAGTTATGAAAACTGAAAACACCTTTCTTTATCTCAGTGTAAATATCATTTCGTAAAGCTGTAAGAAGACAGAATGGATAAATTAAATAAATAAATCTCTAATTATTTTAAGAAAAGAATCAAGTTAAACATTCTTTTACTTCGGATCCTGAACTCTGATGATGATGAGTTACAAAAGGAAAAAAAGAACAGAGAAAGATTTTTTTTTTTCCTTTCTCTCTCTTTATCATCAAATACAAATGAGTAAAGAAAGCTATGTAAGAAGAACGTATACAGAACATTAAGTTATTTTGGCACCGATTCGCCGGTGAGTAACTCGATTTGATATAAACAATAAGTAACGATCCGGCAATGGCTGTGTTTAGAATGATTTGTTGTGCTTTGTAAAAGGCTTGCCAACAGCAATTAACGTCGACTAACATTATCAGACAATATACAACTGCACTGCTACTAACTACTTGTAATAGTTGCTTAGACCATATTTTTGCTTTTACATATCATAGATTTTCCTATACAATCCAAGACTTACCTGATGATCGGGTGGAATAGATGTGAAAAAAATCCCAAACATATTTCTCGAGTTTAAGACATATTCAACATGTTCTCTATCATGGCTAATTAGAACAAAATTAACGTACGAAAAAGCATTACAATAGCTTTTTAGTTGAAATATTTGTACTAATTGTAACTATTGATTGATTTATTGAGTAGTACTAACTAAATAAAGAAATAGTTACGATTTAGACAGTGATGCAAATTTTGCTAAGTAATGCCACGATTAGGTTCGTACATATTTAAACACTACTTCTCATTTTTTAACACTTGACTTATGTGAACATACGGATTTTACTAGTACACGAAATATCACTGATCAATGCATCTCCAATTTAAGATAAGATTCAAGATCTTCATGTCAGAATCTAGAAAACAATTTCGGAAAATGTTCTTTCGAAAATAGTGATTTGTGGTGGTATGTGTGGATGCATTTCAACAATTCATTCATCATACACAAATAACTAAAAACACTTAGACTCTTAGATCAGTGTCGAGAAATGGCCGGTTTAAAGAAAGTAACATTTTTGTACCAGATGAGTCATGACACTCGTACTTTTTTTTTCTTTTTTTTTTTAAATGGTGACTATGGTATCAGTATAACTGTGGACTAGTAAATCACTGGAGCTACTTAAAGATATGAGGGGGGGGGAGTGAAATTCAACAGGCATAGACACTATTTCCATTTTCTTTGAGTGTTTAAAATTATTAAATTTTATTATTAATTAATAAACAGTTGGGAGTCATTCCTTAATTAAAGAAAACTGGAATTATTTCGTCGAAGAAGGTTACTGCATTGTTTTTCAAACAAACAAAATGTCTTTTAGTTTTAAAGCACGAGTTCCAACTAAGTAAATGTCCATTGTGGAATCACTCCA
The DNA here is from genome assembly GCA_964036315.1 of Acanthosepion esculentum. Classification (NCBI taxonomy): domain Eukaryota; kingdom Metazoa; phylum Mollusca; class Cephalopoda; order Sepiida; family Sepiidae; genus Acanthosepion; species Acanthosepion esculentum. The sequence continues at coordinate 22,700,261 of OZ038501.1, read as the reverse complement.
CATTTATGGATTTATTTTGTTCATTACATTTTTAATTTTTTTATTGCTTTTTTAATGATATTCGAAAACTTGCGTATCACAAAAATTAAAATGAGGTTAACATAAAATTGGTACAAAAAAAAAAAAAAAAAAAAATAATAATAATTAGTAACTGTTTTTAATTAATTTTTATCGGCAAGAATTTATTTCTTTTGTAAGAGATGTGAAGTGACCAAAAGTAGTAGTAGTAGCTATGGAAGAATTATTGATCCAACGACAACTAGAAATATAAATATATTAACAATAATGACAACGTTTCTTATGGGGCTGTCATAATGCAGTTGAAATATGCTGCCATCAATTTGTTTTACTGTGTAGCCATGTTCCGTTTGCAATACTTTGGGGACATTAACGAAATAAGCTTTCAACGAAATATTAAAATAGTGAACAGAGACCTTTTATTTTGTTTTCTGTTCGTGTGCAATCTGCCGATAATATGGATTTATGGGATTGATTGTTATTATGTAAGTGAATTTTGGAAGCAAAAGAATGAAAACTGCTACTACTGCTGGGGGAAAAGGGAGAGTCAGAAACACGATAGAGTATGTAAGCAGTTCTATCAGAAACAAATAAAAAAAGAAGCAAAGTTCAAATTAATACGAAAATATTTCATCATTGGTAATTAAAGAAAGAAAGAAAAGACGACAATGAAATCTTCAGGCATAATGAATACAACTAAGAAGGTGTTTTAGTTAAAAAACGATGCACTGGATGCAATAAGATTTTTTTATGAGAGCAAATAAAAGTAAAAGATGTGAAAACGAAAGTAGTCGTATGTCAGAAGAATTATACGAGCAGCAAATTAATGTCGATAAAAAAAATACAATATTTTTTAATTTCATACAAACAATATCGGTAAATTTCGATTTGTTTTTACTATAAATGTTAAGACACAGGTGACAAAATTCACCACAATATGTTTTCGTATGTCACACGGATAGATCACCGTTGTAAAAAGACTTAGGTGGCTTTCTTTTCATGTTTTCAACAGTGATGTGCTTCTTGATCCCATAAAAAGTACACAAGAAAACATTGTAACAGGGGAAAAAAACATTTCCTTTCCATTCTAAAATTTGAATATTAGTACAATTTCTTACTATGTCCTAAAAAAGAAACTAAGACAAGAGTATCAATCGCAATATGGGGCATGATAAAAACAAATCTAAAAACCTATTCTAGGGACATCGAAAGTAATAGCGCAAACACTCGTATATACTCAAAAAAGCTATGATGTAATAATAGACTAGTAAAATGTAAGATGCATTAAGAAGAGAGAAACAAGGTCTTCTTGCATTGTTAAGAGAAAAAGAGAATTGTCATAGACATGAAAATAAAGAAGTTGTAAATTGGAAAACAAGCCTTTTTAACAGAATATCAACGATATGGGACAACATGAGAAGAGCAGAAGGAAACAAACATATTTTCATTTGTTGTTCAACTGGTCAGTTTTTTTTTTTAAACCTGGAATCACATTGCGGATTTATCTCTTTATGTCACGAATTTATTAGCGGGAAAATTACACGAAAATGTTAATGAAAGCTTTTTACTGAAATAATGTAAATGGTTTCGTAAAATCATTACACTGAAACCAGTTTAAAAAAAAAAAAAATGTTTAATTTTGATAAGTGCAAAGAAATGTATAAAACTAAATCAAAAAAATTTTTTTTTTTTTTTAAATGCCACAGTGACAACGCCAGTACCAGACCTCTTTTTAAAGAAATTCATGCTGGGTTCTTTCTCACAAAGTAAATCAAAATGTGTCAAAATTATGAAATTAATTCAAACTGTTCTTTAAATTCACCCTAGACGAGGGAGTTTAAAATAAAATAAAAAAAAAGTTAGAAAGTAACCGACCCAATAGCATTCGAACTCGCGTTCAAACTGACTTTTATGACCCACTCCAGATGCTGTAAGTTAAAAGAGATTCAATCGTCAATAACGAAATTCAGAAATATAACAAAAAAAAAAAAAAAAAAAAAAAAAAGGAAAGTGAAAATAATTTTTAAATTTTACAATATCGCACCACATTTTTTATTTTTTAAAACAATGCTTCTTTAAGTCCGCTGCAGAATTAGGGATGTGTGTGTGGATGAGAAATTTGCTCCACGTAAAAAGAAAAAAAATGGTACATAAATATAATATGCTTTTTTTTTCTTTTTTTTTTTTTACAAGATTATTTTGGTGGTAGTGGAGGAGTTAACAAAAAAAATTCTTTAAATTTAAATGCTTTTTAATTTATTAGTTAGTTTGTCACTTGACAAAGCTGATAAGAATTGATAAATGATCAACCTAGTCTTTGACAAGTTCGGCTGCAACAATCATCCCAGAAGTAAGAAGTGTCATAACGAATATAAAACGGCTCATACAGCCTTTAAAAAAATAAAAATCATGCAGAAGAAAATAAATAAAATCGGAGTATTTTTTTAAATAACTAACATGACATCGGCAATAATAATGATATTCTATTCTCAATACAGATTTCCTTTACTGTTCCAATTTTTATGCAGAACTCATACTGACGATAAAACCACTCATGCAAAGTGCGCCCAAACTAAAGTGTGACAGAAATGAACCTATCTGAATTGAAGTGTCTGTTGTTAATCTTTCTAAATGTCACAACTTAGTTCAATGGCAAAGAAAGCGCTATACAGAGTGGGTAATAATACAGAATACAAGAAACAAAAAACTTTTTTTTTTTTTTTTTTTTTACATAAACACTAACAGATTCGATTAGAAAGAGAAATTATTTCTTCACGTTACCTCTCTTAAAATAAATTAATGAATTTGTGTATCATCAGAGAATTAGATAAATATTTGGTAAACAAATTAAAATATTTTAAATTTAGTAACAAAAAAAAAAAAAAAAAAGAAAGAACGAGTCTCCTCGTTAGTGTTCCACGGTAGGTAAATAATAGCAGAATACTAGTAAATAACGACTCATACCTAATACACAAAAATTGTTGGTCCCATGCTTATCACATTTTTTTTAAAACAGTATCTCGACCACTGTCTACTTTTGTTGCAATGAATAAAACTGAAATCGAGTGAGAAAGTGGAGAAAAAGCTCACAAAAGTTCATCGAACCTCAAATTTATTTTTAGGATCGTAAAAAGAGAAACAGATTTAAATTTTGCTTAGCTTAACGTTGGGTTGGTTACATTTTTTTTTTTTTCGAGGTTTTCTCACCTAAAGAAACAAAGATGTTTTTCTTTTCAATTGGATATAGCAGACTAAATACAAAAAAATTATTTATCGCCAAGACGGTAACGGACTCTTCTATTCAGAGATATTTGATAACTAGGTTATACAACTACTAGCTCAAATCATGATGGAACCAAAGATTTCGTCTACGAACCTATCAACCCTCCTACAGGTGCTATGAGGTAGGATGGGTAGGGGGGTTACGACTTATTTATTGATTGACAGGACGATTTATTTTACTTTGATTTTTAAAATCGTCGTTTTATTTTCCCGATCAATATCTGGGACAAAAAAATGCTAATATCTGCGCCACATCTGCAATGTAATGGTCATTTTTTTTTTTTAGGTACATCAACAACTTTAAGCGTCATAGTGCCAAACAATTTTCTTTTGCACAGAGAAAAATTATTCTTTTTAATCTTTAATCATCAATTTGACAAAGGGATGATGATACTCTTCTTCTTGCCTATTTTTCGCGACGGGACACCATGAATCCCTCCTACAAGTACTGCTACTAAGTAGTTATGTTTGATTAGGAAAAGGCTTGTGGATGGTTATCTCTGGATGTTGTTATAAATTAGATGAATGGGAGGGACTTTCATATCAGCCGACATGATCCCAGTAGTTGCATTTCATGGGGGGGGGGGGGCAATGACAAATGGACGTTCTACAACCAATAATAAATAAAAAGCAAATTGAAAAAAAACTTAACCTGACATCATCGGATGATCATCGCTGCTTTTTTTTTTTAAGTTCATTTTCAATAACAAAATCAATTGGGATTCATTTGATTAAAAAAAAAAAAAAGCCAATATGAGCATTTTAGTTCGTTTGTTCTCGTAAAGTCCATATTCGCACATAAGAGATTAATTAAAAATAAAACAATAATGAAGATGAAAAAAATTATACGTTTCAGTTAAATTTAATCACATTTGATATGTGTGCGCACGTGCGTGTGTGTACTAAAAATCTGTAAACTTTCAACAATTTTCTAAGTTTAAAAAAATGACAATTTTTAAATTTCTTTCAAAATGAAACAAATGGAAGGAAGAACATGAAATTTTGTCTACATTCTTGCATGGACAATTTTAAAAAAAAATAACTGCCTAATTGAGAGACGAAAAGTAAAAACTAATTATTAACTAATTGAATTTAGAAATCACAGTTGTTACTTGATATTTCAATAGTTTCAAATTCAAACCAAAATTGTAATGGTAGATATTTTTTATTGTTATTCTCACAAAATAACGCATTCGTAATTTTTTTTTAAACCTGCATCATTAGCAAAAATTACAATTCTTCGCATTAATTTTTGAAAAGACAAAAAGTCGATAAATTTAGAATTTAAATATTTATTCGATTAAAAATAAAAAAAATTGTCAAGCTCAAGCAGAAGTTTTCGAAACTTTTTGTTTGGCATTTGAAATATGCAGAAAAAAATAACTTAATAGTTAATAATGCACAATCGAGTCTGAAGTTTCTTAAAGAAATCGTACCTACCAACGTTGGGTATTTCAAGACATGTAACTTTGTAACATGACCGAGTGAAAAAGAAAATTTTATCTTCTCGACAGAATGATTTTTGCAGCAAAAATCATTCTGTCGAGAAGATAAAATTAAAATATAACCTTTAAAAAGAGTAATTCAGAAAAATATATCCTGAACTTAAAATTCTGTATGCAACATTTTTCACTTTTTTCCACTCTTTCAACAAACTAAATGCTCGTAAAAATTAAATACTCAGAATATGAGTGTAGCTAACAAAAACTTAACACCAAATTGCATCAGTACTCGTTTTATTTTCAGCTATGATTTTTAACGCCTGTTGAAAGTGCCATCAAAATCAAATTATATTTGTTAACTAACAATCCTCTATCAAGTAAAAAAAAGTATTAGTAGAGAGAGAAAAGAAAAAAGAAACAAACATGACGTTTCAATTCTTTTTAAAATTCTTCAAAACGTCGATATTTCATCTTTGATGTATTGCAGCAATAAGCAATATGAGGAAAGAAAGATTTAAAAAAAAAAAAAAAAAAATGTTTAAAAAATGGTAACATGAACTCAAGACAGGGAGGGGGGCAATTCTCTGGGACAGTAGTCAAGGATAGATGGCTAAATGGATGGAGGCTACTAATGTCTCAAAGACAATTGAATTAACTAACTTAAAAATAGGTACGAACATCCCAGATGATCATCATATGCAAATAACAACAGTTCTTGAATGTTAGATTTTTTGTTTTTAACCACGCTTCATATTGCGAATACATTTCATTTCAACAACTAAGTCCAAAACTTTTCAAAGTTCAACTTAAAGTCGTCTCAAAATCGTTACAAATCAAAAAGAATCCAATTTTCAGAAAAAAACGAAATAAAGCAAAAGATGCTTTACATCACGTGGCAACCACTTTGCCACAAAATAATAATTATACACAGGACACGGGCAGCAAATAAAAGAAATTTATAAGTGATTCGCAAAGTAAAGTTCAAGTATATATACGCCTTTCTTTTTTTAAGTCAAAAATTCATTCATCACCTTTCAACCCTCAATTTAATTATACTAGAAAACGACCAAAAAATCTCTGTAATTTTATACAAATTATGAGTACGGTTTAAAAAATAAAAAAAGAGTACTGCGTTAGTGTTGTTGAACAAATGAAGGGCAAGTGACGATGATCCTAACGACGGTCTTTTTAAAGTCTCTACATTAAATTTATAAACCAAAAACCCTTTCATCTCTAAATATAAAAAAAAAAAAAAAAAAAAAACTATTAGAAACGACAGAAAAATAACGATACAATTTTTTTATATTCTTAGCAAGGTGGAGGTAAATGGGATTTTTGAGGTACATCAACAGTTACGGGTAGCATGATAAGATACCCGGGATATCCTGTCTCAACCTCTGATAACTATTTTTTTTTAGCGAAAAAGACTGTCATTTTGACATTTGCTCATTTATTATTATTTTTAACAAACTGGATCTTTTGCCCTCGTCCCTATGAGCAGTAAATTGAGCAAATAAAGTAATGATTATGATTTTTAATCAAAGGAATTTTTATCGAATTTTAAAAGAGGATCATCTTACAATTATTTATCGATAAGAAAAATGAAACATTTTGAATGGAGTGCTTGTGATTTAAATGCGAAGTGAAATTTCAGTTTCGCTTCTGAAAAAATACAGAGAATATTAAAATTTAAAAGTAAAACTAATCTTTTCACAACATGGAAAATTAAATTGTTACTCAAGAAGGGTGAATGTGAAAAAGATTTTTTTTAATACAAAAAAGAAAAACGTTTAAATTGGTAGACAAAAATGCACGAATCAAATTTAGATATTTTTTCTTCTGACAAGAAATCTAAGTTATTTTTTTAAAAAAGCCCCAAAACAGAAAATAAAGTTGCAAGATAAAAAAAGAAAACATTATCTTCTGAACAAACAAGTAATTATTGAAATCGGAATAAGTAAAGAAAGAATGTTTTTTTTCTATTTTTAATTCATTGATCAGACCAAGTAATTTGACAATAAATTGATAATGACAAAAAAAATAGTGTAAGGAACAAACATATTTACAATGAAATAAAGTTTAGAATACAATAAACTAGAAAAGGTTAGAAAAATATGCAGTTAGAATAGATTTTTAAAAATCATTTATGAACTAAATTTTAGTTTTTTTACTTTTTCAACTTATAACTTTGTCAGAATCATCAGTTTTAAAATTTAGAAATACATGGGAATGGGATCATAAAAATAAAAATCATGATGTTGTTTTTGGTGATTCTGTAAAGGAATAACAATAAAAATGTAAGGAGAGAGAGAGAAACCACCAGTCTCAATAAAATTATAATATCAGATAAGAAGAAATTTAAAAAAAGAGAAAGAACAATAAAAGAGAAATAAATTGAAAAGAAAAAGAGAACAGTGATGTCCCTACCAAAAAGTGTCGTCTGGGATTTTAGAGATGGAACCATGTTAAATTATTTCCAAAAGAAGAGATGAAATAAAATAAGATGACACAATGATCATCATCATTATTATTATTATTAAAATTATTCTTATTTTCTTCTTCTTACAAATAACAGAGAAGAAGAAGCAGCAAACAATAAAAGATCTACGATTCTTGCGGATGGTTGAAACATTTTACAACATGCAAAAAATGGACACCCTCTCTCTTAAATTCAATAGAACTTCTTTTTTATGCTACACTCATTCTTTCATCTCTATTAACATCTTTTAAAACTCTCAGAGAACGAGAGATCGTTGCTCTCTCGCTATATACATTTCTACCTATCGAGCTTCTCTAAACCCTGATCACCCGCTTTAAAACTATCGTCTGTCGTCCTCACCACTGGAACAAGATAACATAACATAAAAAAGAGAGCTGACTTGGTTCGAACTCAAGAAAAAAAACACAACTCAAGCAACTAAAATGCAAAATGAAATACTAGACAACGATCGAGCCAAGCTAATGGTGTTCATAAAGCATTCGCGTGAGCCCAGCGGCTTAAATAAAGGATTTGTTTAGCGCCTAACAAAATAAATGTGAAGAGAAAAACGACACTTACCAATTCTAACGGTATACCCACGCCATATTGAATGATAAACTACTACCATATAAGGAAATTCGGAGCTAGCAGCTTAAGTTGTAGTTTCGTAGCATTTTTTTCCTTTTTTTTTTTTCCCCAACTTGTTCTTCACTCTGAGGAGTGTAAGGGAGGTAACTAAATGAGTATGGAAACCCACACGCGCCACAACAACGAATAGATTAATTCATCAGAATTTAAGATTTTGCATAATTATTAGATCGTAAGTCGGAAAGCTAATCATTGTTTCTCTCACAACTTAGGCACTAAATTCTTGTTTGGAATAATGAAATTCTGGTTTGAAACAATAGACTTTTTCCATTTTGTGGGGAAGGAGTGTGTAAAAATTATATCCATTTTTTTTATTATTATTGTTATTATTAAATAAATACTAATGTTCACCCAGGAGTCACAGTGGAATAATGGATAGAGGCTTGGATTGAGGAATCGGAGAGCCTAGTTCAAATTCCAGTCAAATCTATTACATTCACTTATGTGCCAGGGAAAAGTATGAATCCTCTTCTTCTCCCCCCAGCTATGGGTAAATAGCAGGACAAACCAGGTTCTATAGCTTTGGATTGCAATTGGTCTACCACAGAAAGAAATGGCAACCTACTGTGGGAAAAAATCTGCCTCGTCAGTCATGTATTGAAAGATACATGATCACCTAAGCGTGTATCACACATAGCACATAACTGACTGACTGAATGTTCACCTAATACAAGGCCCTAGAGCCAATCAAGGTAAGATGGTTTATCTGTGGTGTTGTATGAATGTAAAAAAAGGTAAAAAGTGAAGTTCATCGTGTTATGCAAGAAAGATAACAGTTAACCCTAAATTTAAAGAGGTCAAGATTGTAGTGATTGGGAAAACATCCTGTTGAGAGTATAGTGAACAAAACAAGATCTAGATATAAAATTCAAATGCTAAGCACTGACTCATTGATTTTGTTAGAAATTTAAAAAGACTTGAATTTACAAACTTTGCTTAACACACACGCAAAAGCGAATCCAAAACAAAACTCGTAAAATTTCACACCTTGATGCGAAATGTTTTTCGGCCAATGGAAAACTAGGAAACATTTAAAAACAAAATTAAATTAATCTTCAATTCTCAGAAACAAATTCTTTCATGGACCTTTTCGCGAGCCGATGCAAAAATTTGTTCATCATCCAATGAAAAGGCTTGAATCATATCCGGGAGTAAATTCCCAAATGACTTTTTCAAGCCCCCAAAACAAAATAAAAGACAGGCAAGTTTGCTTGTCACCAGAAAGGAGACGAGCGTATTAACAAGTCCCTTGACAAACGTCAAGCGATCGTTATTATTATCTCTACCTTTCTCCCTCACCTCTTTTATACATGATAAACTAAAGGAACATTTAAGACTGAGCGCTTACTTCAAAGACATTCCTACACTTCTATAACACTCATACATACATACATCCACACATACATTCCTGTCTACGTACACATAAACTCATTCTTGCAAGGACTACTACGAACATTTTGACCACCTTGTATCAACCAAAATACATTCATTTTATTTGTAAAGACCTTAATTGATTTATATGTATATAAATTTGTTCTCCACTTTACAATTTGATTTTCTTGTTTTATACCCCTCTTATGGTGGGCTATCTAACTAACAAGGCTAAATCAAACTAACCTGTTTCCACACTCATACACTTCACTATAACTGATAACCCACTATAAGAGTTCCACAAATTAGCAATCCTTGGGAAAAAGCTGTCTAAATGGAACTTTTTACTGTTGGAATAGGAAGGAAATAGGAATGATTCATCCTTGTGTATGTGGCATGGTGGGTCTCAGTTGTAAAGGTCAGGGGTGGTGAGACTAACGAATGTAGCTCATCATGGAAATAGCGACAGAGACGCGAGAGGCTTTCACAGGCTTTCATGGAAAATAATTAATCACCCACAAGGCTAAGTAGATAATTTTGAATTCAAGTGAGGATATGGATATGCCTAGATATGGCAGCAATACCCCATTTTTGGTCTGATCTGACTCTTCTAAAGACAGAGGAGAGCAGGAGGAGGTAGATACTTACTGGAGTGGTCCAATGAACTAACCATGTTTCCTGCATCTTTAGCAATAGATCAGATATATGAGTTCCACTTAAGGTCTGAGGAGAGCTTGACTCCCAGTGGATGTTCAAGGCAAGAAGAGAAGATCAATCCATCATGATAGCTGAAAGTTCAGGGTCTGCTCAGTGGTTGCGGAACATTACAACTTTGGTACGTAATTACTTATTAGCATAGTTCAGTGATAGTATAGTATCAGGATTCCCTTGATGTATCAAACTAGTGATTTTAAACTGTTAATTTATGAGTTTTGTTCAGAAATTATCAAAATTATCAGATGATTGAAATATCTGAAATTCTGTCCTAGAAAGCTAGTGTAAATGTTTTATTGACACACTTATAAAAAAAAAAACCTCAGACAAAGCAGAGTGATAATACAAGTTTTAAGGCACTTATCTTAAAATTTATATAAAAACACCAATCAGTCCAATGAACAACAAAAAATCTTCAATTGATATCCCACTTATTAAAATTTGCATTGTTTGACCACAGCAGACTTCACAGAAAATGATCACCTACAACAGCCAAGTCAGGATCAATTTTTGGCAAGGCAAGTACAATTAATTTTACCATCCTGTTAGACTGAAAAAAAAACAAATGGTTTTAAACCAGGATCAATTGCTTTTTCTTCAGATGATTAGTCCATGAAATTTACAATATCTGTATAGTATCTTCTTTTTTTTTAATCATTTCACCCTGAGCAAGGCAATAATGCTACTAAGATGCAAGTGGTTACTTGTAATCAAAGAGAATGAGAAAACAATAGTGAAGAGAATGGACAATAAAAGAACAGGGTTCAGGAAGACAGAAGATTGTGACTGACACTGCATTTAAATTTTTGAAGACTGTAGGTGGCAGGAAAGCAAGAAACCAAAAGTTTGTCAAAGTATTTGAAGGAATTTTTCACCTGTGAATTTGGCATATGTTGCTGATATCGATTAAAATTTTTAAACCCAGGTAGATGTTTGAATTTTCACAAAGAAATTGCAGTTGTGTTTTTCCTTTTGAAATAATATTGAAGACATCGAGACCAGTAATACAAACAACGTTGCTACCTCTGAGCAAGAAGAGGAGCAACCAGAGATAAGACAACATCATTAGTAAATTAGGCCAATCTCCACAGGGTCGCTGAACATTGCGAAGGGAATTACCTTCAGTAAAGAAGAAGTTTGAACACTTTTTATTCTTCAGCTATCAGGAGAAAAAATTGAAAATTGTGTATTTCTGCATTTCAGAAAGAACTCTTACAAATTTTATTCATTTTCTTTGTGGACATTTGAACTCTAAAGAAAAAAATACGCATGTAAATATCACACTCATGGCTTCTGTAAAAAAAAAACATTATGTACTGATACTTTTTTTTTTTTTTTAAAAAGTAAGTGAACATTTTTTTTTCTGTCCTACAAACCCCTTTTGTTATTGTTATATTCCGTGCTAAAGGAATAAACACATATGACCAGGTGGATACTAGAAGAAGGTTTATTGTACACGATAAGTACAATATGAAATACGGTACAGTTATACACACAGGTCAATCTAGTAGTGAGTGCCACTAGTTGGAAAGTCGGACGAGCTTGTGTCGTCTCGCTCACTCTTCCTCTCTCTCCTGTCTCTCATAGAAAGTGGGCTTTATAGGTACTTACTACCTATAGCGTCTATGGGGGTGACTGGTTATTCCATTACACCAGTTATCTTTTTATTTGTTAAATTAAAAAAAATTTGCTTATGGACTTGTATGTATTCTGCCATCCCTTATTTTAATAAATTTTTGGAATTGTGAATATTTATTTGTTTTTGCCTCAAACATCATTCTTTTGTTTTTTCCTATGGTAACAAAATTTTTATTTAGCATTTTTTTTCCTCAAAACATAAATCAGATGAAAAAAGTTTAGTACCAAGGAGGAGAGCTCATTAGAACAACTGCCATAAAAATATTTATAGAAAAGAAAAAGGGAAGCCGCATCAGAGCAGAGAGAAAGTGACAGAAGCTGAGATGCCAGATCAGGACAAATAACATTACAGACCCTTCTTTGGATTTTGTCAAGTATCTCAATATATATATATATATAGCAGGAGCTGCAGACCAGATATGGCAGCAATATTCAATGCACAGAAGAATGGTAGATTTATAAATGTACAAGATGGAGTCTACACACTTATTTTTAGCAAGGCTGCACAATATTAAATATCTTTGAAGTTCAATGACTTGATTGTTTGATTTTTAAGTATAAAATATTGCACATTTCATATAGTTTTCATAATGTAAGTAAAAGCTATTTTTACAAGAACTTCATATTTTTATTATATTTTAAATTAAGTTCATATTTCAAATTGAAGTTTTCTTATTTACTAATATTTTTAGCAGATAGTTATTTTCTAAAATAATATACTGTAATTTTGCATACAGTAGAAAAAAAGTTTATAATTGTTGTAGCATACCTACGGATAATAATGGGTATGTCCCCATTCACATAAATACAGTAGTAAATACTGTATGTTGGTCTGCAGTTGGAGATTCGTCTCCAGCTGTGATAGTCAAACTCTCTGCCTCTGAGCAGAGAGGATCCCCAGACGAAGCTATATCGAAGTGCAGAGTCTCGTCTCTGGAAACTACCCGACCCCATTTTATATGGGGTCTACGGGGAATTTTAGGCTCAGCCTACAGGCTCGGATACCCCACATTAAATTCGGCCTTGTGCCACATCTGACACGTGAGGCAGTTGGTAGATATCCTGCAGTTGGAGATTCATTGTGGAATTCACTTGACTCACTTCTAGCAGTTAACTACTTCTTCTACGCACCGATGGCAAATCTTATATGCGTTGTTCTTGTCCTAAGTATTATCGTTCATCACCAACCTTCATGTGATTATTCTATTCAGTAAGCTTGCCTAGGTTACAACAATCATACAAAAATATTCTCCTTTCAAAAAATGATTCTGAATATTTTACATTTATTTCTTATTATATGGTTTGCTATTTAAAATTATGTCAGTAATTGACAATCTACAGCAAGTTTCTTTTTCAATAATTTTATTAGTTTTCATAAGTAATATATTTTTGAATACTAAAATAAGAGTTACTTCCCATCATTGAAAAATAGGTATTTGAGTTACATATGGCTATTTAGCCATCACCCCATAAAAGTAGAATATGACACAACATTGAGTTTAACATGAGACCTTATATGCATAGTTCCAGAAATTGTACAGTTTCCACAGCACTTAACTTAAAAATTTTTATACTAAAGTTAACTCTATAAAAGGTTCAAGAGCCACCCCTGGTAGAGTTTTACTGAATGATGTTTGATATGAATGTAAAATGATGCAAATAATACTGTGAGTGCAGTTGCCACTCTAGTGAGTTCACAAGTGAACATAGGAATTCTATTTTGTGCTCAACTTAAGTATGCCAAAGTCATTTGCATGGGCAGCAGAGGGATGTCAACAAATACTTGTCAGTTGTTTTTGCTGCCCACTGCAATAGACACATGCTAGTCATGGCTGTTTTCCTTGCGATGCAAATGTGATTAAGATTGTATTATTTAAGGAAGCATCCATGCCAGAGTCTGTTTGAGAAAGTAGCAGTTCTCAGGAAAAAGTTTTCTGGGTGGACCTTCTTCTTTACAAATGGAATACAGAGAAAATATGGGTGATTTCACTCTGTGCAGATAGCAGACCAAGCTGTAAAGGTCTAAATTGGTGGATCTAAAGAGTGGAATATATCTAAACATTTTCCATGGAAATAATAATAGAGTAATGATAAGACTACAATGTTGTTTCTGTGAGAAAGAGTCTATAGAGTAAGAGCCAGATTATCCTAAAGGATTGCAGCATAGGGCCCAGGTCCAGGTTATCCATTAGGCCAGTATAGGCTGCACCCTGGGGGCCAGGTGCAGGGCTGGATTATTCTTTAGGCTAATATAGACTGCAGCCTAGGACTCAGGTCTGGATTATCCTTTGGGCTAGTATAGGCTGTAGTTAGGATTAAGCAGCTCCAGTCAAACATGATAGCAATAATCCATTTTTGATCTAATCTGACTCTTGCAAAGAGTGGCAGAAGAAGTGCAAACTTAGGATTGAACAGCTCCAGACCAGATATGGCAGCAATACTCCACATTTGATCTAATCTGACTCTTGTAAAGATAAAGAGTGGCAGAAGGACTGGAAAGTTAGGATTCACCAGCTTCTACCAGGACATGGCAGCAATAATCCATTTTTGATCTAATCTGACTCTTGCAAAGAGTGGCAGAAGAAGTGCAAACTTAGGATTGAACAGCTCCAGACCAGATATGGCAGCAATATTCCACATTTGATCTAATCTGACTCTTGCAAAGAGTGGCAGAAGAAGTGCAAACTTAGGATTGAACAGCTCCAGACCAGATATGGCAGCAATATTCCACATTTGATCTAATCTGACTCTTGTAAAGATAAAGAGTGGCAGAAGGACTGGAAAGTTAGGATTCACCAGCTTCTACCAGGACATGGCAGCAATAATCCATTTTTGATCTAATCCATCCCTTTCAAAGATAAACAGTCACAGAAAGACTGGAATATTAGGATTCAGACTAGACATGGAAGCAATACTCCACATTTGATCTAATCTGACTCTTGTAAAGATAAAAAGTGGCAGAAAGATTCAGGTACTTTCTGACAATACAAATAGCCAACCATTTTTCCAACTTTTTAAGCAATAGATCATATATATGAGTACAATTTGAAGTCTGGAGTGAACTTGAGTCTCAATAGATGTTCAATCTATGAAAGTTCATTGTTGGTCCAATTGTTAATTGTGTTGGTAAAAAGCTTATAGTCCAATTGGTGATATGGGAAAATGAAATAAAATCAATAAATAAAATAATGATAATGAATAATTTCAAAAATGAATACATTTTCCCATGATGCTGGTAATAAAGGAACTGGAAATTTGGCTCTGACAAATGCCCATTTGGCTGCGTTGTTTAACTTCTATTAAAAGACAGACATTTCATTCATCCTCTTTCTTCCTCTGGCTCCAAGATATACAACATACAGAAGAGGACATTCCTGCTGGAAAACATTCATTTCCCTGGTCTACTGACGACTGAACTCTCTTGCCACTTTCCAATGCAGAGCATTTGGTTGTGTTTTGCAGCACCACTCATGAAGTAAGTAACTTGGTTGTTCCAACTCGCCACAAAGCTGACTTGAGCTCAACCATTTTAACCTTTCTTACCCTTCTTTACCCTAACATACTTCTGGACCAGAAAATGAAAACAGACATACCCAAGAGACATTGAGAACTTTGTTTCCCTACAATTACTATTAATAAAAAGAATAAATGGTCTGTAGTAGAAAACCAAATTTTGTTGCTTCAACATTAATTGTTTATACATGAACACACACACAGCTATCATATACCAACACACAAGCTTTAAATTCCATCGTGATGATGAAATATTACTAGCTTTATTTTAGGGGATATTTTAGGATCCCTCAAGTGTTAATCTTCACCCTATCCCTTTAAGTGCAATGGAAAAGTAAATTATATTATTTGTGAGATCTTCAATATAGTTTGAAATTGCAAATAAATGATTATGCATGTAGAAGTGTGTGTGTGTGTGTGTGTGTGTGTGTGTGTGTGTGTGTGTGTGTGCAATGACTGTACAGAAATCTCCAGCCCTGAAAATATAGCCAATCCTAGGCAATAACACCTTAGTCTTGTTCGGGGCATTCCCCTTAGGACTTCACACACTCATTCCAGCATCTCCTCTACTTTTCTGAACAGTCTGCAGAGTAAAGGTTTCAAGATGTCAAGCACTATCCATTCCATGCAACTTTCAACCATTCAGCACAAAGTCTTTGACAAATACTGTTTTGCTGAATAGAACAACCATACTTTTTAAATTGCTGATTTCAAACAAAAGTGAAAATCTACCCTAAATCATGCTAAGAATTTTGTCAGCTTAGAAAAACAAAATGGTTGACTTTTTATATATATATATATATATATATATATATATATATATATATATATATATATATACACACAGACACATAAATTAAAATTTTAGTGCTTTCAGCTATACTTTTAGCTATTATCAAAGATGATTTTATTTTTACTTTTAACTGAATGTATGGATTGTTTTATGCATGTACCTAGAGTTATAGGAATGTTTTATTTTCCAAGCACAGTTAGCACATTAATATATTTTATTTTTATTTTTATTTTTTTCACATGTGTATTGACCACTTTTTAATATTACTGTTCCCTGGTCCAATTCAACCCTGACCATCAACCTTTTATGTATTATATATATATATATATACATATATATATATAATAAGATAAAGAACAAATAGGAAATATTTATAAATCTAACATGTTTCGCTTTTACTAAAACTTCATCAGAGAAGGAGATATGGAAACAATTATCTGGTATTTTTCATTTCCGTGTTCTTTGATTTTCATTAGTTAAGCTGACTTCATGTGCATTTGACTAGTCAAGCAGTATTTGTGTATAATTTATAAGCGTGTAAGCATATCATAATTTTAGTTTGTCTCTGCAGGATTACAATGATAATCTATATATGTATGTGTGTGTGTGTCTAGTAGGTATTATATATGTTTGGAAGTTGTCCATATATTGATTTTGGTATATTTTTATGTCAACACCAATTGTGGTAGTTAAGTATACATTAGATTCTTTACTAATGCATTTAATAAGGGTTGGTGATGTAATATAATGTTTTTTATGCGTGATTATGGTTGTTCAAATTTTTATCAGAACTTCATTGAAGTTTTTTCAATGTAAAGAATTATGTTCTTTTTTAATTAGGGTGGCATTTGAAAAATCAACACATATATATATATATATATATATATATATATATATATATATATATATATATATATATATATATATAGACACAGAGAGAGAGAGAGAGAGAGAAAGAATAACACCTACTGATATGTATAAAATTATGTACTTGAACATATGTCAAGGTGAGCAAAATTTTGGCAATAAGTGTCCACAATAGATAACTAGAGCATTAATTAGTATTAATAATATATTAGTATTAATATATATATATATATATATATATATATATATAAGTAAAATTCCAGATAGAGTATATCTGTAAAAGGACAATATGGATAAAGATGAAAGAAAAATTTATCTTAGCCAACGTGTTTCATCCTCTGAGGTATTTACATTCTCGACTTTCATAGAGTAGTTCTTTTCATCACCTGGCTTCATAAACATCTTCTGCCATTGTTATAGCAAACAAGTGACATCATCAGTGCAGGAGAGACAACTCTACTACAGTAAAAAGTTATATATATTCCAGACAAAAAAATTTTTTGTATTATATAATATGATTTTATTATTTGAATATTTTCTGGAGTCACTGTTGAGTGCAGAATAAGTCATATGAGATCCCACTCACACTAACAGTTTGTTGAGGCTTCTTGTCCAGGAATGTCATCAAAAAACAAATAAAACATTTTCTGTTCAGCCACTACTCACATTCTTTTCAATCCCATAGAGTATCATTGCCTTTTTGCCACACTTGCAAGTATAGATAAATGATTAGGGAATAGAATGAAAAGCTGAAGGTCACCTATCCTAAGCCAATAGTAGTCATTATCACATATTTAAATATTGGAAAGAACTTATTTGAATAGAACAAAAAATATGGTTAGTTACTTTTAATGAGTGGTTAATTTTTAGGATTTGAGAATGACTTTTATGTTGGTTAAATGTGCCTTTTGTCACAATTCAAAAGCCATTGCTCATGAGTTCATTCCTTATTGATTGCCGTGTAACTGTCTTGTTCCCCTTGGTATTGTTAAAAAATACTCCTTGTAAAATCTGTGTTACCTTTTAAGGCAGTTCATAACATCCTTTCAAACATAATTCAGCAATAACATTTCAATCCTTCCTTCAAAAATGTCAAGTCCCACAAAAATGTAGACAATCATGGCTCTCCACAACTTCCTTTTTAATTATCCATGAATTGCTATGCCTTCTTGGAAATGATAATGGAATAGTTTTCCATTGCCTTCTCCACATTTTGGAATTCAGAGTTTGCTTTCTCTTAGACTGGTTACCAACCAAGGCTAGAAAGCCCAGTCATTCCTTTCCTAAAAGCATATGTGTGAAAGTGAATGCAGCAGGTCAGAAGTTGAACTCAGCCTGCGAATCCCAGTTTATGTGTTGATAACCACTATAGTTCAACAGATACCACTATTTACTAATGTTTACTAAAGATATTCAAATAAGAGATGGCAATGAGTTTAAAAACAGAATTGACAAGTGGGAAATTCTGTGGTAGGATGTGGTCTTGTGTCAGAAGAAAGTCAAGCAAATACCTGTAGTAAAATGGTTGTCGGGTTTACC
Source organism: Acanthosepion esculentum (assembly GCA_964036315.1). Lineage (NCBI taxonomy): Eukaryota > Metazoa > Mollusca > Cephalopoda > Sepiida > Sepiidae > Acanthosepion > Acanthosepion esculentum. The sequence goes on along the minus strand of OZ038501.1, from coordinate 22,681,957 downwards.
ACATCTGTGGTGTAATGGATAGAGGCCTAGAATGAGAAATCAGAGAACTGAGTTCGAATTACAGTCAGGTTCATTACATTCCCTTATGCACAAATATCGTTGGGAAAAGTATGAATCAATGTTTTTCCCCCAGCTATGGGTTAAATAGTAGGACTTGTATCTGGAAAAGTAATTTTTTTTCTCAAACAATTGTTAATATTTATTTCCTAAAAATGATTTATTCTTACAATCCAAAATATGTTTCAGTTTTAAATAACCTACAAAATGTTGATAAGCCATAAAAAAATAAATCAATCAATTATCATATATGTGAGTGGCCTTAATAGTATCTGCTGTTGATACAGATATTTATCCAAACATTAAAATACAAAAAGAATAAAGAGCAGCTAGGGAGAAGTTGAAAGAACATAGATGAAAATTTTATTTTATACAAAGAGAACATGCTATCAAAATGTTTAACTGTGATACATTCCTTCTGAATGAATTCATGAATTGTGAGTTCAATCCCTGGGCCAGGTAGTGCAAACTTAGACTCAGTGGAAACAAGAACTGAGCAGAAATAAAATAAGAACTAGATGTGGTGATATCCCTAAACATGGCCAACAGAACAAAAACAATTAACCTCCCTGTAGATTTAATAAAGGATTCGGTCTGAAATTCCCTGAAGGTTACCCAGATCCGCAAACATCTGATGAAGTTCAGAGGCCACAATAGTCTGAATATAAATAATGTCAAGATAAAATTCTCAGTGTCCCCTCTCCTTCATGCACATGTATAGTTGCGTCAATGTAAACATTACTTTAGTCCAATGAAATCCTAAAGGACAAAATGCATCACACAAAATCTTTTTCCACTTTGTCAAAGTTTTTTTTCCTGAAAATTGTTCTTTATATATAAAAATTTATATATCATTTTCCCATATCAAGATGTGTATACCAAAATGGCAGGCTCTAGGTCTAGGAAACAGAATCTAAAATAAAATTAAAAATTAAATTAATACCTTGATGACAAGGTATAAAAAGAGAATTTTGAAACAATCACTGCTGGTTTGAGCAAATTCAACAACCTTTGAGTGTATATCTCCTGAAGACAGAGAAATACAAAACTTTGCAACAGGTGTCACTCAGTCAATCAAAACATGCCATCTCATCTATAGAAATCAATGCAAAGTGACTCCCTTTACAAATAGAGAGAAGTGAAGTGGCTAGAGATCAAAAGACTCACCAACAACTGAAATTACATGCCAGCTTCCCTAAGTCAATCTGATTGTATTTCCTTCCTGTAAACTGTGAGTAATGACATTTAGAAAAATGTATGAACTTTCTCTATATCAGACACATGCCTATTTTTATGAACATTTCAAATAATGAGACTGCTTACCACAAAAATATACATCCATCAAACATCAACTTACACCTTTACATATAAAAACTTTGTTGTAAAAATATAATTTGTACTTTTTAATTTTACTAAATTCATTGCAAGTTTTTCTACTAATTAATTGTGACTATAATTAACATTAACAATAGCAATATAAATTCAGATAATTTAAAATTAAAATTGAATTTATGAATTTATTATTTATAAGTAATAAATATATATCTTTGTATAAATATTCTTTTTATCTTGGTTTGATTCCAAAAATGAAGATCTTGGAAGGGAACTGTCCCTGTCTGCAACAGGCTCACTCATAGCTAACCAATGCAATGTGGGACAAGCAGATCAAGCTGAAGGGAAAGGTTATAAATAAGGCAAAAAACTGAAAACACAACAAAGTTAACACACCATTCAAATCAATGTCAATCATATCTGAATAAAACCTGAGTCTTCTTGGATTTCCTTTTCTACATTTTTATTGTATTGTCTCAGGAACAAGATCAGATCATGATTATTAACAATATACCAGAAACGGGGACATTTGCTTTTTTTTATCAGCTGCCATGTTCTGAGGGAGGCCCTATCTGTCAGGCTTACTGCTCCAAATTATTAAAAAATGATTTATTTGGAAAATATATAAACAATAGACAGAGACATTGATTTTGAAAGGAGAATTTTTCTTATTGCTGTTGTTTCAGGTTAGAGAAACGGAATACAGTAAAAGATGTCCCTATGCTCTAGCATCAAAACGAAAACATTAATGGCTGGTATTTAATTAATTAGACTCATTCTTTTTATTACAAATCCAATATGATAATAATGAGAAATCATACAATTGAAAAGTCTAAATTTTGACAAATATTGACAATTCTAGTTCAGCTCCTTGTCATAAATTTATCAAGAATAAAACGTTTGATTGCAAGAGGCTTTTAGGTTAAAATTTGTAAAATTTATTATGACCGGGTGGTGTTTATAGTCATTTAATAGAATCATGTTTTTATTCGACTTTGTGCTACCGTAAGTGGACGTAAAATTGCTTCCCTTCCCTGGCATTATAAGTAGGTCTGTAATGAATTCGGAATAGTATTCCTACTAGTTGTTGTATCTTGAAAAAAAAAATTATTTAAAATGTTCACTCTGCAAATAATTCATTTATTATTGGATAAAACATAGCAATCCCATCTTTTTTGTTATTGTACGTTTACTTATTTTCTTCAGTTTAAACTTTTTTTCAAATTCATAAACACCGCATGTTTTGTTTTGAAACTAAAGCAGAATAAAAAAAAAGGATTTTTAGCGGTACAAATGACATTTTAATTGAAGTTGTGATTTAAAGTCTAAAAATCTAAACTGAATTATACAGGAATAATGTGATTAATAATTTTCATTAAATATATGAATAAATAAATGTCTAAAATATTAAAACTCATTCTTGGACAGACGGACGATAACGGCTAAAACCATCCAGATACGGTGGCCCATAGTGAAATAAAAAATATTGGAATGAAACGTTTTATTTTTTTTTTTTTGTTGCTTTGTAACTACGTTGAATATACTTTTTGTTTGTTTTTGTTGCATAATAAGACGATGATCACAAGTTTTCATTTTTAAAGACAATAACCTTTATAAATTAACAAATAAACTATGTTTTTCAATTTTCGTGGCGATAATTGTCACAGACTGTCGTACCATCGATTTCATCACTTTTAAAAATAGAACTAACATACATATGCGTATTTATCATCCAATCACACCCTTTCTATCAAATTCAAATGCAGTCACTATCTTCACTCTCTTTAACCATTTTTCTTTTTAGCCTCCACTAAACCGCACTTACATGACTTCAAATATTGCGGACATAAGCAGTTATTTTTTGACCAATAAGAACACAGCCAAATTTCTAATTTTTTGAAACCTAGCTGATCACATAAATAAATATAAGGTGATAAAGTCAGTTGAGTGATAAAGTTCTTTTGAAGCAGATACATCAAAAGGATATCAAGTTACCTCCCTTGCTCCTCCAGTTTGACCAATTCATTACTTTTCACTCCGGTGACTGAAAGTTGTAAAATTCTCATTATCTTTCATGATTAATAGCAGTTGGTTGCTCTCTCTCCTTTACACCTATTTTCACTGAAAATATTTATATACAGATGAATGTACACTAACCTTTCAACAAGTGCTATAGTTAGAAAAAAGACTTTTATTTCGATGAAACTTAAAGCTAACACAACATTTCATTCAGATATTCTTTTACCATAAATATATTTTCTTTTTATTTCACTTTTTTTTATTTAACTATACCAAAACTTTTTTTTTTTTCGTACATGTTACAATTTCTGTCTGAATTTCTAGGATGAGGAGTTATCATTATTTACACTATTTACATTTGGTCTATTATCCTTATCTTTGTTGTTATTATAACCTTTCGGCCATTGTGCACTCCAGCCTTCATCAGGTGTATATCAATCTGGGTAACCACCTATAGGAAATTCTAAACTGAACCCTTTATTTAATCTATGGGGGTAGATTATTCTCGTTGGTTACCCAGATTGATATAGATTTGATGAAGGCCGGAGGGCATAGTTCAAATGTAAGTAGTGTAAATAATGTCATTTATAATATAGAATTTGTTTTATTGTTTTTGAAATGCCTTGATTCCTTTGTCTATTACATTTGTAGAAGGTTGAGGAGTTGAAAATTTGACCTTTTAAAAATATCCAATTCATCCACAAAAAAAATATGTAGAAAGAAAGCAGATGAAGTGTAAATCTAAAATTTTTAATATTCCAGAAGTGATTTACAAAAAATTATTATTTTCAGTCTAGTTTCTTATGAAGACAGTTTTCATGCAACAGTCAAGATGCAGGAAGATTTCTTAATGGCTCATCTTACTACTTCAGCTCAGATTGTTACTCCAACTGCTATGTAGACTGATTATTTGATATCTTGTCTTTTTTTTTATCCGGCTTTATTAGTAGAAGATGTAGCGGTGGATATGAATATGATATAAGAATATGTGCAAATATTTCACAGAAAAATGCTCAGCTCTATTCTAAAGTGAAGAGCATAAAATCTCTACATGCTTAAAAGCCGAAACTTTGCAAAGTAATAATACAGTGTAACCCGGATATAAGAAACCCGGATATAAGAGAAAACCGGATATAAGAGCGATTTTCTCTGGTCCCAAATTAGAGCCTGTGTTAATGTACATACAGTGTAACCTGGATATAAGAGAGTTGTCGGGAGGGGAGACGAAGTCTCTTATATTCAGGTTTCTTATATCCGGGTTTCTCTTATATCCGGGTTTGGTCTATTATATATACATTAACACAGGCTCTAATTTGGGACCAAAGAAAATCTATCTTATATCCGGGTTACACTGTATAATAGACTAAACCCGGATATAAGAGAAACCCGGATATAGGAGACTTCTTCTCCGGTCCGACAACTCTCTTACATCCGGGTTACACTGTATAATAGACCAAACCCGGATATAAGAGAAACCCGGATATAGGAGACTTATTCTCCGGTCCGACAACTCTCTTATATCCAGGTTACACTGTATAATAGACCAAACCCGGATATAAGAGAAACCCGGATATAGGAGACTTCTTCTCCGGTCCGACAACTCTCTTACATCCGGGTTACACTGTATAATAGACCAAACCCGGATATAAGAGAAACCCGGATATAGGAGACTTCTTCTCCGGTCCGACAACGCTCTTATATCCGGGTTACACTGTATAATAGACCAAACCCTAATATAAGAGAAACCCGGATATAAGAGAAACCCGGATATAAGAGACACCCGGATATAGGATACTTCTTCTCCGGTCCCGACAACTCTCTTATATCCAGGTTACACTGTATAATATGTGTCTTAAATGGTGTATAATTTTTATCTTTTTCCATGAATTATGAGTTAAATTTTAATTTAAGTAGGTATCCACTCAGTAGGGATATCATATTTTATTAAGTTTTGATAAAAAAGACGTTTTTATTTCACCTGAAATTGATTAATTAACAGAATATGTTCTAATGACATGTCTGCTATTATTGAAATCTGTCTAAATTGTTCATTTTACCAAATCTTAATTTATGTGGATTTTTAAAGTTTTTCTTCATAAACACTACAATCATATGATTTCTTTTCTGGAAGGATTTTCTCTTTTCTGCTTTATTTTTTTAATCATTTCCCCCCTCCCCCAAGCAAGGGAATAAAGCCACTAAGATGCAAGAGGTTGCTGACAGAAAAAGAGCCTAAGAAAAAAACATTATTAAGGAGAGGGGACAATAAAAGAACGGAATGCAAGGAGACAGATAATTGATGATCGATATTGCATTTAAATTTTTTAAGGATCAAAGTTAACTGGAAAGTAAAAAGTCAGAAAAGAGGTCCACAAGTGAGAAGCATGAGAGAAGAAACTGTTAGCTGAGAACTTGTAGTTACATCTAGCAATTTCAACTGTAAAATGTTGAGACCTAATTGCCAATCTAGTAAAGTGCTTAAATTCGTAAAGTTGAAATACCAAAGAGGAAAATTCATCAAAACAATTACCAGTAATTCAGAATAAATTGCATATAAAATTGAATATAAATTTCATCCAATACACAAGCAATTAATATAGATATGACTAATTTTTAATCATTATCTTATTATTATATTATACATTAATTTTAACAACTTTTTGTTTACTGATAGGATTTACTCAACTTAGTAACAACCAAATTAAGACATTTAACTTTCATTTATAAGAATGCTAACAATATATTAGGGGAGGCACGGTGGAGTAATGGATAGTGGCTCAGATTGAGAAATCAAAGAGCCGAGTTCAAATTCCATTCAAATCTATTACATTCACTTACATGCTAATACTCTTGGGAAAGGTATGAATCCTCTTCTTCTCCTCACAGCTACAGGTAAGTAGCAAGACAGAGCCAGTTCTATAGACTTGGATGGCAACTGGTCTACCACAGAAAGAAATGGCAACCTACTGCAGGAAAAAAATCTGCCTCGTCAGTCATGTATCGGGAGATACATGATCGCCTAAGCATGTATCACGCATGGCATATAACTGAATATATTTCATATCAAAAGTTTCCTTTATTTGTATATTATTTTAATTTTCTTTATGTGTTTCATTCTTTCTAATTAAACAAATTCTTCCAAAAAAGAATCTTTGAGGCTGAATTAACGGATGAGAGCCTTTGTCAAATTACATGGGATTGGTTTGAAATGAATGAATTAAAAACAAAAACAAATATGGAAGGGAGAGTATGCATTCAGTTTTATCAACATTTGGAACAACACAATATTATTCACATTTTGTTTTATTCTCAAATATGTGCAACTTGTGTGTTCAAGTTAATATCATGATGACGAATCTTGTGACCCATCAGGGTTGTAGGGGCACCACACACCTGCAGTAGAAGTGGCAAGATAGCCTGACAGAGCCCAGCCCTCTTCAGGTCAGTTTGAATTCAGAGTGTTTCTTCACCTAGGCCGGTTGCCTCCAAAGACTATAAAACCCAGTCTGTCCTGATATTTACTCATAGTTGTGGGGAGAAGAAGAGGATATATACCTTTCCCAAGGGTATTAGCACATAAATGAATGTAATGGATCCGACTGGGATTCGAACTCAGCTCTCCGATTTCTCAATCTGAGCCACTATCCATTACTCCACTTTGCCTCCATTCAAGTTAATATACAGATTGCTTAATGGCTGTTCTGTTGAAATCTTTCTTGCATTTCTATTTGCTCACAAAGTTCCAGCTCTTGAATTGTGAGCAGTTTATTGACACTGGGCAAAGTTCAGCCAGGATAAAACTAAGGACATATATACAAACAAAAACTTTGTGAGTCAGACACATTTTCAAGTTTCAAAGTGGAAGTAACTCCAAAGTTATACTTGAAGGTAATTAGCTATTTGTTAAATAAATAAAAAATATGAAATTGATTTTTGACAATGATGTAAAATATTGGCTAAACTTTACTTCATGAGGTTTATATGCTATATATCATCAGTAGTTTTAATTAAAATAATAAATAAATATAAACAAGTAAAAGAAATTAAAATAAAAATAAAACAATTACTAAAAAGGAAACAGTTTCTCCCTTCATTCCAAAAATCAGAAATTTCTATTGTCAGTTTTCCTACAATCTTCAAAATAAAGCAAGAAATTACCCCAATATGACAGAGCCTTCACATACCAGACTTGGTTCAACACAAACATTAGCACCACACTCTGACTAAAAAGAACAAAGACAACAGTAAGTATGTAGAGGACTGGGTGGTTTGTGTGCTGTTGTATTAGAAACATGTATATAACTCCTGGTAGAATATTAAAAGGAAAATGGCTGGACTTGAATTAAGTCCAACTGAAGATAAAAGGAAGACAAACAAGACTGATATATATATATAAACAAATGTATTAAACAAAACAATTTTACAATGGACATAGACAATGACATTTGTATGTGTGTGAAATTTGTGTCTGTTCTTTGGTGAATGTTCGTACGTACATGTATGTGTGTATAATGTTCATGGCGTCTCCCACAAATGGGAAGACATGGATCTTCTAAGAGAGCTTACATTGTAGTCGCTGAAGGGAAGAAATGAAAAAGAGGATTTACCTCACCTCCATGCGAGGTGGGATGCAGCACAAGGCCCGAAGGAAAGAGAACAAAGCAAGAAGTCGCCCAGTATTTATAGTATAGGTAGAATGACCCATAGTGACAATTTGGGAATTAAGGAGGAGCTAACTCCAACATGTAAAACAGCAAACTACTCAGCTCAATTGATCCAAATTCTTAACTTTTTCATTGCATTCTCACAAACTCTAACTTAATCATTTCTTCTCAGATTCTTGATTATTTTTCATTATTTTAATAAATCAATAAATGTAGTTTTGTTTTATTCTTGTTGATGTACGACTTGTTTGCATTCATTCATCTGAAACAACAATTGCATTGATATCCTCCAACAGAAGATTTAACACAAAATTCTCTGACTGACCAAATCAAAGTTTATGGAGCTGATATACTTCAATACACAGTCAAACCAATGGATTCAAATATACAATGTGTATTAATAGACTCAGATACACAAGACTGGCCACCCACAGCCTTCAATTCATCTTTGAAAGTATAACCCATTTTTTTATCAGTGTTGTTCAAAGTATAACAGCAAAATAGTATGTATATTTCCCTGGGGTGGGTGGCAACTATAATAAAACGATACAGCACAAAAGCAAATACACAATAGGTGAAATTTTATGAGTTATTTATTCTATTTTGACCGTGGAAAAGATATTCCTTTCATTAACAATAGTGCCTGAGTCCAATGTCTACAATTTTGAAGAAAGAAAAAATTTTCTTACTATCTCAAGAGGAGTGCTTCCCCATTCAGATTGGTAACCTTACAACGTGTATCTGTATTTTATAGCTTACACAAAAGTGTTCAATAAAGATCTGTTGAAACTGATCAGCAACCTTAGCATATTTGGGAAAGACATTAGAATAATCAAGAATCTATAATGGCAGCAAACTGCTTGCATACTGACAGAAAAGGAGTTCAGATATACAAAAATAGAATGTGGTGTAAGACAAGAATGTATCTTCTCATTGGATTTATTCAACCTATACAGCAAGGTGATTCTGAGTGAATTAGAAGTCCTACCAGGATTCATTAATGGCAGCCCCAATCTTTATGATATAAGATATGTAGAAAGCAAGAAGAAAGGACTAAGTATAAACTACAAGAAGACAGAATGGATAATTATCAGTAAAAGGATGAGCTCAAAATACAAATTACAAATCAGAGATACTAAAATCAAACAAGTACATAAATTTAAATATCTGGAAAGTGTTCTACAATGGAAAGTGTGACACATAGATATGAAGATGTATTCGGATGACCAATGATGCATTCTAAAAACTAAGCAGAGTATTATGAGACAGCAAAATTTCATTAGAAACAAAGAAAAGAGTACTCAAATGTTATGTGGCATCTGTCCTCCTGAATGGCAGAAAATGCTGGACAATCTCTTCAAAGATGAAGAAGAGACTTGAAGCAACAGAAATGTGGCTCTACAGAAAGATGCTGAGGATACCATGAGCCTAACATGTGAGCAACAACAAGGTTTTAAAGAAAATGGAAATAAAAAGAAAACTTATACTTAATATCAGGAAGAAGCAGTTAAAATTTCTGGGGCATGTAATGAGGAAGGAGGGCTTGGAAAACCTGATACTCACAGGACAGACTTAGGGAAAGAGGAATAAAGGAAAGCAGCACATAACATACTTGATGAGCATGAGTAAATGGATGGCAGAACAGGTTTTAGGAGAAATAACAAAAAGACAAAACTTTTAAGAGCTACAAGGGACAGGGAGATGTGGAGGGCCATGATCGCCTACATCCTGAAGGACATGGCACATAAAAGAAGATCTTACACAAATATGAAGGAAAAGAGATGAGAGAATTTCTTTTTTAAAAGTGCCAGTCAACTGCCGCTGCTATATATATCCTCTACAGCCAATTGTCTGTGTCTCCATCTGCTATTGAGGCTTAAAGTCACTACACCAGCAGTTTGCTTGTCTTCTGAATATCATTTACAATTGGTTCAACATGATTTCAGAATATTATGAGTTATGATTTCCTTCCGTTTATTACCCAATATATAAATGGATATCTTCATAAATGTTGATTTATCAAATAAAAAAAGAATCATTCATCAAAGAGACATTAAATATTTTCTTATCCCAAATTTCATATAATGTTGAAAAGAATAAAGGAACAAAACAAATTTAATGTCAAATCAACAAAAAAGGAAATTCTGTTTTGGGTTAAAAATAACAAAAATAAATATGTGCGTTTGTGTGTGTGTGTGTGTGTGTGTGTGTGTGTGTGTGTGTGTGTGTGTGTGTGTGTGTGTGTGTGCTACTGTATGTTTTGAGAAGATGATCTTTTTTATCTTTTTTTTACAGTAAGGTTCACCCTGTACAAAGCCCAGAGGCCATCCAAGGTAGAGGATTACTGTTATAACCGAGGGAAGGTTGCTGAATAGAATAATCAAACGAAGGTTGGTAATGGACGATAATACTTTGGATAAGAACAACACATATAAGATTTGCCAGCGGCACATAGAAGAAGTAGTCAACTGCTAAAAGTGAGTTAAGTGAATTCCACAATGAATCGCCAACTGCAGACCAACATACAGTATTTACTACTGTATTTATGTGAATGGGGACATGCCCATTATCATCCGTAGGTATGCTACAACAGTTACATTAAGAAGTAGTTTGTACAAATAGGAGGGGAAGATAATGGTTAACCCTAGATTTGAACAGATTGTAGTGATTGAGGAAACATCCTCTTGGGAGGCGGTTCCACGGAGCGCTTTCTGTGGAAATAGCAATAGATCACCAAGAGGCTTGCCACATCCCGAAGATTGAGAAGAGGAGTTTCTGTCATATAGGATTGAAAGCTGTCGCAGTCTGCCTTCATGTAAAATCATTTCAGATGTTGAATATAACAACCCAATAATAATGACTTGTTGTTTTTATTTTTGATCACCAAGAGGCTTGCCACATCCTGAAGGTTGAGAAGAGGAGCTTCTGTTATAAGGCTGTCCCAGTCTGCCTTCGTGTAAAATCGTTTCAAACATTGAATATAGCAACCCAATAATAATGATTTTTTGTTTTTTATTTTTGACAATAATCTAGAAGTTTTGTTTTTTTTAAGATGGAGTGGTTTCAGCATCTCTATCTGCACCCCCAAAAAATGTCCAATCTCTACCATATCACTAGAATTATAATCTTTGAAGAACCATTTACCAACATTGGAAGACGGTCAGTCTTACAAAAAAGAAAAAATCTCACAATATCATCTACAATAAAGTATATATTTTTTTTTAAATCTATATTAAAACTCTAATCTAATGTATGTGTGTTCCCAAGATACAGCTTAAAAGATACATAATAACCCAACCAATTTAGGAACATATTGTACCTTGAACCCCTGCCAAGTGCTTTGCCAAATTCAATTAAAATTAGACAAAAGGTTCTTGAGCTAAGACTGTTTTTCTGTTTTTATAGCATTTTTCATAGGAAATTCAGTATTTGTTTTTGATACACATATCAATCCATGTATATAAGCAAAAACTTGCATATTATATTCCAAATATTACTTTTATGAAATATAATTAACTTTTATAATACATTTTAGCAACATTATTAAATAAATTTAAATATACATAACACAATATATCTTTATACAATTCACTACACTACATTAGTATATTTTTTATAAAGAATATTTTATAACTACTTGAAAGGTAAAGAGGCTGTATGTGTCATGTGACTGGATGGTAAATAAATAGATGCACGCTGATTTGCTGCCATTACATATTTTGAAATAAGTGTGAGGAAGAAACAAGTATGTATAACAAAAAAAATACTTATTATTTTGAAAAAGACTACACCTGTTTTACATTATTATTCCAAATTTTCACACAATGTGTTAACTATAAAACCCAGTGGAACAATAAACCTTCTTTTACTGTCTTTAGAATTAATTATTAACTTTGTAATCAAAGTATATTTTATGGGAGTAATTTCTCTTTTAATATAAAGAAGTAAAACATATATCTATTGATATTGTAAAATAATTTATTTTCATAGTTTAAATCAGGATATATTTGCATTAAGGCATTTTTGGTGTTTTTCATTCGTTTTCGGGATGGAAAACATTTTACGCATTATTAACTAATAATTAATAAAAAATATGCTTATTATTTTGAAAAAGACTACATGTATTTTAAGCTGTTACTCCAAATTTTCAGGCAATGTATTAACTATGAACCCTAATGGAACAATAAACCTTCTTTTACCATCTTTAAATACAGATTACAATGTGTAATTAATAAAATTTGATAATATTGTTATCCCTTATCATTTAGTATCATGAACTGCTTTTAACAGAAATTGAACAGATTTATAGGTCATTTAGTAAATGGTTAAAGTAATAAATGTTAAGATTAAAAATAAAATCTATTAATTCTTTAGAAATCATTTTATATTATAAAAATCAACAATAAAATGAACAAAAAAAAATTTATAATTAATAATTGTAAATAAATTGACTCTTAAGTATTTTCCTGTTGTTTGCCATTTCTACTGATAAAGTTCTAAAGATTCCTTTAAATACCTTCAAAGTCTCTTTCTTTTATGCTTTGAGCACTTTTGTTCAGTCTTTCAGCTTCTTCTCTTAGTTCTCCAATTCGCAGCTGAAGGGCTGCCAATTTATTCCTGTAAGTGAGGACATCACTGGACGTATTCTCTAAATTTTTTCAGTTTTGGTTACCAGCCGAGAATTTGTGGTCAAATTCCTCCTGAAAGCCAAATTAAAAAGTTAATAATTTTTTTTTTTTATAAAATATACACCCAACTTTGGGAACACATTCTTTCTATTTGCAAAACCTTTTCTCCCCATCCTAAAACAATATCTCATACAAATTTAATCATTTTTGAAAGGAATGAAATCCCCCCCCACTCACTCCATATTTGGTTCCCATAATGTCAAATAACAAAACTCAGATAAATGAAGACAAACAGATGCGAACAATGAAAATGATTACACCTGTTATTACTATTACTATTAAATTTTACCTGTTATTACTATTACTCCAAATTTTCAGGTAATATGTTAACTATGAACCCCAGTGGAACAATAAACCTTCTTTTACCATCTTTAAATACAAGCTTTTTTCCCTACTGACAAGATGAATTTAATTGTGTTACTAGATTGACATCTAGGTCCCACCCTTTTATTGTTGAAATAGTTAAATGTAACCACCACTTCTACTTCAACAGTTTCTTTTCTCGCACTTCCTGCCTGTGGAACTCACTTCCATTTACTCGGTACCCTGAAAACTACAATCTTCAAAAATTTAAATATGTCAATCACCATCTTATGTCTTCTTTATCCTTTTCTCAACCGCCCCCTATACCCAGTCTTTTCTCTCATTTCATTCTGTGTAAACCCCTGTGTACTAGTGGCATTTCCACCTTGCTTGTGGTGAAATGAGTCTGTTTCTTGCTTAAACACAATCTTCTTGATAGCCCAAAGATTGCATTTTAGCATGAAACTGACTGTCACCATTGTTGACACCAGTGTCCACATTTCTTATATTTAGACACACTTTAATCCAGATATTGAATACTTTTACTCTATAAATATAGCATACCATAAGACTATATTTTGTCATATATATATATATATATATATATATATATATATATATATATATATATATATATATATATATATATATAATGTTAACCTTTTTTTGTGAGTGATAAGTATTTTTGCCAGTGGTTGCTGTTCAAGTCCATATAAAAAGTGAATATTTGTAATACTGATTTTCAAGGCAAATAGATTAGTATCAGATAGTATTCCTATATTTGACCTTGTATAAGATTAATCTAAGCTTACTAAGTAAAAATGGAGAAAAATGAGGTGCATTTTTGTCATTTGATACTCTTTTATTTCCAGAAAGGAAAAAATGCTGTACCAACAGCAAAAAAAGATATGTGCCATTTATGGAGATGGTGCCATAGCTGAGAGTACTGTTTATAAGTGGTTCACTCAGTCTTGAAGTGGAAATTTTGATCTGAAAGACCAAGAACTTTCCAACATGCTCACAGTCACTGATGATGACTAAATCGAAATACTGATGAAAATAATCCAGGTCTCATGACATGGGATATCACAAAGATACTCCATGTATTTTATATGAGCATTCTAAGGAATTTGAATACACTTGGATACATGAATCACTATGATGTTTGGGCACTTCAAATTTAATGGAAAAAAATTTAATGGACCCTATTTCCACCTGCAATTATCTACTCAAAGGCAACAAAAATGGCCCATCTGTTTAAATTTCTGAGGTGAGGCATTGTAACTATTTACACTATTTACATCATTCAGACTGTTGTTCTCATCTTTATTGCCATATTCATGATTTTGAATTCCAACGTATATCACCTGAAGAAGGCCAGAGCATACAACTGCTGAAAGGTCATGAATATAACAATAAAGATGAGGACAACAATTCGAATGGTGTAAATAGTGTAAATAAAAATGGCCCATTTTTGAATAGAACATTCACAGGTGATGAAAAGTAGACTGTTTACAACAATGTGAAGTGAAAAATGAGACACCACTAAACACTTCAAAAGTTTGTCTGTATATGAAGAAGTTGTTGTGGAGTAGCTGAACACCCCTACAAGACAGACTGGTCTAAGACTATTTAAACAATACTCTCTCTTATTAACTGTTTATCTGTGTTCTCAACCATGTAGCATATTATTCTCTGGAATAAATTACTTATTTTCTATGTGTGTCAACCTTTCCTATTTACAACACAACAGAAGATGATGCTGTGTCTGAAAGGATTGGAAGCGCATTGTGTATTAGAAGCTCTTTCATCAAAATTAGACATTGAATTCAAACAAGTACTATTCCTAATTGGACCAATTAAAGACATCAATCAATAAACAGCATCTGGAATTAGCCAATCAGAAAGGAGATATCTTCTGTCAGGATAATGTCAGGCCTCATGTCTTTTTGCAGATCTGGCAGAAATTGGAAGTGCTTGGGTGGAATGTCCTACTACACCCAATGTACTCATCTGAACGATGCACCTTTGAATTACCACTTATTTTTCTCCCTACAAAATTCTCTTAATAACAAAAACTTCAATTCTCTGGAAGCCTGTAAAATTCACTTAGATCAGTTCATCATCCAGAAAGATGCACATATGTGGTTGAATAAATCTATGTACAAGTACAGTGGCATAGCTAGTGTCTTCCAGAAGGAATAAAATATTACTATGCACATTAAAGTTTATATATATATATATATATATATATATATATATATATATATATATAGTCAACGATGAAATTATTCATACACCCATCAATTGTTAATATTTTTATCCATTTCTTAGAATCTAATGCCCGTCGTATGATGCCAGGTTTTTTCCACCTTTCTGTTAATGTGGTATTTATAACACCTCACTGATAAATTATGAATTAAAAGTACAATTTTGTTTATTTATTTAAAAAAAAAAAAAACTGGGGATATGTAAAAAAAATGAAGACGTTACTTCTTTTTTTCTAAATTGGGAAAACTTTCAAAACTTTTTATGATATTAAAAGAAAGATAACTTGTTTTTGTTTATATACCCTCTGTTATATTTAAAAAGAAAACAAAAAACAAAAAACACATTGCACTTTTAATTCATAATTTGTCAGTTTTTTTAATATTTATTTCAATTCTAACAAATGAGGAGTCATAAATTAAATGCCACATTAACAGAAACACAGTTTGTTTTTCTTTTAAAAATGTAAAAAAAATGCAATGTCTTTTTAAATTATTTTGTTTTACATAGTTGAAGTTATAGTAGACTAAGAATTAGAAGTCCGATAAAGTTAATTTCACTTTTAAAAACTGAAATAAATGTTATCATACTTTTAATTCCTAGTCTATTTTGCTTAATAAAACTTCAACTATCTAAGCAAGAAAATAAAACATATGTGGTTGAATAAATCTGTGTACAAGTATATCAATATCGTCTTTAGAATTCACTTAAAAATACTGCATTTATTCTGACCCAATACATTTGTTTTAGCACAGCATTTTATATAAAAATCACTTTATATTGATTTTATACAAATAACACTTTACATAAACAAATTTATATAGATGTTATATAGAAAAAATTTACAGAGACTTTAGCAATAACACTTTATATTGACTTTATACAGACAACACTTTATAAAGAAAATTTATATAGATTTTATATAGACAATACATTATATACATAAATTTATACAGACCTTATATAGACAACACATTATATAGACTTTATATAGACAATACTTTATATAGATAAATTTAAATATAAAAGTGGACGCTGAAGTCAAGGTGACACTCTGTCTCATGCTTAACACAATTGCCAGGCCATATGTGTTGTATTTTTGTTCAATTATTTATATATACAGGTCAGTGATGCATTGTGTGTAGCCTATTGTATTATTCTAATGGTTATTTTGGTGGCAGTAACTGTTATGTCTTGAGTTATTCCAGAAGCTATTGAGTGGGAATAATTGTGGATCCAGATGCAGTTTTTTGGCTATTTATAATGTTGCTTGTTAACTTTTTTATTTATTATTGATTATTTTATTGTTGGTTGTTATCATTGCATTTACTCGTTTTTATGTGTGCATTCATGGTTTGTTAATTTGTTTATTATTTACTTAGTTTATTTACTTATTCATTTGGATTAATTTATTTTTGCTTATTTGTTCTGTTTTATTTTTTTACTTATTTATTTTTGTTTATTCTTTTATATTTTCAGTTTTCAGTTTTTAAGTAACGTAGCAAACATTTGTTTTTGTGTCTGAATTTTGAGATAAGTTCTGATCGTTTATTTAATAGTTTGTGCATCCTGATCTACATTTATTTGCACTCAGTCCCTAGAATAATTCAAAACATAACAGTTACCACCCACCAAAATAAGCATTAGAATAATACAATAGGTTACCCACAATGCCTCACTGACATGTATATATAAATAGTCAACAAAAACACAACACATATGGCCTGACGACTGCATTTAGCATGAAACAGACTGTCCCCTCTGGGTGTTGACTTTATTGTTCACTTTTATATTTACATATGTTGTAGCCCTGATATTGAGCACTGTAACCCATAAATATAACATACCTTAAAACAATATTTTATTATACAGATAAATTTATACAGACTTTATATAGAAAACATTTTATATAGACTTTATATAGGAAACACTTGATATAAACAACATTATGTAGACTTTATAAAGAGAACTCTTTATAACAACTTTATCTATGAAACACTGTATATAAATAATTTTATATAGATTTTATATAGGTAACACTTTATATAGACAATTTTATATAGACTTCATATAGGCAACACTATTTAGACAACTTAATATAGACTTTATATAGGTAACAATTAATAGAGACAATTTTATATAGACATTATATAGGCAACACTTTATATCAATGTTATATAAACAACTTTATATAGACTTTATATAGATAGCACTTTATATAGACAAATTTATAGGTAACACTTTAAGTATTGTCTATATAAAGTGTTGTCTGTATAAAGTCTATATAAAGGGTTGTCTATATAAAGTGTTGTCTGTATAAAATTTATATACACTTTATATAGACAACTTTATATAGATATTATATAAGCAACACTTTATATAGAGAACTTTATATAGCCTTTATCTAGGAAACACTTTATATAGATAACTTTATATAGACTTTATATAAGCAACACTTTATATAGACAATTTTATATAGACTTTATATAGAAAACAATTTATAGAGACAACTTTATATTGATTTTATATAAGAAACATTTTATATAAACAACTTTATAGAGACTTTATATAAGTCACACTTCATATAAACAACTTTTTATAGACTTATTATAAGAAACACTTTATATAAGCAACTTTATAACTAGTAGCACCTTACCTTAAGTTTTCTTTATTATAACTTAAATGTAAAGCAACCATACATCCATCTTTTGAAATTAAATACAGAATACAGTTTCCTCTACATATCTGTGAGGCAGTTAATTGTATCAGGAGCTGCTTAGTGTCCTATTTAACATCTTTCATATGCCTGAAACTCCCTTCCATCTGAAGTGACAGCTGAAAAAACAGGTGTAAATCTCAGTGTTGGTAGAACAATACTGCAGATGTTCATTGTTCAACTGTATATCTACATTGTTGCCACAATGGTGGCTTGATTCCAGCATATAGGTGAACTGTGAAATTCAAAATCACAAGAGACTTGGGTCTCTCTTATCTCTTGTGAAAATGGAATAGTTGTCAGTGGTGGTGGTGGTGGTATCTATATAGCTGCTTTTCATAGTGGTTGCTAAGCTTATCAGCATGACAAGTTGGTTGATTTCAAACTAACTCAACATGCAAACTCTGAGTTCTGCTATTAGTTCTACATTGAGGGCTGATCTGAATGGCTGGCATTGTGTGAGGACCTGTTGAAAAGGAAGATTGACAGATTAATAACAGGGTTTCTCCTGCAAGTTGCACAGTAACACTGTGTCTTTACTCTGGGTTGATCTCCAGCAGCTAGTCCTTGTTATCATAAATAGTGGAATGATGCAGGATAATTTTCTGTATATAGCCAAGCCTGTGTAGAGCTGTTAATAGGCACAGTAGAGCAGATGCAAAATTAAATCTGAATTATCTAGACATGATATACTTATAAATAACA
>OZ038501.1:22640705-22658205 GCA_964036315.1 Acanthosepion esculentum | reverse complement strand
TACCTCAACAATATCTAGATCATAAAAACGCTACATTTTCTTCTTTTCCGTTCCTTTTTCTTTGTGGATGAGTTGAATATTTTTACGAGGCCTAAATTTTACATTCTCAACCATTCACCCTCCCTATTTTAAAGTCAAATTAGATTCTGCAAGCTACTATTTTATGATCATTTCCGATATTAATTTTGTTTATGTCAAGTTATATCTTTAATGATATTGGTATTATTGGCAATTATGAAAACAATTTCATTTTTGGTTTCCCCATTGGGCTTTACAGTTGATCATAAGTGACCATTTATTTTATTACAAGCAAAAGAAAAATAACAAGTTCAGTAGCATGCAATATTTAATCAATAACAAAATTACAGGCAACATAGGAAATTTCCCTCCATCAAACAGAGTATTAGGTTGAGTCATAAATAATATCTGTTTTCCTTTATCAACAAAATAAAGTGCAAATACATTTTATTCAATTATATAGTCACCATTATTTGCAATGACTTGTTGCTACTTATCAGACAGCTCTTTAATAACTTTTGAGTAAAATTCCATAGGTTTTGATGTGAAAAAGTTTTCAATAAACTCTTCGATCCGGTTCTCATTAAAGAAAGTTTTTCCCCATCAAAGTGTTTTCCATTTATCAAAAAAGGTAATAATCAGTTGGGTCAAGGTCAGATGGACAAACATTAACCTTTGTGCCTGCAAAAAACTGTTGTGTCAAAAAAATGGCTATTATTTTATACTACCTATGCTCACTCTACAACAGAGCTGGCGCATCTTACCCGCAAAACACCTGAATGGGGTGGGGTGCATTTTTTGAGGCCCCATTGTAGCCTCTGCTATTTTTTTCAGCATAAAAAAAAAAAGGGTGGATGGCCATAAAGGCCATCCACCCTTTTTTTTTTTATTATTTTTAAACTGACGTTACATTGTCAGTCATCAACTAATAATATATATTGTGTAGCCGGTGCAGTATGTTTGATGCAGGAACCCCCAATTAAGTTTGAGCCCCAAAAGGACTAGTTTCAGCAGCATTTTTTTGCTTACTGTCACAAACCTCTCAACTGCATGGGGGCCCTATTCTTACTGGGTAGTCGGGGAAGAAGTGCTAATTTTAGTACCACTTATTTTTTAAAACTGTAATTTTCTTTCTGAACAGTTCTTTTAAATCAATTAAGAAGGTAAAACCATTTTTTATTCCAAAATCTCTTTTTTTTTTACTAATAGTAATACTAACTAGAAGTCCATGGCTAGTAATTAAAATAAAACTTCTAGTCCCTATTTTTTACATTTCCAGAAAGATAAAAATGAAAAAAATGATTGCTTAAAAAATAAAAAAGATTTCAATACATGAAAAATTTTCATGAAAACTGAAATACTGTTTTTAAAAAATTTTTTTAAGCCAATCCCATTTGTGTTGTGTTGGAATCTTTGTAAAATGTTTTTTTTTAGCGGAAATGTGTTGGCAATTAATATTTATGGAAATGTAAAAATTTGCAACTTAAAAATTTTTTTCAAGTAAAAATAAAAAATAAATAATTAATGATTATATACTGAAATTTTTATTTAAATTGGATAATTCCCCGATTTTTGGTAATTTAGAAAAAATTGCTGCCCTCCCCACTAGTTTTCCTTTGAGGGTTTGTGGCTCCCAGGTTGAGACAATTTTGAAATCGTCATATAGTAGAGAGGGGTTACATATCAAAGTTTCGGCTGGAGGTGGAGGCCGATACCCTAGAGCCAGCCCTGCAGTCTGCAATGTATTATTTTTAATTTATTTTTAAGATTATAAAATATGTGAACCAAGTACAATGCAATATTTATTATTTACTATTTTATAAAGAAATAAATGTTAAAAGAAATCTTTTTATTGAAAAATTTTTTTTTAAATTACAAAATTATCAAAATATGTAAATCATCTACAATACAATATTTTTATTTATCATTTTATAAATACCTATTAAAATGAATTTTTTTATTCCTAATTTTATAAAAATATCAATGAATTAATAAATTGAATATTTATTTCTTTATAAATTGATAAACATTGCATTGTATTGGGTGGTATTTTTAGAATGTTATAAATATAAAATTATTCTTGTAAATAAACACTAATAAATAAATCATGTTTAATATTTTTGTTGTAAATTCTCAAAGAATAAAGGAAATGTATAAATTCACATGTTTGGGTTTTATTAAAATTCTAATCATTGCTTTTTAAAACAATAAGCATTGTTGAGGGAGCCAATAGTGCATACAGTAAGAATGGTTTCAAGGGAATAACCATTGTTTGACACACCATTTTTTTGTGGGCACAAATATCAATGAATTTCTGCATAAAAGAAATGCCCGGAGAATGCATTTTTTAAAAATTTATAATTACTTACTCATTATCCTTTCATTTAAATTTTCTTGTCCAGACATTTTTTATAAATTTACAAATAAGAAATTTACTTCTCATATTTATTTCTTTATAAGTTGATAAATGATAAACATTGCATTGTATTAGTTTGTTCACATCTTTGCCAATATAAAAATATTCTTGCAAATAAACAAGCTAATTATCTTTAATATTTTTATTGTAAATTCTCAAAGAACAAAGAAAATGTACAAATTCACTTTCATAATTTTCTGTCTTACTAAAATTCTAATCATTACTTTTTAAAACAACAAACATTGCCGAGGGAGTGAAGGTAGTTAAAATAATAGCAGTGTCATGGGGAAAAAACATCCTTTTGACACATCATTTTATTGCAGGGACAAAGGTTAAAGATTACCAATTGACCAATATCAATAAAATCTTAACTTCAATCAGTTTGGTACATTTATATTCTGAATGGCATTTAGTCCCCCCAAACTTTAAATAGCATCTTTTAACATCAATAAATATAAAAAATATTTTCAAATAAAACCTTTTTTCTGCTGAAAGTAAAATCAGAACTGCTTTAAAACAACAAACATTTTCGAGGGAGTGAAGGTAGTTAAAATAATAGCACTGCCAAGGGAAAAAAACAAGTCCTTTTAACACACTGTTTTATTGCGGGCACAAAGGTTAAAGATTACCGTCAAATATGGCAAGTGGGATAGACCAGCCAAGTTCCAAAAAAGTTTTCTTGTCTTGTTCTTCCTGTGTGCAGTCTTGTGTTGTCATAGAGACAGTTTTCCTTTAATTCACTGTATACGCTATTGTTGCTGTATATAATCTAAGGTCTGTGAGTGTATACCAAATTTATTCTTAATTGTCTTGTATGGTTAGCAGTTAGGATAATAGATTTGTCATTACAATTGGTTCTTAAAAACAGAAATGGCTGTGGAGTTATTCAGTTGGAATTAAATTCCATTGAATGACAATGTCTACTGTATTCATCATACAAATGCACTCGATCATTCTTCAAGTCATATGCAGGATCTTTTGCCAAAACATCATTTTACGCAGGATTGTCAGCCTCCCTCAAAGTCCAAATTCTGGCTTTTCCCATCCGAGATCTCAAGTTCAATAGGACAGCAGAAGACAATTGATGATCACCTACATCCTGAAGATGGACAGTAAAAAAATATAAACAGATGAAAGATGATCCAACATATACTCATTACATTGATATCTTTGTTGGTGTGAGTAGATGGAAAATATTGTCATTCAAGGAGATACACATCAGGTTGGAAAGACAGTCTTGTAGCATTTTTGATGGGATCACTTTGAAGGTACTTTTTCAATACTTACAATAAAATAACCATTAACTAATTTTTAATGTTTCTTTTAATTCTTTGCAGATTGCTTAATATCAGAGTTGGTAAATTTTGTACAGATTTTACACTTTTAAAATCTAATCTCTGATATGAAAGTAAAATTTATGTCATATATAAAAACACCAAATATTCACGTTACCAAATGACTGGATGTGAAAAGGCACTGAAAAGTTCTCCGCCCAACCGGTATCCCAAAATCCAACTAAATAACCAGACATTAGATTTATTTTTAATCTTGTCTTGGTTGAACTGAGAACTTATCAACACCACCCACAGAAATAATAAAAATCAACTTTTATAATTCATAATTAAAATTTTCATGCATTCTGGTTATGAGTCAATTTTCCGAAGCATCCCTGGAAACAAGAATATTGTGCCTCTCTGACTTAATACATATATTTACATAACGGATGCCTGATTCCACAGAGTTTTTCATTCAACTGTCTTTCTACCAAATTTTATGGATTGTCCTTGGATGAGTCAACAAAATGATGCAACTCCAAAGCAAAAAGTAAAAAAAAAAACAAATCAACATTCCTTTGCACCAAACTTACCATCCTATGTTTATCGATTATACGATAAGCAATTGGCAAACAGTTTGTTCAATATGTCTACCATGCTGTCATTTGTGGAGAAATGTGTACCAACTCTGTATGGAATATTAGAGTGTATCAAAATTAATATTCCTTTTTTAACCAATTGGCAGCTTGTAGGAGAAAACTCTTAAGATCCTGTGTTTTGTTTGGAAACTTTTTTTTACTAATATTCACACAATACAAGATTCAAGAGACACTCAACGTAGAGGCTTACTGAATGAAGTATATGTGATGTGAACATAAGAGAAAAAAGTAGGAATAAAAATTATGAGGATATGGAGGATATATAACAACTAACCCTAAATTTGAAAAGGTTAAGATTGTTGTGTTTAGGGAAGTGTCCATGCAGGAATCTGTTTCACAGAAAATAATTTCTTGGGAAGAAGCTTTCTGAGTGGAACATCTTTTTTTACCAATGGAATGTGTAGGGAATAAGGGTGATTCGGCTCTGCAGATGTAGCAAGGCAGGTCTTGGCTGTAAAAGTCTCAGCTGGTGGCACTAAAGAACGGAAATTTTGTCGGAACATTTGTCATGGAACTAGTGACAGAGTACCTTTCAGTGATCCTAACTCTTCTGAAAGTTTTCAAAGGCTGGTAGCCATTTTTTACACTACCCTATGCTTTAAATCATCATCATTGACAACTAATGATCATCCACTTCTGGACTTCAGTAAGCCTCTTGTGCATTTCAAACAGGTAATTTACCAGCCTTAAAATGCTGAACCAACTTTTGGGCAGATAGTGTTTCATTTCCTTCCACTACTCATATTCTGTTAACAACTTTTTTACAATGATGCTCACTCTGATGAAGGCTCAAGAGCC
Source organism: Acanthosepion esculentum (assembly GCA_964036315.1). NCBI lineage: Eukaryota > Metazoa > Mollusca > Cephalopoda > Sepiida > Sepiidae > Acanthosepion > Acanthosepion esculentum. The sequence continues at coordinate 22,653,040 of OZ038501.1, read as the reverse complement.
ACTCAAAGTAAGAGGCACAGTTTAGGTGGATATGTACAGAAGATAACAATTGACCTTAGTCTTATACAGGTTAACATTGTATTGATCAGGGAAGCATCCTCTTGGGAGTTAGTTCCAAAAAGCAGCTGTTTGTGAGAAGCTACTCAAATGGACCTTACATCTCACCAATGAAATATGAAGGGAATGGGGGCTGTCCGCAACAATGTATGTGGCATGGCAGGTCTTAGGCATGAAAGCTAAAACTGGTGAAACTAAGGAATGTAGTTTGTCTGAACACTTTCCAGGCTTGCAACATTTTGTCTGTGGGAATGGGGTTGTAGATCTGGGAAATGTCTTGTCACCCAAAAGGACACGGAGACACTTTTGGTGTTTATCGAGATTGGAAAGCATATATGGCAACAGTATTCCATTTTCGGTCTGATCTGGCTCTTGTAAAGAGAGAGGATAGTAGGAGGAGTCAGGTACTTACTGGAGCGGTACAGGGAATTGACCATTTTCCCAGTATTGAATGGATTGTATGTACGAGTTTCACTTGAGGTCTGGGTGGAGTTTAAGTCTCAAGAGACACTTAAGGCACAGGGTCTCCCTGAGAGAGCATCCTTTTATCACGATAGGTGAAAATTCAAAGTCCTTCAACAACTTTGAGAACTTTATCACCTCTTTTTTAATGATAGAATCTCGGTTTTCTTTAAAACCAAATATAGCAGGATTTTATTATTTCTTGTGGTTCATTACACAATCAAAATATATTATCAGGTATTATTTGCACAAAATATTGAGCCTTACCAATCATATGTTACCATCCCAAAATAAGTCCCCTATTACAAAAAAAAAGAGTTTATTTTATTCTATGCAATAAATATATTTTTAAACTGTTATTATTCTCGTAAGGGATTTCAATATAAATATACTACACAATGTTAAAGTTGTTCATATAAAGTCATAGTTTTCAGTGACCAGACATATAGTTCAGTAATGACTCTATTGTATATCATTAACAATTTATCTCAATCTGACTCAATGCCTCTAGACAACTATATCCTCCTACGACTACAAATATTTAATATATTCTATACATGTTTAGTTTAAATTAAGTTTTAGTAACAATATCTGGGTTTAAAAATTTGGGACTACAAAGAAAATAAGTCACTATCATTGCATTCTTCTTCCATACTTACCAGCTTGCAGCCATATCACATTGAAACATTTGGTGTTCATCCAATCACCAAAGTGAAGCAACATCAAGCCTGGTCAGTACCTAGATAGGTGACCACTTAGAAATACCACTTGCTACAAGCTTGGATGTGCAGGTGATTTAATGGATAACAGCTCGGAATGAGAAATTAGAGAGCTGAGTTTAAATTATATATATATATATATATATATATATATATATATATATATATATGTATATATATATATATATTATAATAAAAAGAAAGAACAGTAAGATATATAATCCGGTGTTCTTATTGATATTTTTTATTTTTACAAAACAGTGCTCAATGTAAATATATATATATGTAAGACATTTTTATGTTTATACATTCTTTTTATAGATACAAATATTTAAGTAAATGCTCTGTTTTATAACAAACAGTATTAAGAAACATTTAAAAAAATAATAAAAACTGTCCAAATGTTCTTTTTATCCGAGCACTTTCGGCTATACATTTAGCCATTTTCAAGGATTATATTTTAACTGTTAAAATTAGAAATAGTTTGTTGTATGTATGTTTTATGAAATGTTTTCATTTTTTTTTGTTTTAAAACATGGTCAAGATATTATGTCCATGTTCAAAGTTAATATTATTAAGTATTGGTTTGTTTGTTTTTATTAATAAGGCTTCCATTATTTTTAGCCTTTTTTTGTGCATGTAGATGATGCTATTATATTAGTGTTGTTGACAAGTATGTTCTGAATAGTGTCCAGTAGGTTTCCATGAATATTTAAATGAGATCTAATTGAGCTATTGTCAGAAAGGTATAGAGTTAGTCTGCATGTCAAACATGTTGTAGTGTGGCCTACATAATTATTTACAAATTTTGATTGATTGGGAATACAATTCCTTAATGGACATTTAAATTCGTAAATAAAATTTGCCCTATTTAATTTTGTTCTAGGAGGTGAATTATTATTTTTAGCTAAAAGGTTAGAGGTTTTAAATTTTTTATAATAAATAATTAATCTAATTTTTTTTGCTATTGTCAGTTGGTGTTAAGCATTTTTTTATAATGTTCTTAATTCTGCATTCATCCTGTTTATAATTTTCATCCATCTGATTTTTATAAAAAATATTAATATTATTGTTTATGTTTCTATTCTCGCCATTGCTATTAGTTACCTTGGACAAGAAACGCATAATGTGGAAATCCAACAATTGATTAGGAAATCCGTTATTAATCCGCATTTGCTTTATATTTTTTAATTCTTTAAAGAAAATCTTGCGAAAGGATGAGTTCTCGTGAGGAAATTTTTAATAACACCTATTTTATATCTAAGAGGGCATTCACTAGAGAAATTAAGATAGCAAGAGTCTTTACTAGTTGTTTTTTATAAACAGAAGATTTGAAAGTATTATTGCTAAAATCGACAAGAACATCTAAGAAAGGAAGTTTATTTTTTTCACTAAGTTCCTAAGTAAAATTTAGGACAGAATTTTGTTGAAATGTAGTTTTCAGATTTTCTATTTCTTTCTTGTTTTCAGCCAAAATAAAATTTTTCTAGCGAATGCTTCTCTTAGATATAAAATAGGTGTTATTAAAAATTTCCTCACAAGAGCGCACGAGAACTCATCCTCTCGCATGCTTTTCTTTAAAGAATTAAAAAATGTAAAGCAAACGCTGATTAATGACAGATTTCCTAATCACTTCTCTTTAAAGAACTTAATAACATGAAACAACACTTGTTAATAACAGTTTTCCAAATCATCTTATTGATGATTAGACTTGTTCTTTCCAAGGTAACCAATAGCAACACTGAACACACACACAAAAAAACAATAACATTAACATTTTCTACAAAAATCAAATGCATAATAACTATAAGCAAAATGAATCTCAACTTAGAAACATCATAAAGAAATACACAACTCCAGTTGACAAAAACAAGAAAATTAAATGAATTATTTACCAGTAATAAAACCAGTAAACCAGTAATGAACCAGTAATAAGGAGTGCCAGAGAAAAGCAATGATAACAAAGTTGCAATATGAGCTCTGGTAAAAACATGTAATGATAACAGCAAAAATTGCAATATGATCACTGGTAAAAAATGGTTACTGAAAACATTAGGTTTATTTATAATACCCAGAAATTCATACCCAGTCCTCAAGGACACATGGCACAGTGGATAAAGGCGTTGGTTAGATCCAGTGACAGACCCAAAGAGTGTGAGTTCAATACCTGGTTAAGGCAGTGGAGAACTTTCAGAGGGATAATATAACTGATAACTGACATCCATCAAACATGGTACGTGGAACTAGAACAGTCTACCCCACTGATTGAAATAAAGGGTTCAGTTCAAAATTCCAACCACCTGAAGAAGGCCGTACAATGGCCGAAACGTTGTGACAAATATGGTGACAAAGATGAGGACAATAGTCTGGCTAATGTAAATACTGTACATAATATCTCATCTCAGAAATATAGACAGACTCTAATTATTTATTATAGAAAAATTTAAAACTGCTAACCTCATCAATAATTCACCTGAAAGATCTAAATTACAGAGAAACAAAATTTATGAATTTAAATTTTCCTTAAGGAGCTGTGTTCCTGAACAATACAAATTTGTAAATAATTTTATTGGATATACTACAACATGTTTAACAAGAAGACTCACATTTCATCTCTCTTACCATAGTTCAATTAGGTTTCATTTAAATACACATGGAGACCTAATAAACTCTATCTGTAAAATACTTGTTGATAATACAAATATAATAGAATCATTCACATGTACAAAAAGGCTAAAAATAATGGAATCATTATTAATGAAAAAGAAAAAGCCAACACTCAATAATATCAACTATGAACATGGCCACAATGTGCTCATCATGTTCAGGAAATAAAACATTCCTATAACGCTAGATACATACATAAATGTTATGGTCCAAATTCCTTGTACCACGGTGATGATCCAAGGTAGAACCAATGAAGAATAACTCGAAAACAGGTATGGAATAACACAGATATATTACAAACAGAAATATATACAAAGAAGTAGAAGTATTAGTAATGACTATCAGATTTGGTTAGAGTGAACTATGTTGTCTCGACAAGTATCACTATTCCAATGTTCTTACAATAATCCTCTCTGCTCCCTCTTGAGGTGCAGTATTTATAATATTCGGAATAGTACATTATTATTATGGGTAAGGTCCAATAACACCCCCCTTTCAAAGCTTTTGCATAGCAGCGGTTTTTAATTTTTTTTTTTTTTTAATCTATTTCCAAAGGTTCTGTGAACTTCCTTTTTCTGGATGATTTTCGTGGTTCTGGCATTGTTTACAGCCTTTTTATATCAAATGTATTGAAAATCGTATCCATCACTTCTTCCTGAGGTGGACCATTAAAATCCTGTAACAGTCTCTTCCTTATTTGGTTTATGTGTCTTCTATGTGAGAATTTGTGTCCCTGTACTATGTAAACCATATTCCCGATTCTTTTTTCAATTGTACCTTGCTCCCAGTAAGATGTATTATTTTTATATGCTTTAAAAAAACCTTTTTCTCCTGGGTGGAATTTTCTTTTTGGTATGCATGACTGTGTTATTTGTTTCGTTTGACTTGGTAGCAATTTATCAAATACAGATCTGATTTTTCTAGCAAACATCATTTCTGTAGGTGTTAATGCCAATGGCGTAGCATTATTTGGCGTAATTCTATATACCTGTAGAAATTGTTGTAATGCTTTTTCCATAGGCACATCATATGCTTTTCTTAACGCTCTTTTGAGTGTATCAACGAATCTCTCCGCTTGCCCATTTGATCTTGGGTGATATGGCAGGGATTTTATATTTCTGACTTGGTAAATTTCGCAAAACTCTTGGAAGTCCGCTGATGTGAATTGCGTTCCATTATCTGTGACTAGGCAATCCGCTACTTCAAACTGAGTAAACAGCTCGTGGAGGCAATTTATGGTAGTTTCTGAAGTAGGATTTTTGCAACGAAACACTTCCAGCCATTTACTATAACTATCCACTATGATCAAATAGTAGAAACCATCAATTGAACCTGTATAATCTGCGTGTATTCTTGACCACGGACGATCTGTCTCTGGCCATGGCTTATGGATGATTGATGGTGCTTTGGCTGCTAAGGAACAACCCTTGCATTTTTCCACCATCTGAGTAATATCCTGGTCCATGTTTTTCCAATATACATAGCTTCGCATCAGCGATTTCATTCTATTTTTCCTGGATGGCCCCTGTGGAAATCCTTTAGGATTCGCTTTTGTAGTGTTTTGGGAAATACAACCCTTTCGTTATAAAGTAGCACATTATCGCATAAAGAAAAGCTGTCCAATATTTGTTTAATTTTCTGCTATTTTTGCTTTGTTTCTTTTATGAATTAATCATTTATAACTTCATTTTGTATATGTTGTAGTGTGATGGGGAGGTTTCAAACTTTACAACATAGTACTGTCCTGATATCTTCTTCATGTCGTAGGGCTGCGATTACAGAATCTTCCAATAGCTCTGTTTTCGTTGGTGTAAGTCTCGACTGACCATCCGCATGCCCGATTTTTTTTGTTGGTAGATACTCTAATCTGAAATTGTAGTTCAGAAGAATTGTACCCCATCTTAGTAACCTATTTGCAGTGAAAATTCGGAAGACCTTTTATCGAACCAAATATTGTTAGTAACAGTTTGTGATCCATCTGTAGAGTAAAAAATCTACAATAGATATATCTATGAAATCTTGTGACTGCGAAAATAATTCCCAGAGCTTCTTTCTCTATTTGTGAGTAATTTTTCTCTGCTGGTAGTAGGATTCGAGAAGCATGCACAATGGGTTTTATTGTCCCATCCAGCATTTTATGCAGTATACACGCCCCGACTCCATAGGCGCTTGCATCACTTCCTACAATTATTTCTAATTTAGGATTGTAGTGTGCCAAAAATAAATCCGAAGTTAACGTCTTAATTATTTTGTCAAACATTTTCTAGCATTCATCTGTCCACTGCCAAACTTTTTCTTTCTTTAGCAGTTCGTTCAGTGGTGCGCGAAGTTTATGCATGTGAGGAACGAATTCCTGTTAGTAACTCACTAAGCCTAGAAAACTTTGTAACTCTGTTATGTTCTTTGGAACTGGCATTTTTTTATTGCCGTTGCCCTTTCAGGGTCTGGTCGTCTTCCTTCTTGATCGATGATATGGCCCAAGTATTTAATTTCCTTCATGAAAAAATCGCATTTGTTTTCTTTTACGTTGAATCCATAGCTTTGTATTCTCTTAAACACCTCTTGTACGTGTTCCCAGTGTTGTTCAACACTTTCGTAATTTATCAATACGTCATCCAGGTATGTAATCGTGTACTCTAGACTGGCGAGCATAGTATCCATTGTCTGTTGGAATATAGGTGGCGTGACCTTAATCCCAAATGGTAATCTTTGGTATTTGTACAATCCTTTGTGCGTGTTTATGCAGAGTAATTTTGAACTTTCCTCATTGACTGGAATTTGTAGGTACGTTTCACTTAAATCTATTTTTGAAAAAAAATTTTCCGGCGTTTAATTTAGTGAATACTTCTTCTGGTCTTGGTAGAGGATAGTGGTAATCTTTTATCGCTGCATTCAAACCCGTTGAGAAATCAGCGCATACTCGAATCTCTCCTGATTTCTTTTTGACGTAAACCATAGGTGCGGCCCATTGACTGTATTCTACTTTTGTCAATATGCCAGTGTTTTCAAGTCTAGCCAATTCTTGATCTATTTTTTCTATTGAAGCAAACGGTACGCTCCTATTTTTCTTGAAGATGGGTGGAACGTTTTCTTTTATTTCAATATTTACTGCCATTTTTTACATCTTCTGAGACCTGCTGAAAATACTTCGGGGAAACACATTTTTAGTTTCTTTTTTAATTTATCTGCCTCGGTTGATAAACTTTTTACATTTTGTCTGTACGTATTTATTGGTAATTCCCAAAGTTCGAATTTTTGTATCCAGTCCGTTCCGAATAAGTTTTCTGTATTTCTTAATATATACTTTTTTAATTTTTTCATCATTCCATTAAATGTCACATTTGTAATCACTTCACCCTCAAATTTTATTTTTCTCCCAGTTACCGACCTTGCAATTTTATCCGTTTTAACATGGCAGGTTTGTTCAGTTTTCTCCATGTTTGTATGTTAATAATAGTTAAGTCCGAGCCGGAATCCAACTGTAGTCTGACTTTTTTGTTTTGCATTTCTACTTGTATGTATTTTCTTATGTTAGTCTCATCTGCTTGGTCAGTCTGCGTGATTCTTATTCTGCTTTTGCTTTCTCTTCTAGTCCAACAATGAAAACTTTTATGTCCTATTTTTTTGCATGATAGACAAGTTTTAAAACGGTATGGACACTCTTTATACCAATGCCAAGTCCCACACCAATAGCATGGACTGGGTAGTAGTTTTTTCTAATATTGACTTTTAGAAGTAGAAAAATTTGTTTTACCTGTTTTTGAGAGGGGAAAATTGGTTTGGTTTGTTTCTGAGGAGGGAAAGTTGGTTTGTCTTCGTACTTTACGTATGCGCACGATGCCAGCTTCTTCTATATCTTTTGAGTCTTTCTTTACACTGATGCATCTCTGGCAGTCTTTGGCCAGTTTTTGAAGTGTAAAATCTTGTTCACTCTCTAATTTTGTAAGGATTCTGCATCTAATTTCCATGTCTTTGGTTGAAACCAGGCCTTGGACGTATACTAAACATTTGAAATTGTCCGCGCTGAGTTCCAATAACTTAAAGTTGTCACAATATTTATTTACAATGGAAGCAAAAGTTATGTAATCTTCGCTGTCCTTTTTTGTTAGGTTCAGACATATCCATCTTTTGTGGAATAGTGAGGTATTAAGGCTGAAAAGTTCTGTTAACAGTTTTATGGCTTCTTTGAAAGTTAACTCATTTGTTTTCCTCGGTAGGATGTAATCTACGAATTTGGTATATTCGCATGTGCTTAATTCTTTTAGTAATAGATGTACTTTTCGTGCCTCTGACCAATTTCTGCAGTCAAATTCATATAGATCTTCGTACCTTCGGAAGTAAGTTGCAAAGGTTTTGTCTTTGTCAGGTGCATACGTGAAATCTTCGATAGTGCTCCGAAGAGCGTCTTGTGAGAGAACTGTTTCATTCTCGGAATTTTGCCCTTTATTTGACATTACACGTAACAATAATTCTTGTAATTCAAGATGTTTCTGTTCATTTTTTTGCTGCTGTTCAAATTGGATTTTGATAAGTTCCACAATGGTTGACATAAAATCTTCCATGTTAACGTAATTTTATGCAAGTATTTTACCTTAGTGTAACCTGATATTCTGAAACCTGTGTACAACAAAAAAAATTTCCTTTGTTGCCAGTAAAATTGATGTCCAAAAAGAAAATTCTTTTTTTTTTATGTGTTCGCATAGAACTTGAACACAGGCATGGAATAACACAGATATATTACAAACAGAAATATATACAAAGAAGTAGAAGTATTAGTAATGACTATCAGATTTGTTTAGAGTGAACTATGTAGTCTCGACAAGTATCTCTATTATAATGTTCTTACAATAATCCTCCCTGCCCCCTCTTGAGGCGCAGTATTTATAATGCCCGGAAGAGTCCATTATTATTAGGGTACGGTCCCATAACAATAAATCAATCCATATATTCCGTTAAAAGTAAAATAAAATTTATCCTTGATAATGGCTAAAAGTATATGCTTGTAAAACATTCAGATAATTTTTATATAATTTATGTCCTGAAAAGAAAAAAATTATAACAACACATGACAAATATAAAAAAACTCAACCACAGTACATTGTCAGTCATTTTCAATGAAACTTGGGAGGGATTGTAGCCCAAATACACAATATGTATATATATATATATATGTATATATATATATATATAATAAATACAAAAAATTAGCAGCTACAAAACTCAAGTCATGTTCTTGAATAGCCCCATCAGATCAAGACTTTCATATGGATGTCATGCATTCTGCCAAACTCATTCAGAAATATCTAAACTGTCAGCTGCAAACAATCACTTTCTCAGATCAATGATTAAAATTGCTTTGAGTGAGTGAAGCATGTAGGTCTCAGTGAGGACCATCCTTCTCATTCTTAAATAGCTTCATCGGATGAAGACATTCATATGGATGTTATTTATGCTGCCAAACTCATTCAGAAATATCTCAAATGTCAGCTGTATACAATCACTTTCTCAGATCAATGATTAAAATGGCTTTGAGCGAGTGAAGCATGTAGGTCTCAGTGAGGACCATCCTTCTCATTCTTCAATAGCTTCATCAGATGAAGACATTCATATGGATGTTATTTATGCTGCCAAACTCATTCAGAAATATCTCAAATGTCAGCTGTATACAATCACTTTCTCAGATCAATGATTAAAATGGCTTTGAGCGAGTGAAGCATGTAGGTCTCAGTGAGGACCATCCTTCTCATTCTTCAATAGCTTCATCAGATGAAGACATTCATATGGATGTTATTTATGCTGCCAAACTCATTCAGAAATATCTCAAATGTCAGCTGTATACAATCACTTTCTCAGATCAATGATTAAAATGGCTTTGAGCGAGTGAAGCATGTAGGTCTCAGTGAGGACCATCCTTCTCATTCTTAAATAGCTTCATCAGATGAAGACATTCATATGGATGTTATTTATGCTGCCAAACTCATTCAGAAATATCTCAAATGTCAGCTGTATACAATCACTTTCTCAGATCAATGATTAAAATGGCTTTGAGCGAGTGAAGCATGTAGGTCTCAGTGAGGACCATCCTTCTCATTCTTAAATAGCTTCATCAGATGAAGACATTCATATGGATGTTATTTATGCTGCCAAACTCATTCAGAAATATCTCAAATGTCAGCTGTATACAATCACTTTCTCAGATCAATGATTAAAATGGCTTTGAGCGAGTGAAGCATGTAGGTCTCAGTGAGGACCATCCTTCTCATTCTTAAATAGCTTCATCAGATGAAGACATTCATATGGATGTTATTTATGCTGCCAAACTCATTCAGAAATATCTCAAATGTCAGCTGTATACAATCACTTTCTCAGATCAATGATTAAAATGGCTTTGAGCGAGTGAAGCATGTAGGTCTCAGTGAGGACCATCCTTCTCATTCTTAAATAGCTTCATCAGATGAAGACATTCATATGGATGTTATTTATGCTGCCAAACTCATTCAGAAATATCTCAAATGTCAGCTGTATACAATCACTTTCTCAGATCAATGATTAAAATGGCTTTGAGCGAGTGAAGCATGTAGGTCTCAGTGAGGACCATCTTTCTCATTCTTAAATAGCTTCATCGGATGAAGACATTCATATGGATGTTATTTATGCTGCCAAACTCATTCAGAAATATCTCAAATGTCAGCTGTATACAATCACTTTCTCAGATCAATGATTAAAATGGCTTTGAGCGAGTGAAGCATGTAGGTCTCAGTGAGGACCATCCTTCTCATTCTTAAATAGCTTCATCGGATGAAGACATTCATATGGATGTTATTTATGCTGCCAAACTCATTCAGAAATATCTCAAATGTCAGCTGTATACAATCACTTTCTCAGATCAATGATTAAAATGGCTTTGAGCGAGTGAAGCATGTAGGTCTCAGTGAGGACCATCCTTCTCATTCTTCAATAGCTTCATCAGATGAAGACATTCATATGGATGTTATTTATGCTGCCAAACTCATTCAGAAATATCTCAAATGTCAGCTGTATACAATCACTTTCTCAGATCAATGATTAAAATGGCTTTGAGTGAGTGAAGCATGTAGGTCTCAGTGAGGACCATCCTTCTCATTCTTAAATAGCTTCATCGGATGAAGACATTCATATGGATGTTATTTATGCTGCCAAACTCATTCAGAAATATCTCAAATGTCAGCTGTATACAATCACTTTCTCAGATCAATGATTAAAATGGCTTTGAGCGAGTGAAGCATGTAGGTCTCAGTGAGGACCATCCTTCTCATTCTTAAATAGCTTCATCAGATGAAGACATTCATATGGATGTTATTTATGCTGCCAAACTCATTCAGAAATATCTCAAATGTCAGCTGTATACAATCACTTTCTCAGATCAATGATTAAAATGGCTTTGAGCGAGTGAAGCATGTAGGTCTCAGTGAGGACCATCCTTCTCATTCTTAAATAGCTTCATCAGATGAAGACATTCATATGGATGTTATTTATGCTGCCAAACTCATTCAGAAATATCTCAAATGTCAGCTGTATACAATCACTTTCTCAGATCAATGATTAAAATGGCTTTGAGCGAGTTAAGCATGTAGGTCTCAGTGAGGACCATCTTTCTCATTCTTAAATAGCTTCATCGGATGAAGACATTCATATGGATGTTATTTATGCTGCCAAACTCATTCAGAAATATCTCAAATGTCAGCTGTATACAATCACTTTCTCAGATCAATGATTAAAATGGCTTTGAGTGAGTGAAGCATGTAGGTCTCAGTGACGACCATCTTTCCCATTCTTAAATAGCTTCATCAGATGAAGACATTCATATGGATGTTATCTATGCTGCCAAACTCATTCAGAAATATCTCAAATGTCAGCTGTATACAATCACTTTCTCAGATCAATGATTAAAATGGCTTTGAGTGAGTGAAGCATGTAGGTCTCAGTGAGGACCATACTTCTCATTCTTAAATAGCTTCATCAGATCAAGGCTTTCATATGGATGTCATGTATGGTGCCAAACCTGTTCAGAAATATCTAAACTGTCAGCTGCATACAATCACTTTCTCAGATCAATGATTAAAATGGCTTTGAGTGAGTGAAGCATGTAGGTCTCAGTGAGGACCATCCTTCTCGTTCTTAAATAGCTTCATCAGATCAAGACTTTCATATGGATGTCATGCATGATGCCAAACTCATTCAGAAATATCTAAACTGTCAGCTGTATACAATCACTTTCTCAGATCAATGATTAAAATGGCTTTGAGTGAGTGAAGCCTGTGAGTCTTGGTGAAGATCATCCTTCATTGAACCTTGTGAACTGGCAATACAGAATCTCAAATAAAGAACTGCATTAAATGATAATAGAAACCATATCACTTGAGGCCTACCAATAGTAGTAGCAATTAAAAT
>OZ038501.1:22630705-22635705 GCA_964036315.1 Acanthosepion esculentum | reverse complement strand
ATTGTTGTGGAGTTATTTCCACAATAGAACTTGTAGTCGGACTAAATGCGTCCTAAATGGGGTAAACGTACAGAAACGTTAGGAACTTGTAAATAAGTGTTACGTAGAGTAATCGAGTTGCGGTCGCTGATAACTTACTCCTCCCTCGACTACCTATTGACTCCTACTTATAATAGGTGGGAGAGTCTATTATCCAGACAAGGTGTCTTCCACTATAACCCCCCCTAAAACTTTACTCCGTAGGAGTAAAAAGTTTTAAATTTTTTATTTTATTTTTTTTTTACAGAAAAAAGGAGAAGAAAAAAAAAACAAAAAAAAAAAACTTCATTTTTTAGCAACTTCGTAGCGTATCTCCTACGTTTTGGATCCATTTTTAAATGGTCAGTTGCCTTTCTTTTTCTCTTGGATCGGCGTATCTCAGGTAACATCGTTGCTGGCGTTGGAAGATCAAACGTATCAAAAATCACCTCCATACGTGTATCTTCAACTGAAGCGCTGTCAACCACGTCTGAAGAGCGTCGTCTGATCTGGTTAATGTGCCGTCTGCACGTGAATTTTTCACCTTTCACGAAGTACATCATGTTGCCAATCCGCTTTTCTATTTTTCCACTCTCCCACAATGATTTATTCTGTTTATATACCTTAAAGTATACTTTTTTACCAGGATTGTATTTCTTAACTTGAATAATTTTTTCTATACCTGGCTTTGTCTTTTTTGGTAATAATTTGTCGAAGACAGATCTTACCCGACGTGCAAACATCACCTCGGCTGGCGATTGTGACGCTGGTGTTGCGTTATTTGGGGTATGTCTGTATACTTGTAGAAACTTCTGTAGGGCTTCATCTGCAGGTATTTCCCTAGCTTTCTTTAAAGCTCTTTTAAGGGTGTCGACAAATTTTTCCGCTAACCCGTTAGGTAGGGTGATATGGAGCTGTGGTAATATGTTCGACATTGTATTCCTTGCAGAAATCTTTAAATTGTTTCGACGTATATTGACTTCCGTTGTCTGTCACAATTGTGTCTACTACACCAAACCTTGCGAACAATTCCAGCAGGAAGTTTTTCGTACTTTGCGTCGTCGGTTTTCTTATCCTTTGTATTTCAGGCCATTTTGAGAAACTATCCACTACTATGATGTAATGGTATCCATTCAGTAGACCTGCAAAATCCACATGCAACCTAGACCATGGTAGGTCTGTTTTTGGCCAGGGATTAAATTTTACTGGTGGTGCCTTTGCAGCCAGAGCACAGCCTTTACATTTTGCTACTGCATTCTCAATGTCCCTGTCCATATTCGGCCAATAAACAAAACTTCGCATTAGGCTCTTCATCCTAGTGCTGCCTGGATGATCAGTATGGAAATCTTTTAATATTTGTTTTTGAAGTGTGTATGGAATCACCACACGTTCTCTATATAACAATACTGAATCGCAAAGCGAAAACACATTTGTTATGTACTGGTCCCTCTTGGCTATTTTTTCTTTTACTTTCAAAATATACTCGTCCCTGGTGGCTTCTTCTTTTATTTTTTCTAGAATTACCGGAAGTTCCCGAACTGCATTACACACAGTAAATTTCAGTTCTTCTTCTGATTTTAGTGAAGCAATTACCGTGTCTTCTAATGGTTCGCTCCTTTTAGGAATTAACCTGGGCAGCACATCAGCATAGCCAAATTTATTGGATGGTATGTACTCCATGCTGAAGTTATAATTTAGCAATATTGTAGCCCATCTTTGTAGTCGGTTTGCTGTATACTTCGGCAAACCTTTTTTCGATCCAAAAATCGAAATTAGAGGCTTATGATCGGTTTGTAGCTTAAAATATCGACCGTGGAGAAAACGGTGAAATTTCGCTACTGCAAATATTATTCCTAACGCCCCTTTCTCTATCTGAGAGTAATTCTTCTCAGCCGGAAGTAGTGCTCTAGAAGCATGAGCAATTGGTTTTACTTGACCATCTGTCATTTTGTGTAAAATGCACGCTCCTATACCATACGCACTAGCATCGCAAGCTACTATGATTTCTAAATCCGGATTGTAATGGTTAGAAATAATTCCGAAGTTAATACTTCCTTTATCTTTTCAAATGCTTTCTGGCATTCATTAGTCCACTTCCAGGGTTTTCCTTTCTTTAGTAGTTCATTTAATGGTTTCCGCAAATCATACATTTTAGGGATGTATATTTGGTAATAATTAGCTAGTCCCAAAAAACTTTGTAATGTTGTAATATCATTCGGAGCCGGCATGTCTTTTATAGCCACTGCTCGCTCTGGGTCTGGCCTTCTACCATTCTTATCGATGATCTGCCCCAGATATTTTACTTTGTCCATGAAAAACTCGCATTTAGTTTCCTTGAGTTTAAATCCAAACTCCTGTATTCTGGAAACTACTGCATTGACATGTTTCACGTGTTCTGCAATACTTGTACTTCTCATGAGGATGTCGTCCAGATACGCTACTGCGAAATCCAAACCACCCAACATCGAATCCATTACTTGTTGGAAAATGGCGGGGGCGACCTTAATCCCAAAAGGTAGTCTGTTAAATTTATACAGACCCCGATGTGTGTTAATACACAAAAGTTTAGACGTTTCTTCCTCTACCGGTATTTGCAGATATGCATCGCTGAGGTCTATTTTCGAAAATACAGTAACTCCATTAAGCTTTGCAAATATTTCTTCTGCTGTTGGTAGAGGATAGTTATAGTCTTTGAGTGCTGCGTTTAACCCCGTTGAAAAATCTGCACAAACACGAATGTTTTTAGACTTTTTCTTCACGTATACCGTCGGAGCTGCCCAATCACTATAGTCAACTTTTTTGAGTACACCGGATTTCTCTAATCTGTCCAATTCTTTATCAATCTGTTCTATTGAGGCAAACGGAACACTCTTTTTCTTTTTGAATACCGCCTGAGCGTTTTCTTTTAAAAAGAATTTTGCCTCCATCTTGGTACACGTTCCCAAGCCCGGAGAAAAAACAGTAGGAAATGTTTCCTTTAGTTTCGTTATTAATTTTTCGACTTTGGAGTTAAAATTTTCTACCTTGTAACAGAAAGAATTTATCGGTAGATCCCATAATTGAAATTCTGTTATCCAATTAGTACTAGTAAATTCGTGGCATTTTCCATGACAAATAGTTTAACTTTTCGCGTTTTTTTATTTAACGTGACGTTTGTAACAATTTCTCCAATAAATTGTATTTTTTCTCCCGTCACTGACTTCGCGATTTTCTTTGTCATCATTAAAGTTGGTTTCCCCAACTTCTTCCACGTATGCAAATTTATGATAGAGAGATCCGAACCAGTGTCAAGTTACATTTTTATTTTTTTATTATTTATTTCGACGGTAACGAATTTTCGAGTTATTCCATCATTTACCTCGTTGGACTTTAATTTCCTTATTCTATTGCTTTTATTTTTTGAACGGCAATGTGTGTGTCTGTGCCCAACTCTTCCACAGTTGAAACATTTTTTATTTTTAAAATTGCAATATCTGTACCAGTGTAGCTCACCGCAAGCAAAACATGGCTTCGGGCGTTTTTGTTTGTTTTTTCCTGGTATTTTACTTATTTCTTGATAATCTGCAATTTTACAATTCTTTTTGCTCGACTGACTTTCTTTTTTTGTACCGCATTTTCCTTACATGCGAAACGCCAGACTGTTCTATCTTTTTAGCGTCTTTTTTTACGCTAACATATCTTGTGCAGTCTTCTGCCAAATTCTGTACCGTAATACTTGGATTGCTTTCCAATTTTGCCAGTACTAATTTTCTCAACTCTGCGTCTTTTTCCGCTACAAGATCTTGAACAAACACTAAGCACTTAAAATTGTCTGCGCTTAGCTCTGCTAGCTTGAATTCTTCACAATGCTTATTCACATTGGCTGCGTACATTATATAGTCATATTCGTCATCTTTTATCAAATTTAAACATTTCCACCTCTTGTGGAACAAAGATGTCTTTTGACTAAATAGCTCGCTTAATATATTTACCGCCTCGGTAAATGTTAATTCGTTAGTTTTTTTCAGTAAAATGTAGTTTACCAATTTGTTATGCTCAGCAGTCCCTAATTTGTTTAAAAGAAGCCTAACGTTCTTTCCTTCAGACCACAAATGGCAGTCCTCGTTATATACGTCCGTATATTTTTTATAATATTCTTGAAAAGTTACCTCTTCATCTGGACTGTACGTAAATATTTCAATAGAATTTCATATTGTATTCTCTGGGAAGGAATCATTTTGTAGATTTTTCTCTTTCCTGTTCTCGGTTATTTCCAAAAATTTTCTTTGAAACTCCCCATGCATTTGTTCCATTTTCTGTTAGAATTGCATCTGTCTATTGAAAGTTTCCTCCTGTAACTGCTTCTGGAATGTATTCTGTTGTTCCAATATTTTCGTTTGTTGTTCCAATTGGAACTTTAAAAAATCTTGGAATAGACTTTTGAATTCCTCCATTTTTTTTTCAAACTGTAAATCCGAGACTTTGTCGCCCACGTTATTTGTGGCGAACAAAATTTTTCTTCCTCCCTATGAGTGCGAATTTCGTCGTCAAAACCACTGTGGCGGACGAACTTTTTATTCCTCCTTATGAGTGCAAATCTTCGCTGCCAAAAGTTGTATTGGCGAACGAATTTTTTTTCTGCCTCTGTATGAGTTCGAATCGTCGTCAAAAGTTGTCTTGGCGAACGAAATTTTTTTTCTCCCCCGTATGAGTTCGAATCTTCGTCGCCAAAAGTTGTTGTGGAGTTATTTCCACAATAGAACTTGTAGTCGGACTAAATGCGTCCTAAATGGGGTGAACGTACAAAAACGTTAGGAACTTGTAAATCAGTGTTACGCAGAGTAATCGAGTTGTGGTCGCTGATAACTACTCCCTCCTCGACTACCTACTGACTCCTACTTATAATAGGTGGGAGAGTCTATTATCTAGACAAGGTGTCTTCCACTATAACAATAATATATATATATATATATATATAATATATATATAAATACATATATATA